>WWET01000022.1:267485-296676 GCA_011038615.1 Limnodynastes dumerilii
GGTGCTCCATAACGTCGGCATCAGGGCTGTCCATGGGTGCAGCCATGTTGGATATGGTCACCTGACCACAGTGAACCAATTGCATAATGCCTAGTTCAGTCACATGCACCATTTACCCAATGGATCCCTGGCACATTGTCACCTGTGCCCTTGCAACAATATACATTTGTATAATGTTCCTGATTCCTGTGTGGTTCTTGTGAAAACCCAGTTTATTTTCTCAGCATTTGCTGTTTCTGTTCTATACTTGTTACCTACAGAATTTCTGCTGTCCAGCCTCACTGTTGTTCTTTGGACTTCAGAAGCTGAAGTAGCTGCTTCATGACTGCAACTCAGTCTGCCATCGCTGCTCAGTCATCCTCAGCATCATCACCACAGCTTAGTTCACTAACTGCATGATCATCACTGCTTAATCTGTCTCACCCTTATCACCACAGACAAGTCTGTCTCCCTCCACAGCTGAACCTCTTTAGCAGCACGCTGCAGTTCTGTTCCTTAGCACTGTGCTTCTAGCGCCTTAGCCAACTTCAGCCTTATTGGTTTTATCTTTTGTCTTCTGGAATCTACATCCTCAAATTGAGTGAAGACTCTCTTTTCCAATGTGCAAATCCAACATAAAAACCTCTAGCTTACAATAATCACCTGCCAGCCCAGGGCTCCAGATTCCTGAGACTGTGACAGTTTGCACTGGGCAGATGGATCCGGTTGGTGAACAAACTCCAAGAAAAAAAATCTGCCCAAGCACTGGAAGATCACATACAAAGACAGGAACCACATAAAGGGCACATTATGAATAGTTTGCAAGATTTTGCATCTCATATTAATAACCTCCAAGCTTCTCAAAGATCTCAACCAGCTCCATCTGCTTCTGCTCCCGTCAATCCAGTTGCTCCCGGGGCAAATTCCAGGTTGAAATTCCCACTCCAGTTAAAGACAGTGGGAATCCCAAGGAATGTTGTGATTTCCTAAACCAGTTTAGTGCACACTTTGAATTACAGCCAGAAAATTTTCCCACAGAGAAAGCTAAGATTGCTTACACCATCTGTCTTCTGACAGGTCAGGCTCTTGCTTGGGCACCTCCATTATGAGAAAAATTAGATCCTCTACTTTACAGTATCATGGGGTTCCTATGCCCACTTTATAAAATCTTCGTCAAACCTGGGAGATCAACCTCTGCAACTTCAGACATCCTCTGCCTACATCAGAGTAACAAGTCGGACAATACATAGCTGAGTTTAGAACACCTGCATCAGAATTGGCATGGAATAAAAAAGTTTTGTCTGGCATAAAGGAATAAAGGCTTAACTTACTACTAGGGTACTACCCACTTCACTGGACAAAAGGATTTTAATCAGTAATTGTTTTGACCTTCATTTCTGAGAGCAGACTGTTACACTACCCTTGGAAACCACTAGCCGAGGCGCAGAGTCTACTAGGGCCTGGTTTTCACTCGAGCCCCTCGTGGTGGGGAGAGCCTGGGCTGCAGCACACCTAGCAGGTCGCAGCCCTCGACAGCAGACCAGTTAGCTGACAGCAACCTCCGTTGGTAGGTGAGTAGAGTCTGGTGATGGGTGACATAGGCCCTGACAGCAGGAGAATGAAAGTGGGAACACTCCAGAGTCTGGGAGTAGAACAAGGACACCCACTTGGGGAACTACAGGTACGATTTGACAACAACAGCAATGAGGAGGGGGAGACACTCACTCTAGCGCCAGATGGAATAGCACAGAAAGATACAAATGTGAGGAGATGGCACACTCACACTACTGCCAGATGGTATACAACAGAAAGGTACATATGTAAGGAGATGGTATTCTCACCGAACTGGAGACCTTCGGAATCGCAGCATGGAACAGTGGACTCATTGCAGTGTTCCTCTACCAAAGGGTTATTTATTCATTCATTCATCTCAAATGTTTCAAAGATACTCCGTAATAGAGCCCAGAACCAGTAGTAGTTATCACTTGTTTGGGCTCCATAGTGGAGCCTCTTTGAAACAAAGAATTCAATTGTCTGCCAGATTTCAGACAACCATGGGGCCCCTGGGGATCTCTGGGCCCTAGACAGAGCCTAGGTTGCCTAGCAAGAAATCTAGGTATGGCGTAACCCAATATAGCTATATTGTGAACTAAACCTCCTTTTATGTATGTGCTGACACATAGTTATATAATGTTTGTTTGAATTGCCAGACCTGTCTTTTGTTCCTTGTAGTTACACAAGGCTATACTACCTCACAGCTTTCCTAATTTAGGTGATTTGAAGGTTCAGTGCCACCGTTTTGTCCATATACACACTGGAACGTATGGAACCATGACGACCACTTCAAGGTGGACAATGTACAGACAGAACAGAAGAGCAGCCTGACAATTTCTTGACTACCAAAGCAAACAGGTTACTAGAGGTTAAGTGTCACACTGTATTTATGCCTTGTAATGGCATTTTAAGGCTTACTGAGTGGTACCACAATTAGCCCAAGCCTATTTATAGGTATTTCAGAGGAAATGAATGTCCCATGTGTCTGTATTTACCAATCCTTGCCCATCTGCAGTCCTTTCCTGAGGCTCTGTTTATCCTTCTCAAACTATTTCCTTCCTTCCTCTAACTTCAGTCCCCTGTGCTCCCTGGAGGGTTTGGCTTTGTATGATGCACTAGCCACAAATCATATAGCCCTGCTCTGCAGAAAGACAGATAAAAGCGTCCTCCCTCTGATTCCACGTTCATCAAGATGTGAGCAGCAATGTTAATGTTAAACAACAGAGCTCTTTATTGTTTAGCTGATCTGGGAAACATCCTTGAGTTCTGCTAGCTACATTAACTGCTTATTAAGTAAGCTGCAGCTGCTGTGTATCAATTTCACTACAACATTTTGGATGTACAGCTACTCCCAGATGAAATGCACAACAGAGCAGCATCTATTTAACCTTCTATTTCTTGGATCTGTCCACGGCAAATATAAATATGTCTAGGACAGCAGTGCTAGACATTCTCTGGTTCCTTGTGGCATTCTCTGTTAAGCTATTTTGGCGGTCATGCTGGAGTTGTTGCTTCTTAAAGCAAATCACGACTAATAATACACAACAATGTCAAGGACAAAGTGCATTATGGGAAAGGCTTCTGAAACTTGATGTTACCAAGCACTACTTATATTTATTTACAAGGTTAAATCAGGCTCTTTTTAGGAGTAAAAATTGCATGTTCGTGTAATGGGATTAGAGACTTTGAGGGCGTTAAAATTGGCCTGCACTGTCTTGCTTAACCTCTCTGATAGAAATAGATTCAGATCATTGACCTGGCATTAAGTCCATTTGGCAGGCGGCTGCAATAAAGGGGGATTTAAGCGTATCTCATACAAAGTATATCAACATTATTATTTTCCAGGTCCAGAAAATTGTATCGACTCCTTTCGGCCCCAGATCCTCCAAGACTTGGCCCCTTGTCCTGATACGTCTGAAAAAACAATTAGCAAATACGGAAAGAAAGAAGAGTTTAGTCTGTAGGGTGTTCTCTTTGCATGTTACTGCAAACATCTGAAGGGGGAGAAAGAACTCCCTGAGCTGTGCAAATGTGCTGTCCTGACTTGTCTGGCAGAAACACATATTGAAAGGATTGTTTCGTTTAAAACAAGATACTGCACATGACACATCCAGATGCTTTGCTCTCATCCAAAGGATGCAGATGTCATTATGTGAGAGGGCTGGAATTTGATCACTGCGCCCCCTATTCTGCCGAAGTGGCCAGCAAGACAATGGCCCTGTCACCTGAGAGTTATAATGCCGCCCTTATTCCACATCAGCACTGTGTTATTTATCATCACATAGAGATTTGTGAACCATATTATCTAAAAAGTGACAGATCTTAAAAAAAGAATAAAAAAAATTTTTTGGTCAAAAATCCGCTCCACAATTATCATTTTTTTCAGGTGCCAAAAAATGTACAGTGATAAATGACAAAGATAAAGGATTCAGACTTCAGAAGGAGCTTAAAATTAAGAGAGGACAGTTACTCCTGGGATAAACCATGTTGATCGCAGGGGAGTCAAGTTAATTGTATTCTTTGCATGCAGGGATATATCTTTGAATTGCTTACTGCACACAAATACTGACCAGCTTTACTATCATACTGTTATTTAGACTTGGGCTGGGAAACATCACCTCTCAGCTCTAATACTGTGTGCAACAGATGAAATATGACTCCCCTGCAATCAACATGGTTTAGCCCAGGAGCAACTTTTCTCTCTTAATTTCAGGCTCCATCTTAAGTCTAGATCCAGCCCTATGTGTTTAAAATATAAAAGTGTATGTGTGCGGGGATGGACTTTGTCCATTATTTTACATGCCTTACAACCTTAAAGGTATTGGAATCAGGACAAGATGGTGGTCATAGTATAAAGGGGTGTGGTCATGTGGGGGGTTGACCACACCCAGGCACTCTGACAAATAGCCAGTAGTGTGCACAACAATTTGAAGCAGAAGGGAGGCGGTTAAGAGGCTGCATAGCAGACTGCTAGGCACTCTGATAAGCAGAAGGGAGGAGGTTAAGAGGCTGCATAGCAGACTCTGATAAGCAGAAGGGAGGCGGTTAAGAGGCTGCATAGCAGAGTGCTAGGCACTCTGATAAGCAGAAGGGAGGCGGTTAAGAGGCTTCATAGCAGACTGCTAGGCCCTCTGATAAGCAGAAGAGAGGCGGTTAAGAGGCTTCATAGCAGACTGCTAGGCCCTCTGATAAGCAGAAGAGAGGCGGTTAAGAGGCTGCATAGCAGAGTGCTAGGCACTCTGATAAGCAGAAGAGAGGCGGTTAAGAGGCTTCATAGCAGACTGCTAGGCACTCTGATAAGCAGAAGGGAGGCAGTTAAGAGTTTGGTTATTAGAGAGCCTAGCACTCCGTCCCTTCTGCTTCAAGTGGTTGTGCACACACCACTGGCTGCTATGCATGGCCTCTGTTCATAGCTGCTTTGCTACATCACTGATAACATCTCATCTTAGCTTTTCTGATTCATGCAAACATAAAATTGAAGTGGTTTGGAAATCTGGAACTGTAACCCCCGTCAGTCCTTTTATGTCTAGATAGGTCGCAATGAGGTTAGATCGTGTATAATGGATGCATGCGCATGAACACAATGCAAAAGGCAACCTAAACATGATCTGAACGCACAGAAACGAGGTGAAATTCAGAACTGAGGATCTGGTCCACTACTACATTTATTCAGTCCAGATCAGTGTGCCATGTCCCCCAAGTTACAATGGGAAATGCTAAATGCTGTAAACAGCTTGGTGGCTCAGTGAGTAGCACTTGTTTTTCACAGTGCTGAGGACATAAGTTTGATTTTCAGACTAAGCCTTATCTGTGTGGAGTCTGCATGTTCTCCCCTTGTCTGTGTGGGTTTTCTCCAGGTTCTCTGGTTTCTTCCCACACTCCAAAAATATGCTGGAAATGTAATTGGCTGCTTAATAAATGAATCCTACTGTGAATGTGAAATATTCTCTGTAAAGTGCTATGTAATCTGTGCTATATAAAAACCTGTTAATAAATAATTTAATATAATTTATTCATACTTATTATTATTATCAAATCCCTACTTTTGAGAAAAGATTATTCCACGATTTGCCACTGGGGGCACTGTTGTTTGGGTATGCATATCCTGTCACATACAATGCTGGAAGCCTCCTGGTGCGGTATTGATTTAAAGAACGATTAATTCATGTTTTGTCTATATGCACTTTTCTTTGGAGAAAGTTTAAATATTGTTTATTTTACCATGTAGCATTTTTCATTCTTGTATTAATGAATGTAAAATACAGTACAACATTCCCATTTAACATATTGAATTTGTGTGAGAAGTAATTATTGTACATTTATTATTAAGAACAGATGGTTAGGAGCCCTGCTGTTTGTGCAGTTGGTTCTGTTTTGTTACTCTTTTATTCTCATCCTTGATTGTGTTTTCTTGGCCTTGATAGAAAGTCATCCTTTTCCAGTATCAGAAATGGGCCGCAGCAACTTCATGGAAGCACAGATTGTATCCAATACCCAGATATTTATTATTTATTAACAGTAACATAGCTCCAACATATTACATAGTGTTTTCCAATTTCTAACAGTAATACTGTATATAGTAATGAATAAGACTTACAAAGAGCGCTGGGTTCTCTTAACATCTATGGAAACTGCTAAAACTCTAATTCATGCACTAATTATCTCCCGCATTGATTACTGCAATACCCTTCTTGTTGGACTTCCACAATATAAAATTACCCCTCCACAGTCTATATTGAATGCAGCAGCAAGACTGATTTTCCTTGCAAAAAGCTCAACTAGAGCTAGTCCACTCAGTCTCTACATTGGTTGCCTGTATACTACAGAATCAAATACAAAATCCTCTTGCTAATCTATAAAGCCATAAACAACACTGCACCTGCATACATATCATCACTTGTCTCAAGATATATCCCAGCTCGTTCTCTTAGATCATCGCAAGATTTACAACTCTCTTTAGCACTTCATAAATGCTCTGATTCCCGTTTACAGGACTTCTCCTGGGCTGCATCCACTCTCTGGAATAACCTTCCTTACTTACTAATCTACAAACTTTCAAATGCTCCCTTAAAACTCATCCCTTTATCAAATTCCTCAACCTTCCTAAGCTTTATGTACCATATTAACAGACACTTCTTCCTTTCTTTTACATTATTAACACAAACCCGCGCACTCTCTTTCTATTCTAAAATTCCCTCATCTCTGTTACTAACACTGCTGTGTGGCTGGATCGTACAGAGCACTGAGAGCACTTTTATCATACACCCTGGCTGGCTCTATTGTGTAATATATAGCACTTGCCCTTATGTATCAAACCCACTGTCCTATAGAGTGTAAGCTTGTGAGCAGGGCCCTCCTACCCACCCAGTCTGTCTGTTATTACCCAGTCTTGTTTATACTAATTGTTATAATTGTAAAGTGCTACATAATTTGTTGGCACTATATAAAAACCTGTTAATAAATAAATACATCAATAAATAAATCTATAGGAGTTTGATACATAAGGTTAAGTGCTACCTAAAACAAACTGCTCTAGACCGATTAGTGGCGTTTCTATCTGTCTCTCTTGTCTAATTATTGTTAATAACTATGCAACCTACTATTTAAATTGCAGTAAGGATAGTGCTGGTAGTCGCTCCTTCAGCCTTGGCTCCTTGTATGGACTTTAAAGCGTATAACACCGCTATGATCTAATTCCTTATTCTATTAACATAAGGGCAATACTCGTACGACTCATCCCTTCAGACATTAATATATATGCCAATTTTGCTTATAATAACGCTCCTCTATTTGCAAAATTGTCCTTTACACAAGGGTAACGCTTGTTGTCGTCCCTTGTTCAGCAGATGAATATACATGTGTTTTTCACAGTAATTATTATTGTTCTACTATTTAAAACTCTAACAACTATTAGAAATATTTACAGCTTACTACTACTCTGATTACTTTATGTAATTTACTGAATCCTTCAACATTATACAACAACTATATATATGTGTCTATTAAATTTATAACTATTTTGTTATTTATGTAACCTCTTCAAAATTACTACATACACAAGGATCATGCTGTTATTTGTCCCTTGTCTATAAGTAATTATATAGGTGCTTTTTTACAGCACTTATATTTAAAATATCACTAATATTATTCACTTTGGACAATTAACTCCCACAGTCTATCATCATCAGACTGTTTTGCTAAAATCACATAATTTAAGTATCAACATCTGGAGGCATTAATAAATGATACTAAAAGTATATTCTTTGAAAACTACGAATAATCATAATAAATAATGCAAAACAAAGGTTGACTTTATATATTCTCCTCAAACTGACTAATTGTAAAATAGATATTATACTAAACTGTCAGAATTGTTCATTACAACATACCTGTCTATTTAAACCTTATCACCATTATCTACAATCCTACATCTATAAGTTGATATCTACCATTCATTGAAGCCAATTCATATAATTCTATAATTTGACTTCACTATAAAATATCTGTTGTTCTTATTACTTGACTAATTGGTTGCCTAGTACAGAAATATATCATTTAGATGAGGAGACAGTCTGCAATTATCTGATTTTAACCTCACTTCCTCATTCCCCTTCACTAGTTTTAATATTTCGCTTTTTAATGCATACCCAATAAATTGAATTTTTATATAAATGAATATTTCTCTCTGTTTGGGTCACTGAAGTTGAAGAGTGCTTTTCTTTTTTCTGTTGTATACATATATGTGGTACTTTGCGGCAAAGTGTTAATAGGTTATTTTTCTAACAAAAAGTGATTATACACTTAATTCTCTTCATCCCAAAATGTCAGTGCGAGTACTTATGTAAATTGACATAAGGTTAAGTGCTACCTAAAACAAACTGCTCTAGACAGATTAGTGGGGTATAAGGGCGCTGACAGAGCTTCGGATAGGGAGTGGCAATTTGCAAATTTTGGAATGGACCAGGCTATTCCAGTACCTTGGATACAGTTGTGGCCACCCTTGCTTGCACCCCCTCAGTGTCTCTCAGTGCTGAACACTGTCAAATAAAAAACCTGCCAGCAGCTGACAGCTTGTACCCATGGTGGGTTATATACTGCCACTTGGTAAGCAATTATCTTTGTATTATTCACGTCTGTTCCATGTTATTAGTTGAGGATATTCCGACGAAGGCACAAGCCAATACAGATGTTGTGAGCATCACAACTATACTTTATAAATGCATACAGTACCGCCGCTAGGGCGTTTGAACCAGGACCCACGGCCCGTGACCAGGAGGACAGCCCCAGCTAGCTTCATTAACAGAGGCGTGACTGCCTTTTACAGTATATTAGTGGCGTGCCACGACTCTGTATATGTTGCTGCCGGTGAGTAATAGTGGCCGAGGTATGTCGGAACCTTTATCCTTATTAACGGATAGCGGTTCTGGCCGATTTCGCCCCTACTACTCCACAGCAGCATCTACAGAGCCGAGGCGCTCAATTATTATACTGTAGCAGGCGGTTGCAGCTTTGTAAATGAAGCTGGTAGCTGTCAGCTGAACAACTTATAAATAGAGCTCAGTACTGAGTGCGGTTTATAAACCGCTAATCAGCTGCAGTCGGAGCATGCACAGTTCAGGCACAGTCCTGAGCAGAGTGGCGATCAAACTTCGCATGTAGGGGTTTCCGCAGGCCCACCACTCCTGAGGCATACCCTCCAACATGACCCATTCCATTAGGTACAAAATACTCTGTTCCTGAGTTTCCAACTGTCAGTTACTATGGTAACCACATTTGCTGAAGAGACAAATAGTTTTTTAAATATCAGTTAATTCATTTCACTAGGAGAGTGACAGTTGGAAGCTCAGGAGCGGTTTAAATTCTACCTAATGGAATGGGTCATGTTGGAGGGTCTGCTGAGGGCGTCCCTGCACAGATGTATGGTGGCAAGTAACACAATGTCCTATGATCAATTTACAATGGACTTTTATGGTGGGGATAAACATATTACCTTATAGTCAGTTCATATTGTGCTGGAACATAGGTTGCTATGGACACCTGGTAACAGTTGCTTATTGGATATTTGCCTTTTAATCCTCTTTTTTGTCTCTCTCTCTCTATATATATATTTTATGTCTCTCATTTGGCGCTTTTTGAAATTATTCTGACTTTGGCTGAATTTTCTCTGTCTCATCCACAATGTGGAAACTATGGTCTACCTTATAAATAAAGCATAATAACAATCAACACAGTCTCATATAATCATGGCCTGGCCTCAGAGAGCTGATTGAGCATAGAAACACAATACATGTAAATTTTATGTGACCTATGTTAAGGGATAGAAATTGAGAAGGATAGAGTAGGATTAATTGGGTAGTAAAAGGTTAAATTTACAAGGGTGGTTGACACATTTTATAAGCTTTATTAACCTAAGAAATGAGAAAATCCTTGAAGGTTTGGAGGCTGGAGACAAATGACATTGAGTCTGATTCTAAGTTGTGCATAATTTTAGCACATTTTGCATTTAAAATTAGGCGAAAGGAAATATATGCAATTTCGGGCCAATTTTCATTTCTAAGCTCAACCAGTTTCCAT
The DNA here is from genome assembly GCA_011038615.1 of Limnodynastes dumerilii. NCBI lineage: Eukaryota > Metazoa > Chordata > Amphibia > Anura > Limnodynastidae > Limnodynastes > Limnodynastes dumerilii. The sequence continues at coordinate 277,593 of WWET01000022.1, forward strand.
AATGTGTCAAGATTTAACTATAGAATTGTTAACACGTACAACAGGGCATACATCCCAAACAGGACATAATGAGCCCTGCCTCATTCTGCCCAAACTCCACCCATAAATGGTCATATTTGTTCACAAGCCAACTCTTGCAAAAAATGGGACAGTTAGGAGGTATACCAGGGGTCATACATATACAACAGGATAACTCTAAAACTGTACATTACATCAAATCAAGCTTGCCTCTGTTGTACTGGTCCCACATTTAACACACCACTGTCCTTCACTTTAGTGACAATTGATTGGATCCAGCGTCTGAAAATTTGATTAACAGCTGGAAATTTAACACCTGGCAGAATGCTGTTAAATTGCAGGGGAGGCAAATTTCATCTGTTGCAAATAGTATTAGAGTTGAGAGTCGATATTACCTTAATAAAATGGTGCCGAATTCAGACTTGCGAACGTCACCTGACCTCAGCATACTGCTTGCGAAAAACGGGTGATTTTCTGGCAGTGCCCGATGTTACGGATCGGATCTCCAGACGTATGGAACTTAGTTCTGTATGCATGGAAATCCGTCTAACAGGGCGGTCTATCCCCCTCTGCCCACCTAAACTCCGTAAGGTTGACAGTGGGAACTTATACATTTTACAGTAGGCTGTATGGGCATGGGATAGTTAAGGTAGGTAGGTAGTTAAGAGCCGGTAGTCACAAGGATGTCCACTGGCCTGGCTGACCTACGTGTAGTAAACGCACAGAGGTCAGAAAGAAAAACTGGTCAGTGTCTGTGTGAAATATGCAAAAGCCAAGTATTCTCCAAAGATTAAATAAAAAATACATATTCATATAGAGCCCTATTAAGGGGGATATAAAACTCTACATGACATGAAATGAAGAGGTCTGTTGTGTGACATTAAAGAGAAATTCTTCAATGAGACATGAAAGAGAGGTTCTGCTATGTGACATGAAAGGGGGCTCTGCTGTATGACATGAAAGGGGGGGGTTCCATGTGACATGAAAAGGTGAAGTCTGCTCTGTCACATGAGAGGTATTGCTGTCACATGAGAGGTATTGCTATGTCACATGAGAGATATTGCTATGTCACATGAGAGGTGTTGCTATGTCACATGAGAGATGTTGCTATGTCACATGAGAGGTGTTGTTGTGTCACATGAGAGGTATTGCTGTGTCACATGAGAGGTATTGCTATGTCACATGAGAGGTGTTGCTATGTCACATGAGAGGTGCTGCTATGTCACATGAGAGGTGTTGCTACGGGGCACACAGGGTTCTAGTTATGCCCCTGACCCTAAGACTGAGTGCTGAGCACTGAAAGCTTAGAGCTGTTCTCTGTGAATGCAGGGTGGGCGGTTGCCACAGGCCTCCCCTTGCTCCCACAGTGGTTACACCAGTATGTATTGGTATTCACAGGGTGGATATGCCCACTAGTAAACTCAGCTAAGACTCTCTGTGCCACTGCCTAGAGAGATGCTGGTTCTAATCAGCACAAATTTCCGCACCTGTGAAAAGCGGCCAAGAGGTGTTGCTATGTCACATGAGAGGTGTTGTTGTGTCACATGAGAGGTATTGCTATGTCACATGAGAGGTCTTGCTATGTCACATGAGAGGTATTGCTATGTCACATGAGAGGTATTGTTATGTCACATGAGAGGTATTGCTATGTCACGTGAGAGGTGTTGCTATGTCACGTGAGAGGTGTTGCTATGTCACGTGAGAGGTGTTGCTTTGTCACATGAGAGGTGTTGCTATGTCACATGAGAGGTATTGCTATGTCACATGAGAGGTGTTGCTATGTCACATGAGAGGTGTTGCTATGTCACATGAGAGATATTGCTACGGGGCACACAGAGTTCTAGTTATGCCCCTGACCCTAAGACTGAGTGCTGAGCACTGATAGCTTAGAGCTGTTCTCTGTGAATGCAGGGTGGGTGGTTGCCACAGGCCTCCCCTTGCTCCCACAGTGGTTACACCAGTATGTATTGGTATTCACAGGGTGGATATGCCCACTAGTAAACTCAGCTAAGACTCTCTGTGCCACTGCCTAGAGAGATGCTGGTTCTAATCAGCACAAATTTCCGCACCTGTAAAAAGCGGCCACAATGTGACTGAAACACTTAAACGTTCAGCAAAATGTGCAAGACTGGATCTGATCCATGGTTCATTTTCTGAAGTGTCCTTTTTAAGGTTGCAGAAAAGGATGGAAAACACATTTTATATTGCTAAATCCATGCGTTTTATTTTTGTGGTATTTGTAAAGTTGTGGAACTTTTTTCTAGAGATTTAGAACCATTATGATGCAGAGCGACCACGATATGATATAGTATGGACCTGATCCTAGAGATCAGATCAGATAACGAATACCCACGGTATCCAGCACTCGCCTGTACTTCCAACAATACCTTTTCGCACTTCAAATGGTGATGGATCAGAATCCTGGATTAATCGGCCGTATGGCTCCACACCTATACTTTACACTGTAAAACCCTCCCCACTTGTGATGGCAAATCCTCCATTTTCCTTTTGGAAGTTTCAAAAGTCCTGATCAAGCAGACTTGTGTTTTGGTCAAAATCCTTAGGTGCGTGTACATTGTGAAATCATCAGGATAACAGGCACTTGTCGGAAGTCTTAATAATATAAATAGCACTCTCATGTGACCAATGGTTCCTGAAGTGCATCATGGCACTCAGATGCTCACACAATACATCTTTGTTTAAGGAGAATTGACCAGATCCAGGACTCTGCTGCACTTAGGGTTCTGGCTGCAGTGGAGTCATCATACTAGATCGCTTCGACATCCTAAGTCCCATGTGCGAGGGGAGTGGTCTCACCTCATACGCACAGGACTTCCCATGGCAGGACCCTGGGCATCGTACCTAAGACCTTAACCAAGCCCTTACTGTACAATTACCATACCTTCCCCCTCCAACTATGTGTACATAAGGGTGCCCTATCCCATCTCGCTGTCGGGAGTGTGGGCATCCGTTGCGGTCCGTTCGCTCCCAGCCAGTTCGGACCACGATGAGGCATAGCAATCGATCCCCGGAGCACCGAACAAGATGTGCTGAAAGGTAAATAGTTATGCTATCCCCAACCCCGCCTAACCCTAAGCCCCCCCCACAGCCTAACCCTAAGGCCCCCCCCCACAGCGTAACCCTNNNNCCCCACAGCGTAACCCTAAGTCTGTCCCCCCCTCCCCCACAGCCTGACCCTAAGTCCCCGGAGAGGATTACTCACCTTTCTGGTGGTCCAGCAGCAGCGCTTCCAAAAGTGAATGGGTGAGAATGTGAATCGCATACTCACCCATTCATAAAAAAATTCTACAATGGCTGTCATTTGAACTAGAGACAGCTGAAAAGCAACTTTCGACTGTCTCTGTTCTCTTATGACTGCCATTGCAGCGGGGACTCACAATGCGCTGTCGGTAAGGCTTCCGTGCGCTCTCACACTTTGCATTTCCGCTTATATGGAGCAGAAAAGAAGCATTAGCGCTGAATATGGAATCAGTACAAAGAATGCAATAGCCACACAAAGTCATATAAGGTTTTTATAGTACATAGATGGTCTGGGTAGTTTTCAGAATTATACTATATGAATTGCAGGTGAAGGGGAAAGACACATTTTAAAGTCTAGAAGCCACAGGCATGCACTGTATGATATGTATTTACCTGTGACTATAAAACACTACGTTATAGCTTTCATAAATAAACCACTAATGTTACCATGAAGGCCTCCTGGGAATTATCGTGTTAAGTCATTCATGGGCCTTCAACATCTCGTAAACATGTAACTGGCCGGAGTATTTCTGAACAGACATTCTCCATTTGTTTGTGCATTATTTATCAGGCATTACCTTGCTTTTCCATAAGGAACACTTTCTAAATATACATTTTCCTTCTGTAGAGATGGAAACAGACATGTATAGATTCACAGCAGGATATCATATACATAGGTCTGCCAGTCTTTTGTGACAATGGTCTTTTCTTGTTTTTTCTTTTTTTTAAAATATCTTTATTGGTGCTTCTATTGTTCTTATTGCACACAAATACTGAAACAAATACAAATGAATAATGAAAGCAGAGCAAATATTAAAAAATATTTTGAAGTTATTTATTATCATGATCCAGAGACCTATAGACTGTAAGCTTGCAAGCAGGGCCCTCTTACCGGTGGCGAAGGCGGAGCCAGGCAGGACCAGAGGCGTGGCTAGGCAGGGCCAGGGGTGGAGCCTGGCAGGATGGCAGACTTTGTGCGGACTGTGTAGCTGATGGAGGCAAGTAGCTTAAAACAGCGCTCAGCACTCATAAATGGAGTGTTTAGCGCTATCTTAAGCTGCCTGCCTTGCTGCAATGAATGCAGGGAGAGAGCGAGGGCCACGGGCCCTCCCCTTGCCTGGGCCTTGTAGCAGCTGCACCCATGATAGTTATGCTTAACCACCAATTTGGTTTGGACCAGATCCTGACTTCCACAATAGCGATATTTTATGATCGCAAGCATTTTGTAAAAGCGCATGCACAAGTGACACATTTGTAGGACAGATCTGACTCCACTGGATCCAAATTTCCATTTTTAGAAGGTCCCTGATGACAGGGAAAGTGATTGTACTATGTGGAAAGAGGGAAGCACACTAATAGCACAGTGAGGGTGTGCTAAGCGCCCACTGTACTATACTATACCCTTTTATTTTGTTTTTTTAAATCTCTTTATTTTGACAAAAGTTTACAGCAGTAAGTCATCAACAGGAAACATTAGTGCTGTATTATAACAGTATATACCAATAAAGGTCTTGTCAAAGTGAGCAAAATAAAAAAAAAATAGCAAACATGGTAAATACTGCGAAAAAAAGACTAGAAAACTTTAGAGCTAAAACTAAAAATACAAAAATAATAGTGGTACTGTTTTTTCAGAAAGTACTGTTGGATTTTATTATTATATAAGTGATAGGAGGAAGAAGGAAAAACGGGAGAAGGTAGAAGAGGGGAAAGGAAAGGGAAGAGAGAGAGAGAGAGAGAGAGAGAGAGAGAGAGAGAAAGAAAGGATAGGGAATAGACGAAGAGAATATATAATCTCATACGTCATAGGGAGGCCCAGAGAGGGATAAAGAGAAAATAATAAGTGGAGCCCGGAAGGGAACCTTTGAAATGTGAGTACAAAGGGTTCCAAACCTTGTGAAAGGAAGGAATAGTGTTATATAGGAGACAAGTCAAATATTCCATGGAGGAGATGTACCAGGGCCTGTTGATAATAGCTGCCACCTATAGGGCTGTCTGTTTCTTCCAATCACTTGCTATTTGAAGCTTGGCTGCAGAACAGATATGAATTAAAAGTTTTCTGGAGCGTTTAGCTAGATATGTGGGAGGCTTACATAGGTGTAAACACCAGGGGGTCCATCTCTAAATTGGATTCCAGAACGTTGGAGGCTAATAGAATTTCAGACCAAAATTGCTTTATTAAGGGACAAGCCCACCAAATATGAAGGTAGGCTCTTCTCAAACCACACTGTCTCCAACAGAGGACTGTGGGAATATTATAGACTTAATTTTAGAAGGAGACAGGTACCACCTGGTGTAGACCTTGAAAGCATTCATGGATTGGCCTTGTTGATTGTAACCTTTGTCACATTTTGACAGATTGTTGACCACCCCTCCTCGCCAACAACGATCTCCAAGTCATGTTCCCAGGCTAACTCGTATGGCTCCAAAGGAGGGGTGGTAGGAGAGACAGTATTGGAATATAACATAGATATGGCCCCTATATTTTCAGGATTATTCAAACAACCACGGTCAACTATTTTATGTGAGGATAGTACTGAAGTATTAAAGTAGGGGGTCATGGAGCCTGAGTCTATGTCTCTGAGTGACCTCTCCTCCCTAACATTGAAGCCTGGATTCATTTTTGTCTTTCGGAGCTCCAAATCCAGTGGCATTGGGTCCATCACTTTTTTTTACTACCCAGTCTTCTTTTTTAATGACTGTTAAAATTGTAAAGTGCTACTTAATATGATGGCACTATGGGCCTGATCCAGACCTACGCTGGTGTGCGTAGCGTATTATCGCCGAACGTACCACCGATGCATAGCAATAGTCACTCCCCTTGCTCGTACCTAGTTTAGCTTCCATACGCTCGCCAAACCCTACCCTAACTTTTGTGTTTGTTCCCGCGGCTGTCCGTACGTTCATTGCGTATAAATGACGCTTAGCACACCCATACTGTACAATTTAAATGGCTCCACCCGCCTATATTCCTTAACCCCAGCGTCTATACGAACTTCATAATATAAACACGCTCCTTCGTCGGTAAAAACGCAAAGTATACGGACGCCCGAATCGCTGCTACGAAAATCAGTGTTTTACTACCGGAACTTTGCAGAAGTTACGCTGCCATAAACCATACGAGTCTTTAAACCAGACCGTACTGTATAATTTAAATGCTCCCCCTGCCCACATTGCAGAAGCTTGGCGGGTGGAGGGGATGGCCTGCCCTGTAAGTAGCCTAACGTGCAGGGGTGTGGTTCCGGTCCCCAGTTGTCCCCATTTTCCATGTGTTCGGAAGGTTGAGGCTTTTCTGTCCTGCACATGCATATACCTTCATGCTGGTTCATAGCGATCCATGCAGACTGGAGGAATGACACTTCTAGCGCCTTGCATGCTCACGGATGTGCGGCCCAGAGATTGCGCTTTGCAGTATATCGGAAATCTGATCGCAGAAAAATCAGATCTCTAGATCAGAAAATATATTATTGAAGGAAAAGGAGCGACAATGTATTACTGGGCCGTATTCACAGATCCGTAAGTTAAAGGTACGCGATGATGCACAAGTACGTTGCAAGCCAACACCCATGACACTCCCCTCACACGGATGGGTTTTCGGAGACTTACGCCTCCATAGAGCACCCTTATCTTTACGTGCGTATAATACTTACGTACATGCGTATGTAGCTAACTACGCCCTCAAATGCTCATTTAAATGCCTCCCCCCACCCATCTTCACATAACTTTGTCCGTACGGATTTCAACCACGCCCCTCCGTACGTATGTTTCCAAGTGCGATTCACTAGCACGTGCCTAATGGACTTCCGTGCGTAAATTCAACGTAAATAGTGTAAATAAAGTTACTACGCATGTGCAGTTACTCCGATCCTAAAAATACGCACGGAACTCCACGCAAAAACGTATCTGCGAATATGGAACACTGTTATTACGATTCATTCATGTTACAAAGTTAAAAAGTGCACAAAACATCATACATCATAGAATCACCACAGTGAGGGACGGATCCTAAAATATGCTAAGAGGGGCGTTTTCTGATCGCTAGGATTGCAAAATGCTCCCTTTTGGAACTGCGGCAAATGTGCGAGCGGCACAGTACCTGGATGTGCCAGGACGGAATTTCGGATCCAGATTCATCCTGGGAGGGACAGAGCTTAATATGTAAGCGTTTACACTCTGTGGTGTGGGGAAGGGATGCAGACTGTGCAGTAAGGGAGTGGTGTGGGGCTCTGGTATGAACGGACGATTTTGGAATCGGCCGTTTTCTCCCCAGCCAGTTGCGAACTAATTCCCTAATTCTTACCCAAACCCTCCCCTCTCACTACCCTAACCCTAACCCTCCCTCCCCTGCAGCCTGACCCTAACCCTCCCTCCCCTACAGCCTGACCCTAACCTTCCCTACCCTGCACAGATAGTTTACTCACCTCTTCCTGGTCCGGCGATAGCAGCAGCGAAGTTGCAGCGGAGGGATATCGCAGCCGGCGGAGGGATATCGGTAAGTGCGAAAGTAAATGGGTGAAGTATGCCAAACTGCATACCCACCCATTCATTTAAAAAAAATTGAAAATCTGCTTTATTAGAAATAGGGACATCCGAAAAGGAACTTTTGGATGTCCCAATTTCGGAAAACAGATTTTCTTAACAATGGTAAGGGATGGCTTCAGTGCTTCCGTACAAGCCAGATTTCTGCACCTCCCCCATTTTACGTGGGGACGGTGCTGAGATGTTAAGGTGGGTTCCTGGTAGCGTAACTATTGTGGGGTAGTTAGGACGCAGCAGTGGTCTAAGTTAGGAAGAAACGCGTAAGTATAAAACGCATCGGTAAAAACATGTCACTGAGTTTCACTTTTAATGATTCTGGTCTGGATTCACACTTACGAAAGTGCTGCTTTTTACATGCGTATTTTTAGGATCAGATAAACTGCGCACGCGTAGTAACTTTTTTTACACAAGCTACGTAGAATTTCAGCACAGAAATCCATTAGGCACGGACATCAAATCTGTGCTTAGTGAGATATGTCTGAAGAGGTGTGCCAGTCTTCCGTACATAGGAAGTTAAGTGAAAGTGTGGGGGGGGCATTTAAGTGGCCTAATATGGGCGTGGTTAGGAAAGTAAGCACGTATCTAAGCAACTTAAACACAAATATACGCACAGAGAATTAAGATTGCCCTATGGTGGCGGAAGTCTGCAAAAATCTGTAAGTGCGAGGGGTGTTGCCTTGCAACTTAGGCGCGTATATTTTAGAATACGTGCGTACTTATTTCACACTTAAGTGTGAGCACGGTCCTCTATTTCGGGAAGAAAACTGGCCAACATAATAAATGTTAACACACTGTATACGCTGGGGTTATTGAAACACAGCACATTCTGAGAATTTCCAACCTGCCATTCAATAGCCACCTGCTCTATTTATACCAGTATTCCCAGCACATCAGGTTTACACTGAGGGGAGAGGAGAGGAACGTAACGTCTTCCTCCAGCACTGGGTAATGTTGTGACATGCTACATGTCTCCTAATGATCACTTCCACCAGCATTGTTTTTTTTCCTGCACTCTAATGTCCATTATTGTCTACCAGCGTGTATCTCATATGAGATTGAACTAAGCAGAACTGTATCTATAAATTTTAGCGCCAGGGGCAAAAAGAAAAAATAGTGCCCCAACCTTCAATTAATAACCAGTTTAACCTTTAAAATGAACTTACTGGAGCCCCCACTTTGCCCCCTGGGTGACTGCCCCTATTGCACACCCCTAGTTACAGCCCTAGCACTGAGCAGTATCTTTCATAATATATAGCTGTATTTTCTGACCTGTATATGTGCCAGGATATTTCTGGATACTAATCAGCGGCTGTTCTCATGAGATGTTTTATGGTGATATAACCATGTTTTATAAAGAATTTGCTGATAGTGTAATACAAATTTGCTGTATAACTGGCCACACACTATATGATAATCAGACTCTTTTGGAACACATTGAGCCAGATTTACTAAGCAGGTTTGAAAAAGTGGAGATGTTGCCCATAGCAACCACTCAGATGCTAGCTCTTACTTGCCTATTACATATTAGAGAATGTCAGCTAGAATCTGATTGGTTGCTATGGGCAACATCTCAATTTTTCCAAACCCACAGCTTAGTAAATCTGGCCCCTTGGCTCAATATATTATTGAGGTGACTGAGGGGAGATAATTCAGAATATGAGGCCAAGTGTGGTCACTTTTGAATGTCCCCAGAGATCAAGGACATGTTGCTGTATAGTCAAAGCAACTCACATATTCTGCCTATAATCATTTTTTTTTTTACTCTGCGTCTTTCATCTAAAGCTGGCCCCTTTATTTTCCCTATGAGGTATGTCAGGGTGCAGACCTCCAAGGCCATAATATTTACCAGACCTGGTGATCTTGATCGGCGTCCACTCTGATTGCAAACCTCAGGGAAAGCACAATATTGAAGAGGGGTCAAAAAAAATTAAACCCACAGAAGAAAGCCTGCACCTTGCTGAGAATCACAGAGCAGTTTACATGTGTTACATGTGTCAGGAGGATGGTGGAGAAGTGAAGGCAATCTGACCACTTGTTGGAAGAGAACTATCTGATAATAATAATACCAAATGGAGTCCTTATATCTCTTGATAGTTAAAAATCTGTGCCTTGTATTTGAGTGCTGAACTGTGCCCATTCTGCCAGTTGTACTGGAGTCAGGGTTAAATAGGCTGCTGATAGTGAATGAGTATGTGGGTGTGTGGGATCACGTTTTGTTTGTTAGATTGTTGCATTGTTACCTTTGTGTGTGTGTTTTTATAGCTGTATACCAGCCTGATGGTTTATTAGTATTATGTATGCAGTCCTTGAGACAACCCAGTGCTGCTGGCTCTTTAACCCTCTCCTCCCTCCCTCCCTGTGCCATGCATCTAGTATAATGCAGCCACAGACCTGCCTTAGATTGCATGACCCCGTCACCATGAGGAGAGCCTGATGCTGTCTACTTGGACTTCATCCCCATCAGTGCTGCCGTCTCCTCCCTCTGCATCTCTCGTCTCATAGACGGCCTCTCCTCCCTCCTCCCCGGCCACTCCTCTCCGCTCATCAGGCTTGTGTCTCCGCTCCCCCCCTCCCCCCGGTCATATATCAGGGCCCCTGGCTGCCTGCTAATCTCTGTCCTCCCCGGCAGGTCCGGTGTACACCTCCTCGGGATACAGGAAAGCAGACGATGAGATGTCCGGGGCCACGTCCAGTGCTGACCAGGTGGAGGCATCTGCCCGCATCATCCTCATCAACCAGCCCCAAACCTGCAAGTTCAGGGACAACCGGGTCAGGTGAGTGAGATGCCCCACACAGGGGCATGGTGCCCAGGCTGATGGACACCCATTACAGTCGCACATAATACTACTACTACCTAGGTACTTAAAGGCTTATTCCTGTCCCACAGCATGCCATACAGTCACTAACTTCTTTCCTCAGTGCCAGTCACTTACTGAGCACATGTCAGACTCCTGTCAAAGGTGCAATCTTCCTGCTTGTACAAGGCAATCCATTGCAGGGAAATACAGAATATATAAACTGATTTGCTACTATGGTATTTAGGGTGTAAGTGAAAGCTGGAATCACAGTAAATAAATAAAAAAAATGCATTGGTTTCTGGATTTTTCAGTGCACTTATTATACTGTAGTTTCCAGCCCTTACTTCTTCCCAGTATTTCCATGCTTGCCATAATCATCATCACAATTTATCTGTAACATGCCATGGTGCGCTACACTGAATTTTGGAGAAGATAAACACTGTACACACTGGTAATAAACATATTTTCTGTGGAAATGTATCAAAAGCATATTAAGTTGTATAATTAGTCCAGTATATGATAGGGGTCCCCCTACCCCTGTGTGCCAGAGTTCAAGCAGAATTCACCAGAAATCATATTTAAAACATTTCAAGATTGATCATTGTATCTTTTTGTGTGTAGATCTAATCATTATAATACCAATTTCTCTTTTGGGGGGTGGGGGCAGCATAAGGACATAGCTATACTAGATAGGTAATTGTTCATATTGTGGTCAGTTCTTAGTTAATACAAAACATAACTTTGTTGGTGATGTTATGTCCTCACAAAGTTTCCATAAATAGTTGTTTATACTAAAGGGACGCTGAGTCCATAATTTAGGTTTCCTATTGATACTCAATAGGGTTTCTGCGAAATAGTAACCTAATTCTGATCCCTTAATTCCCAGGTTAAAGTAAAGCAATGGGAGTGAAATTTTCAATCAGCTATTAATTAACCCTAAAGCAATGAACCAGCATCCTTGCAGTCACAGTGCAGATAGCATTGGGTTGGTGTAATAATTACCCCTTGCAACCATTAGAGCGCCACTGAATCCTGAAGTCATTCGCTGTTTCGGTGCATCCCTTGATAACAATCAGTGCAGTGGTCGCTCTCCCAATGTACATGGTGCTTTGAGGACAGCTCAAGCCTTTTCTGCTCCTCACATCAGATGACTTTAATTTATTATGTTTGTGCATTTAATCCCGTAACCTCTACTAAATACATTGCTTTATCTGTCTTCGTTCAGTGATTTTCAGCCATTTATTATTTATATCTGCAGGCAGAGTTTACTTTTGTTCCTCTGGACAATTGTATTCAGAGAGCAGCTTTATGTCCTTTACCATGACAACAAATATAAACAAGCGCCTAACAATATAAAACAGACAGGGCTAACAATCAGTGAAGGGATAAAGATAAAGCCGGGGATTTATAAAAGTACCAATAAATGAGTCCTCAGAATTCATATCTAAACCCATTTTAAGTGTTGTTTTCCTCAATTGATTTATGCTACTTCTTTGGTTAATAGATCTTTATATTTGAGTAAGAAACATTGTTATAGTTTAAGTTTAGTTTGTATGTTGGAAGTGTTTTAACGGCTTTAAATACAGTAAAATACATTTTAATGGAGGGTAGCAAATTAATTTACTCTTATAAGCAGTTTAGATAGCACAAGCATGGCCAACATGTGAATCTACCAGTCCCAGGTGTCAGCTATACATTTGCATTTAGAGCATGCTGGTACTTGTAGTTTCACAAGAACTGGAGTGCAATGGCTCTTTGGAATAATGTCAATTAATAATAGAATGTATTTGCTTCTAGTTCAGGTTTACCAGGGGGAATAAGGTGTATAATATGATTCACGACTGAAAAATACAACAGGAAAAGATATTGAACAATGGATATCACCTTACTAATGTATGTCCTCCCTGGATAGGATTGTGAGGGGTGTTGCTGTCAGCTGTTTAACAATTGACAAGACACATACACAATGTACACATGTTCAGATGTTGCTTTGTAATCATTGACCGTCCATCCATGCATATTTCATAATCATATGATCTGCCAAGCACATACTTGTCATCGTGTTCTAATCAATCCTGGGGACACTTACCTGCTGAGCCAGCACAACGGCACCTTTTCTGAATTCCCATTCTAATGTACTTATTACCAATTAAAATATAGTTTATAAAATGAGAGAACGAATGAGAGTTTATTCAGTTTGTAGGATAATATAAAAAGGAAGGTGCTCTGCAGATGGTGAAAAAAAAAATAAAAAAAAATAAAAATATATATATATATGTGTACAAGACAGGTGTGGGTCCCCTCTTAGAACGGCCCTATTTGGATAGGGTCGTTTCCTCCCAGCCAGTTTCGAACTGGCTGGGATTTCGATTGCATATGTCTTGATGAGACATAGCAATCGATCCACGGAGGAAAGTTAAGGAAAAAAAGTCCCCCACTCCTTCCCCTAATTCTAACCCTAACCCTCCCCTCTCATTACCCTAAACCTAACCCTCCCTTCACCGCAGCCTGACCCTAACCCTCCCTTCCTGGCAGCCTCACCCTAACCCTCCATCTTCTGCAGGCTGACCCTAATCCTCCCTTCCTTGCACCATGGATAGGTTACTCACCTTTCCCTGCGGTCCGACAGTAGCGGTGGTGGCAGGACATAGGCGGCGGCGGTATTTCCGAATTAGAATGGGTGAGGAACTTTTGGATGTCCCTATTTCGGAAAGAAGATTTTCTAACCAGAGACTGACAACGGTACAGGACAAAGGGTGTGCTTTATGGTCGAATACAGTTTATTAATTTAAAACAATCACCAGCACTTATAATAATAAGTGCCAGATAATCACATGTCATTCAGCATATAACAATCACTAGAAACATCACCGTAAAGACTGATCACATCTCTTCACTGTCTCCTCGTCAGAGGTAGAGTGCAGTGTCTTGGACTTACTGATCAGCTGGTCCACCAACAGGATAAGTGTGTATGATCACATAATCCTGGTCACTTTGTCGGGTCAAATGCTTTTTAAACCCGTTAAAAAAAAAAAACAGGCGATGCAAGCACCTGACCAATTCACAAGTGCGCATGTTCCTGCAATTGCTTTATCCAATTTTTCTCCCGATTCTGATGTCACGCATGGCCGCCTTTGTGTTTCAGTGGCAGGCGGTCTGGGAATAGTGTGTTCGGTGACATAATCCTGTCAACAGAACGTTTTAACAGATGCAGGTTGGACGTCTGCTGTACAATTAGACAAGTGTGTATCTTGGATAGGGAGTTATCTGGGAACTAGATCAGCCTCGCTGTTATAATGCAAAGAAAATGTCAATCTGTATTTTTATCTCAATCATACTGAAGATAATGGTGCTGCTCTGTTGTATTGCTATGTAATAGAGCAGCATTTGTTCATTGAAAGGTTTATTTCATTTAATGGAATCTGTCTGTGTATTACTACCATCCTTTTCATTTGTGGGTCTGGTGGTTTTATAGTATCTATTTATTATTTAGCATGTTTGAAGGTTGTGTATAATAATAAGGTTGCTTATTGATAATTCTATCGATTTATGGTTTATATATAGTTTTTGCATATTTTATTTTTAAAACAGTTATGGGCGTGATTTACTAAGGGGCAATTTTGTACAATCTGCATTTTTGGGTGAATTACTACGGTAATTAAATTCCCGTAAAATCGCCTAAAATGATGACCTTTCAAAATCATTGTTTTTAAGGTCACCATGACAATTTTGAAGTCACAACATACAAATTGCAGTATTTTCTAAATGTTGATTAGTAAAATTGCCACAAAATCATCATATAAAAGCGCTGGATATGAGTCTAAAATGTTTCAAAAATAAAAATAGAAATCCTATGAAAAAATGATAAAAAAAATACCCCTTTTTAATGTGTAAATTCATGTTGCAGCATGCTTCGGTCTGTTATTAATCCTTAACATGCTGTCGCTTCTTGTACTACAAGGCACAGCATGCCCATGTCTAACAGGGCATGCTGTGACTTATAGTACCACAAGCGGCAGTATGCTAAGATGGCCAGGGCTACTGCGGTATGCATTTTGTAGTAATAAAGGATCTGATTCACACTTAAGAATCTTCTTAAAATAAGTCACTTCTGGGCTAAACCATGTTGATTGCAGGGGGGTCATATTTCATCTGTTGCAAACAGTATTAGAGTTGAGAGGTGATATTTCCTAGCCCAAGTCTAAATAACAGTGTAATAGTAAAGCTGGTCAGTATCTGTTTTCAGTAAGCAATTCAAAGATGTATTCCTGCATGCAAAGAATACAGTTTACTTGACTCCCCCGAAAACAACATGGTTTTGCCCAGGAGTGACTTTAAGTTCTTATTTTAAGAAGATTCTTAAGTGTGAATCAGGTCCAAAGTGAGCACCATAATAAAGTTTTTTACCTTAAAAATGTATGTTAATGTAAATCGCTTTTTTTTCCCCGTTGGACTCCTATTTTTACTTTTTATTGTTTCTACAAAGGTGCACGGGCACTGGCGATTTCTAAAAGAGAATCGCCGCGTTTTTAAGCTAAATCGCAGCGATTTGAATCTTCAAAAATCGCCATACATCGCTGGTGATTTGATCGCCAGCACAAAGCGCCCCTTAGTAAATCTGGTGTTTTGGAAACCCAAATTGCTGGAAAAACACAGTGATGTGCGGAGATTTCAAATCTCTGGATAAATTGCCCCTTAGTAAATCCGGCCGTCATTAGTTGGAAACTGGAAAATGTGATTCCCCTTACAACAATGGACCGGATTCTTAAATAAGTATTTATCACCTTACGAGCATAGATTTACGTGTTGCTACTACGCATGCGTAGTAACTATTTTACGCTATCTACGTACCATTTTGATACGTAGATTGTGTACATGCAGTCTTTAAAGGCGGCATGTACGCAATCTACGTAAAGAAATGGAACGTAGATAGCGTAAAATAGTTATTACGCATGCGTACTAGCAACACGTAAATCTATGCTCGTAAGGTGAAAAATACTTATTTAAGAATCCGGTCCAATATGTCTACACCAAACATTACCAGTCTAAAGTGTAAAAGTGCATGAACCTGTCACGCTTGCCGCTCACGAATGCTGGCTGTCTGTGCATTATCCCAGATACTTTCATTCCCTTTTCTTGAGTACATTTTGGAAAGCATTAGAAAGTCAGTGTGTTATTCCCTCTACGCTCTCGTGTCTAACGCTAGGAGTTCACAATCCAAATGACTACAGAGCAGCCAACGATTTAGGAGGAAAAAATAACTAAGAACTGCACCGGGTAAAAGCCACTGGGGAGCGCGTTAGCAGCCAATGTTAATTAGCAAAGTAACTATTTGCGTAATCATCCTGTTTGCATTAAACAAGTTGTTGATCACTGTGGATTTTGGATCTCGCTGGAAATAGAAACCTAGACAGAAATAAGCACAACGCCAAGTGTTTTTATCTTCATTAAGAAGAGATCATAGTTAAATAGCATGTAAAAACCTGTTATTACATAAGAGATCATTGGCCTACGGAAAAACCATATTGCAACTGCCAATGTGCTGTGCTGTGTTTATGTACTTGTTGTGGCATTTACTGTATACTGTATACAATGGCACAGTAAGGGTGTGGCCAAGGCAAGTGCACCCAATCCTGGTCAGAGCACAGACGTAACAAAGATCTGCTTAGATCAAAACATTTGCACCTTGTGCAGGTCATGTATAAGTCCTGGGGGCATGTAATAAACAACCGTTTAGAGCCAGCCTGTGGCTCTCCAGGTGTTGTGAAACCAAGACTCCCAGCATGCTTTGTCAGGTATCAGCTAAAGCATGCTGGGACTCGTAGTTTCACAACACCTGGAGAGCCACAGGAGGGCCAATCTGATATAGAGCCACTTTTGTAAATATTTCAACCTGGAAAATTATTATTAAATTATTCTTAAATTATTTAACATAAAAAATTATATATATGCGTTACTCTGTTCATATATCAGCTGAACTGTTCTCTGTCTTAATAATGGGGTAGATCCAGAACTACGTTTGCCGTACGTTTATTCGCGGAGCGTATTTTCGTGCGCGTAAATTCGTTACACTCCCCTCGGCACACCCCTTGCACGGACGTATTTTGTTAAGATACGCTTTCCAAACCCTACCTTAACTTTTTCCAACGTAACCGCAGTCATACGCACACGTACGTATGGCCTAGACAAATTTACGCAGCTAAGCACGTCCATACTGTACACTTTAAATACAAACCCCCCGCCTACTTCACGTATTTCACACGTATTTTGTAGTAACGTAAAATTGGCGCGCCCACACGTAAGCATTTACGTGACACATAAGTGAATGGCCCATACGTTCACAATTGCACTACGTTAATGTGCGTATTTTCTATGATGCGCAGTGCGTACAAAACAGCGAATTTACGTCTCTGCCACGCGTAAATTCGCTCCGAGGCGTTGTTCTGGATCAGGCCCAATGTTTTTAAACAGTTTAAAATACAGTATACTTCACCCTCCCACTGCGTATTTGGGCACATATCGGCTTACAGCGTAACTGCTCTGTTCCTGTATGCTACATGGCGTCTTGCAATTCAGAGACACAGTTATGCACACTTCTGGATGGCACGCAGCCTACGCCACTTTTCTTTGCGCACAGGTCTGGATAGAGGGCCAATGTCACTGCCCAAAGCACCTTGTGTGTTCAGTGCCCCTCATCCTATAGATCTTTACACACACACAGGACTGGATCCAGACCTCCATAGGTTAGGCTTCTTACGCAAGCCGAGTCTAGTAAGCCTAATTGTAACATTGCGCATGCGCGCGCCAGATGTTAGCAAGGAACTCCGCAAGGTGGGCGCGGGGACCATATAAAATTTATAGTCTGGGCTGGCTTAAACACTTATGGTTGGTCTATGGCTGTGCAATTGCTGCTGTGAGATGGGAGCGGCATGGGATTTCACTCCCTCTTACATGGGGTCTGTCACAGCTCACATGGGGGCGGGCAATATGATGCAGCTGTGTCAGCAGTGCACGTTAGAGGTGATCCTGCATCCAGTAGGTGTGCAGCCACAAGTAAAAGTCTGGGCTTAATGATTTTCTATAAGCATGCACCATACAGAAAATGTGAGGACATCCTGAGTGATGTGTCTTGGCTTTGGTGCATGTTATTGGATGTGTGCCCATTTAGAGAATTCATTGCCATTCAATGTACAAATATTCTCCGTATTAACCGTGGGTACTTAGGGTGCAGCTGCAATGAACTCGAGGCCCCTCCCTCTTCCCCCCAGCCCCTCCCTGGGCACTCTTGTAGTTACACCCTGTTACGTTCAGCAGCGCTGGGGACCGGAGCTTACCTTCGGTTCCAGCGACGCTGCGTCCTCTCTCTCCTCTCTGCCAGGCGCCGTACCTTGACCTCTGCTCACAAGAGTCTGGGCACCATTATAAGTAATTATCAGATCCAACTCCTTGGCCCAGATCCTCGGGTCCGTCCGTCAGTGAAATTACGTACGCCACGCATTTCATATGTTACATACGCCGCGAGTTACGGCAGAGGGGCTGTCTACTCATTTACGATCGTCGTATCTCCGCCGTTAAGCCAAAGATACAGAGTATCTAAATGAGTGGATGGGGCGGGGGATGGCACATTACGATCAGGTATGCAGTTGTAAGGCCGCAATCTGGACACTTTACTAAAGAGAAGCGGGGAGGGCGTAAGATGGGCGTAATGACCTCAGGCGCCCATAGGTCTGGATTCGGCCCCTTATGAGTAAACCTCTGTGTGTCCTCTCCTTCCACATCACTGAACCGCAATCCTCAGTAAAGCTCACTAAAATAAATCAGTTGGTGTGACATTTAATGTAATTGCCTTATAAAACACAATTGTTATTTTTCATGTGCTGTCTCCTACACTATTTATGTTGCCTCATAATTGTCATTATTGACTCGGAAACATGGGCTCTTAGGTGGACACTGTACTGAAACAGTGCATGCAGTACTATAGGAATATATTATACATTTGTTATACATTAGAAAATATTGTGTATTTACATTTATATTATTTTTTTCTACGTTTGTATTTTTTTGAACACTATTGAAATTTCGTAGAGCGGGTTTTTTAGTGACTTCTATTGGTTTCAGTCTGATTGTCGACACATCTGTGATGACCAATCTGACCGCATTCTAATTCAGCCGTAAGAAGAAAGGACCGGATCGAGACATACATTATTATTATTTATTTATTTACAGGTTTTTATATAGCGCCTCACAATGTTTCGATCTTTATAACAATACTGGGGAATAACAGACAGACTGGGTGGGTAAGAGGGCCCTGCTCACAGGCTTACACTCTTTAGGACAGTGGGTTTGATACATAAGGGCAAGTGCTATATATCACACAATGGACCAGCCAGGGTGTATGACAAAAGTGCTCAATGCTCTGTATGCTCCAGTCACACAGCAGTGGTAGTAGCAGAGATGAGGGAATTGTAGAA
>WWET01000022.1:299142-319629 GCA_011038615.1 Limnodynastes dumerilii
AGGCCCAATATGAGTATAAAAATAGCACAGAAATATAATAAAGTGAAGCAAGCACAGAACGCAATGCAAAATGCGAGGTGTCAAGCTTGGAAGATCAGGGAGCAGAGGATAGAGCGCAGGCTGAGAGGGAGCCACCTGGTGGGGATGGGTTAAAAGGATAGCAAAGGGGGACAAGAGGGTATGAAGTGAGGGGGGAGAACAACAACACTAGGATGAGGGCCCTGCTCACGTGAGCTAACATGTGGGAGGGAAGAACTTACAGAAGACATAAGGAGGAGGAAGGATGTGGACTACTGTGTGAGCGGAGGAGAGGGGGAAGGAAGAGAAGGGATAGATGAAGGATGCAGTGAGGATGTTAAGTGGAAGAGGGGTAAGCTAGCCTGAGCAGGTGCGTTTTGAGTGAATGCTTGAAGACCTGCAATGTGGGGGAGAGTCTGACTGAAGAAGGAAGGTCATTCCAGTGCAGAGGTGCAGCACAGGAAAAGTCCTGGATACGGGCGTGAGAAAAGAGGTCAGACAGCGCTGGTTAGCAGAACGGAGGGGTAGGGGTGTGCATTTTGCTTAGGGAAGAGAGGTAGGGAGCAGTGAATGAGGAGATGGCCTTAAAGGTGAGGGTAAGGAGTTTAAAGAAAGGTCTAAAGCGGACAGGAAGCCAGTGGAGGGTTTGACATAAAGGAGAGACCGAGGTAGAGCAGTGTGAGAGGAAGATGAGCCTGGAAGCAGCATTGACTATAGATTTAAGGGGGGCAAGATGGGTGAACGGGAGACTTATGAAGAGGAGGTTACAGTAGTCGAGGCGTGAAATGACTAGAGAGTGAATGAGGGTTTTAGTAGTTTCATTGGTGAGGAAGGGATTGATGCGTGCAATGTTGCGTAGGTGGAAACGACAAGAATGAGAGAGGGCACGGATGTGTGGTATAAAGGAAAGTGAGGAGTCAAGGATGACACCTAGGCAGCGAACTTGAGGGGATGAGGAGACAGAAGTATCATCAATTTATGCACTCAGATACCCCAAAAATGGATAGATCCACAAGCGCTGAGCCGCTCTACCCAGATATTGTAACCACTCCCTCAGCCTGGTGTCTAACAGCCAGAGACATATCCCACTATGGGCACTCAGAGAGAGGAAAAGTCTATTCGACAAATTGACTAAGGAGGAAATTCCACTTGACATGACGTTACCTTAGCTCCTCTGTCAGAAGTGTTTTTCTCTTGAGTCCGAATGGGTCAGAAAGTTTCCCAACTGGTGGGGATGGAATCAAATACTCCTCTGAGCAGTGGTGTAACTACCGTTGGTGCAGGGGGTGCCCAAGGCAGCCACACACTCCACCCTGTACTCACGGATCTCTGTCAGATACTGAGAGCTGCTAGCAGTAGCTGCCAACCTCCGACAGCCTCTCTGCACATATACAGAGAGGTAGCTGACCCGCCTCTAGCAGACCAGGCCCCGCCTCCTTGCTGTGGAATTGGTCAACTTTTGCTACTTATCATAAGTCTGGATCCGGTTTATTATGTCCAGTGCTTTTTTTTTGTAAGAAAAAAGGTGCCGGAACTCACAACATGCGTGGCCACACGACCAATCACAAGCTGAGCAGCGCCACAAGCCGAGCAGTACCCTCACAACCAGCGAGGACCAATTATGCATGCATCAGACTCGACAAACAAGCTGCCCGCATGCACCGTTTAAATGATTTTGCCACCGGAACTTTTAAAACTTGAAAAATCTGTAGAAAAAAGCTGCCGGAACTCTGTTCCGGTGCGTTCTGTGACAAAAAAAAGCACTGATTATGTCTATCTGTTTTATCATTTAATATAGATAGATAGCCTGGTCTTGTTCCATCCAAGTGATAATTTCCATTTCTGATTTTGGGTCATATTGGGCCTGATCCAGACCTACGCCGATGCGCTGTGCTTACTAAAGCACAGCATATCGGCGTCCACTCTCCCCGACACTCCCCCTGTGCGGGCGTATTTCCACTTGCTTATCCCGGCGCAAGGCTACCCTAACTTCAGCCGGCGTAAGCAATGGGTAATACGATCGCACACGACCGCTAAGCCCTCCCTCATTATATTACCTCCCCCCGCCCACCTTCACTCATTTCCCTCATTAAACTACCTCCCCCCGCCCACCTACAATAACCTTAACGTAGGGACGCTCCAGCGTCCCTACGTTGTTCCTACGGACGTTGATAGGGCGTTGCCATAGCTACGCCGGGCAGCATCTGCCTGGCACATGCGCAGATCGGCTTTACAGCCGATCTTACACTTACGCCCGCCGTCCTAGCGACCTCGGGCGTAGGTCTGGTTCAGGCCCATTGTCAGTGTTCGTCCAGTTGGCACTTTCATCACACAGCCAGATGTCACAGGATTCAATTGGTGTTTACAACAAGTAATAACATTTCTACAACGTGTGCTTCAAGTTCCCTTTG
This sequence comes from Limnodynastes dumerilii, assembly GCA_011038615.1. NCBI lineage: Eukaryota > Metazoa > Chordata > Amphibia > Anura > Limnodynastidae > Limnodynastes > Limnodynastes dumerilii. The sequence goes on from WWET01000022.1 coordinate 301,572, forward strand.
CCAGCTCTAGAATGTATTATTTCATTGATATCTTTGGCCCATAACCAGACTTGGTACCAGATTCACAGATCTGTGTTTACTACGTGTGCGTTTTTTTGCACGCACGTAGCAAGGCAACACCCATGACATTTTCTTCGCCTGGACAGGTTTTTCGGTGACTTATGCTTTCATAAGGCACCCTTATCTCTACGTGTGTACTTACATGCGTATGTTATTTACGTACGTGCATATCTATTTAACAGCGCCCTCTAATGCCCATTTAAATGCCTCCCCCCGCCCACTTTCACATCATTTCTAACGTATAGAAAACAGCCCCGCCCCTCCGTACGTATGTCCCTAAGTGCGATTCACAAGTCCGTGCCTAAAGTACTTATGTGAGTAAACACTGCGTAATTTGTGTGGATAAAGTTACTGCACATGCGCAGTTAATCCGCTGCAAAAACGTATCTGTGAATACAGTGCTTCACGTACGAAAATAGCCTGAAATGATATACTGTGTATGTGCGGTACAAAGAAACTCTGCATGGAACGCTCAATGGCGCCTGGCGCAGCATTTTGTCTGGAGTTCATTCTCCACACAGGAGGCAGTCCCACATGCACTTACCATCACAGGATATGAATGGCGGGTGGGCATTGGCATTTAAATTGGCTAAGCCCTTATGCGCAGTTCAGTAGTCGGCACTGAAGGGCTTCCATGTGGCATACTTAAGGTCCTGGGCACAGCAGGGGGAGTCTCCTGTTCTCCTGAGTATGGGATGCTGGGTATCTTTAATCCTTATCTCTGGATCCGGTCCCTCAATATCATTGCTTGGTTTATGTTACACCTCTTTTGTAGACTGAAATTTTAGGCGTGTTGACAAATGGTCCTTTTGTTTTCATTGTTAGGCATTATATTGGGGTTGTTGATGCTGTGATATTAGGAATGTTTGCTGTTGTTGCACACTCACCAGACACAATGTCAGCTTCATTAGACTGTACCTGGTGTGACAGATTTGCCCTGTGCTTTTGCTTTCATTTCCTGTGCATCTGACTATGCTCTTTCAGCAGTGCTTGTTGCTAGTACCCGTGACCATCACTTGTACATTATAACGTATCACTTGCTGCCTTCTATTACAATTCACATATCACATCCCACTGACCTGACCTCTGTATTTCTGAGACTATGCTTATCTGTCAGTCCATGTCCCATACTGCCAGCTTTTGCCTTGTGAGGCTAGCCTAAGTCTGTGACACTTCTGCCATTAGATGCCCTAGGTTAATTAGCTAATTAATGACTGCTATTTAGCTTCTCATCTGAACCAATCTATCAAAGGTGTGTTCGTAGTGGAATTTATTTAATTCTTTATTATATTACACAACATGAAGGGCTCTATTTTACCATATTTATTAAACATTAAACCCTATCTCTATGGATTAGGTTGGGTGTTTTTAAATGATATTTATTTATAAGTGGAACTGGCAGCTCATTACTGGCACAGTGAAGCAGTACGATAGGTTTGCCCATTGCATTAATCCAGTGCTATTTAATACATTCAGTGTTATTTGATACAATAAAATCATTGTGTAGATTTAGATTGTGTAAGGTGCAGCAATTTACATGTTTCCCTAGGTAATGCAGCTGTTTTTATGCTTTTTGGGTTTTGTATAGGGGGCAGCAGCCCACCCTCAGTGTGATGCTTTTTATTGGACATATTCGTTGTAGAGACCTGGGGCCAGATTTACTATGCTGTGGGTTTGGAAAAGTGGAGATGTTGCCTATAACAACCAATCAGATTCTATCTCTCACTTTCCTGTTATATACTAGAGGATATCAGCAATCTGGTTGCTATGGGCAACATCTCCTCTTTTCCAAACCCGCAGCTTAGTAAATCTGGTCCTCTGTAGCTCCCATCTCTCTGTAGTCTAGATTTCATTATGTTTTTCTTTTATATTATTTATCCATCTATATAGTGCTTGTCCAATATATAGACCCTATATTTTCTAAAGTTGTCCACATTGTTTAACTATCAATAATCAGTATTTAGTCTGTGGGCCTGATCCATACACACGGAGGTCTGTCAGTCCGCATGGAAGAGGGGAGTGACTCCCGTCTCTCATGTGGATTTGGCAGTACTTACACGGCTATACCCTACCTTAAGTATCCTGCACGGAACAGCAGCTGAAACCTCCCTACACTGTAAAATTCAATATCTTGATATTTAGAGTTTGTGTAGTTTGACTTAAGCTGGGTACACATTTATTCAGTCAGCATCCAGTCTGATTTCACAAGTTTGTATCATGGATTGGGTGTTGTATCTGCGACCTTGCTCTGTTGTGGGATTGTGTATAGAGTCTTGGTGGGAATTAGATCTTAAGATGATTGAATATGGGTGTACCCAGCCTTACACAGGAAAAGCACTTACTAATTGTATGTTTTAGTGTTTAGTTATGCTATGAAATGTTGACATTTGAGTATTATGTTAGGATTTGTTTGTAATACAAGCGGCTTGTAAAAAACAAAAAAAGTCATAATATATATGTAATACTAACAAAGGGGTAGATCTAGATAGTGCTTGTTACGTTATAACGAGTAGCTTATTTACGCTAGTGTAATTTCTATGCCCTCCCGTTGCTCGTACGTACTTTGGCCGTTTTACGCTGTATCAAACCCTACCTTAACTTTCCATAACGTAAGTACTTATGTACGTGATGGATTTACGTAAGTGATTCCCTAACCCGGCCCACACTGTCCAATTTAAATGCCTCCCTCCGCCTCCAAAGCGTAATTACGTGTGTTGTATTGATGCCCCCGCCCCTTCGTTCGTATTTACGCTGATGGTACGTACGTTAGGAGTTACGTGGCATAACGTCTGCCGCATGCATGCGCAGTAAATACAAATAGCCGATTTGACGTCATCGGCTAGCGTAAATACGCTAGCGTACTTCGCTCAGGATCTGGTCCATAATACTCAATTGTCGACATTTTGACTGTTGACATAACAAGCCAAGGCTAGTGATAGATGCAGAGGCTAGCACAGATAGCAACAGAGTTAAGGTGCAAACACACTATACAATTATCTGGCAGTTTATCTGAAAGATGTTGCAGTTGGAATGATAATCTGGTAATGGATGAGAGCGAATGGTATTGTCAGTTGCTCTCACCCTTTACCACATTTTCATCCCAACAGCCTGATCTTTCAGATAATCTGCCAGATAATTGTATAGTGTGTATGCACCTTTAGTTGATCTTGTAAACTTTGCATTTTGTGCCCTTAAATCCACTTTAATGGCTGTGAGTTTGACAATAACAGATTAACCAGATATCAGGTCTTACACGAATTTCACCACCTCGGTAATATGGACATAATACTAGTCACACTCACCCTGAAGAGTTTCATATAAGCATTTATATGACTCATACAAGTCATGTCTAATCATTGATTTATAACTGTCACAAGACCCTCAGACCGCTTCCAGTGTGCAGAGGCCTCAGATCCTAGTGAAAAAGGGATGATGGGTAGTGTAATTAGGGGAAGCAGAGGTCCCTATATGGATCAATGACATAATTTCTGATAACACAGTGCTGGCAGATGAGATTTCTTTGTGTGAAGAATGCTGTTAGTTAGTGTGTAACAATCCTTTGTACTGAAAATGCCTTATTCCCAGAACTTAACCTCATTAGCCTTTCTGAGCCACAAAGGCTTTCCTGGACGGCGTCTCCATTTTCACTTGCGTTTTGTTCCCAGCACAAAAGGGCTTTATCTTCTTGTAAATAGATCTTAGTGTCCTGAGCAGTGCTATGATAACTAAACCTTTGTAATAAATCAAAATGGTTATTCTTTATTTATTGATGATGGGTTTTTATATAGTGCCACCATACTCCATTGCATTTTACAAAAAAGAACAAACCGTTTTTAAAGAAGGCTTGGCAGAACAGAAGATCAAAAGATATCATTAAACTCTTAAAACATATAGTCAAAACAACAATGGAAATTAAATATTATTTAACCAATCTGAATTATCTCAATAATATTGGTAAATAAGATGTATTTCATAATGCATTGCTATAGCTTTAGTTTATTCCTGCTCAAACCAATTGCAGTGTGACTTGTAACTTACAAATACTAATCATTCAATTTTTTTCAAACTGATGTCTGATAGCTCTGTTCCTTTGATTACTTGGAAGCATTATGAAACATATCACCTTAGGGGAACTGGACATCTGCTCAAATTATTAGCCAACGAAAGCTGGTCTGTCTTGGAGAGCAAACAAACTTCCCGTTCACAGCAAAATACAGGAAATAACCAGTCACTTAACTTCAAAGACAATTCAAGTTTTTCACCGTTATCTTCTTGTGGGAACCAGTTCTGAGATTTGATTGTCAATATGTTTGCAATATATTTGCAATAGATGTAGAAAACAGCCTCGCTGCATGGGTATCCTGGAGACACTCTGGGCCTGATTCAGAGATACGATTTCCACGGCACTTAGGAGCGTATATTTAAGATCCTAGAAAATTTGCAAAACTGCGCATGCGTAGTAATAGTGCAACGCCGTCGAATTAGCGGTTAGGAGCGTAAATTCGCTAAGAGCGTAAGTTTGAATCGCACGCAAGCACTTAAGATCTTAAGTGCAGCGAATCTTTAAGATCTTAAGGATTTGCATGGAAAGGGGCGGGGGGAGGCAGGGAAATGAGAGAAAGTGGGCGAGGACTGACACTTAGGATCTTAAATGAACGCTACCACGTCATTTAAGATCCCAAATGACAGCGTAGAGTTAGGGTTAGTCAATGGTGGTCTAAGTTTCAGATCCACCGCTGTTTGCAAGGGGAGTGACTGTTTATGCAGTGGGCTGGAACATGGTAAGATCTTACCTAAGGTGCGTATATTTGCGATCTTTTCGCAATCGCATCTCTGAATCAGCCCCTCTATCCCAGCCTAGCGATCTTAATCTGCTGTATTGGTGATCTAGCCAAACTCTGCTCTTCTTCTCCCCCCCCCCTTCCTGCAGCATATGTTTATATTGTTACTTTTTGATTATTGTTGCTTTGCTATTGTTCAGTCAAACTGTGCTTTTTATTTTGTATCATTTGTTTATTGTTATTTGATGGTGTCTTTTGTATTCAATTGATATCTTTTATAACTGATAACTGTATATTTTTATATATTTTTACAAACCATAGCTATCAGATAGGACAATCGTTTATTTTATATGTTAACAATACACTTTCTTGTACAAGTAAAGGTGACAGATATAGGGGGGCTGGACAGTGGACCAGGCTGCTGCTCTGTTGGAGGATGTATGAGGAAAAAAAAGCCGCCACACTAGATAAGCAAATTGAGAAAGCCCCATAAAGAAGACCATGCTTAGGATGTATCAGTCAGGTTACGTTAGGTGATGCTGTTTACAGCGCCTCTTGGTCTGAGGGTTAGTGTCAACCTTAATTAAGATAAAAGCTCACCACTAGGAAAACTACATTTATAATTACACTTTAAGTATTTTCCTGCAGATAATTGGCTTTGGGCCCAAGCAACGTGGGTCTGGTCTAATAGAGTCCTGGCCCTGATCTTTACCACTGCGGTCTCTAAGGTAACAGAATGAACAAAAAGATATATTATACCTTGTTATGTTATAGACACAAAGGCGTTCGGTGGAAAGAAACGTCTGAAGGATTCCGATCACCACTAATGTTCTCCTCTCCCATACCAGCATTTTTACTGGCTAGATATTTGTGTTTATGGGCAGTTTGTGATGAAATAGATTTAAACCACTTATTTCCATTTTATCTTCCCAGGTCACATTTGATTATATGGACCAGGCTGGGGTTTGTTTCATTCCTAGTACAATGCTCCGCATTTAATCCTTTGAGTTACAGTTTGTTTTTTCTTAGGAGGTGCATTTAAATTTTAATGTCTCCTATTTGCGCATGGCGGATAAAACAGCCGCAAAACTCTGTACCAAAGTTTGTCCATCGTGACAATTCTCCTGCTCATTGGACGGTCCTTCTGCAGCACTTTTTCCGTGACCGCAACTTTGAAATGATTCCTTATGCTCCCTACCCCTCTTCATGTTGCATCAAGTGATTTTTGGCTTTTGCCAGTGCTGAAAGACACTCTCCATGGCACACACACATTTTCCAGTCATGCTGCCCTTGTGTCAATGATTTCTGAGTCTCAACACACTCCCAAAAAAAGCGTTTACAGCGGCCATGCAGTCGTGGTATCGACATTGTGAAAAATGCGTGTAGTTAGAGGGAGACTGTTTAGAAGTGACATTAGTTTCAGCTTCCTGGTGTATGTGCTTTTCAGGAAAGAATAGGAGACCTTAGAGCTTGAATGCACTGTGTATATGACTGATAAACAAAATTGAAGACGCCCCATTATTTCATGCAAATCTTTACATACTTGGCCTATGTATTGGCCTTTTCCTTGTCAGTTGTATCTTTTGTCAGCACTTGGATTGCTGAGTTTGTCTCCTGGTTTCCTATTTCTATCACTGTCTAAGGATAGTGTTAGCCAGGGGATATCAGCAGAATATACAGATACAGGTATAATTGTAGAAGGTTGAAATGTATGTCCCAGGCTTCAGACTTTCACTGTGAGTAGCGTGATATTCGCACAGACGGGATGCGTGTTTACAAGCCGATGTAGCCAGGTAGCTTGGATGCTGTTCCGTCTCTGGTTACATGCTAGTTTTGAACACTCTGCATGGATCTCAGCTGTTTCCTAGAAGCCAAGACTCACCCCTGGTCTATGCATTATTTTGCCTGCTTCTTCACTGCGATTATCTTGCTGTAGTGTTCTCTAGTCTGGGTCTGTTCCTGACTCCTGTCCTGCTTCTTCCCCAATTCCATTGTGTTCCTGACAACTGTCCTGCTTCTTCCCTTATTCCATTGTGTTTCTTGTGTTCCTGACTTCCATCCTGCATTCTACTCCATTTCCTGATGTGCCTTGTCCTCCTGACTCCTGTCTTGTGTCCTGCCTGATTCCCTGTGATAAAATGTATTTCCCCTGCATGCTAAAATTAGTAACTTCATCCGCACCCCTCTTATTGCAACACGTTTTGCGGAGGTGTACACCACAGCCGGTGTATTGTTACTATGTTTTTTACATGGCTCCCTGGATAGATTTTAATATTTATGGTTCACTAATTGACATCAGTGCCTTCCTCCATTTATACCTATTGATTAATAACAGCACAAAAGAATGCTCCTTTTTTTATCTATCTACATGTGAAATTATCTGGTTAACACAGGTTGAGATATATATTTTTGTTTGCTGATAATTGGGTTGTATTTTTTCTTTCACATAGTATATTTATTATGCTTCACTTGTGCATAATAGTGTATTCAATATATTTTATACCCTCATATATACAATTGTTTTTACTTGTCTATATTGTTTATTTTTATTAGAGAGTTTGTATGTGTATTTTCCTTTTATTTTGTTAACTACACAGGACTCCTTTTTTGCCACTGCTTTAGTTGTGACTCATGAGCATTGCCTTTGTTTTGTTTGTCAATCATTTTTTTTGTAATGACTGTAAATTGTCTAATAGGCTTACCTGTATTCCCTGTGGTATTAAATGCAGACAAAGAAGAATGCCTTATAACTGAGGTTCAGTTTAGGTCTTATGACCTACCAGGAGTTTAACCCTTACAGCTTTGGGTTCCTCTCACTACCTAGGAAAAGGAATTATGAGACCTATCAGGGACCTATCAGGGAAAGTCTTGTGATGTTAAACCAAGTTTCTGGTCTCTGGGTCAGACACTAGGCCCCACCCTGTGAAATAGAGAGGAGTAGTAAGAACTGGACCTGCTTAAATATGTTCTTTTTTTTATTTTTATTTTTATTACAGTATCCATTTGATTGATATCCTGGATTGTTTTCTTTTTCCTAAAGTGCAAATGTGCCACATTGTGTCAATCTTGTGACTATATAAAATAAAAGAGAATATTCAATTCAGCACTAAAATGAAAAGTATACTGATTTATTGCCTATTACAGTAGCTTCCGAGTGCAAAAAACTTAAGCCGTCTCTGGAGGCCATCTAAACCTTTAATTTACCATTTTCTTTGAATCCCCCCTAATAGTCAAAACACAAATAAATGAATATAAAGTTTTTATGATCTAAAGGCGAATGCATAAAAATCTGATATTAGTTTAAATAAATGTCATTATTTTTATAAGAAAAATTTTTTTTGTTTTTTTTAAATGCTCTTTAACAGCTTTCATTTACACCTTTAGCGAAATCTGGAAGTTCTGAATGTTTAATCACATTGGTTAAAGTGCATTCTAAGGGTACACACAGTAAGTTGGGTAACCTTTATCTTTAGTTTGTGGAATTGCTTTGTTTGTATTAGAATTACTGGAACTGCAGCTAAAGGAGAGAAACACGACAAAGGGACAGAGCCCAGGCAGTAAACACAGGTAGTAGATACCAGACCAGTGGAAATCTGTACTTTGGGCTGATGGGTCCATATTTGTAATTTCACCTGCCACATCTTTGCGAGACATAGGGACTGTGATTGGAGTGTGTGTGGATGTCTGCTTCCAGCTGTGAAGAGGAGCTTTTTTGATATTGATACTTTTGGTGAATTGTTGGTACACTTAGGGGCTCATTTAGTCATATTTGTAGAGGTCATGAAGAGGAGAAAAACTGTTTATGGCATCCACTTTCTCAAAAGCATTATTTAATACATTCATAGGAAAACCAATATCTTCAATGTGTCTCATTACGTCAAAAACTTGAGAACAAAATGATTCATTTGAGGCAAATTTTTTTAATTCTCATCAATTGTCCCTTTGGCACATTATTTCTCCATTTGACATGACACTTTTATAGTGTAAATATTTACATACTTCAGTGGGTTGCGGATGTGATAATACTACTATAACTACTATACTATTATAACTTATAACTAAATTTAAATTTGTGTGAAATTAAATGAAAAGTATCCCAATAAAATGTGTAGTCTTTCCTCACCCCCAACACAAAAAAATAAAGAGGTTGTCAACATATTGGTCACAGAGTGCCCCAAACTAGCTCCCCTACATGTAAGTGTTCTCAAAGTCACCCAGATATAGGTTAGCGTAGCTCGGGGCAAAGCGGATCCCCATAGCTGTCCCTATAAGATGTAAATAATAAGGCACAAGAGAATAATTATGTATGAGAATAAACTGAATGCAATAGTGATGGATTTTGATGATCTATTGAGTGTTATCCAGAAGAGTTAAATCTATTATGGTGATAACCTTATTGTGTGAAATATTTGTATAGAGACTCTGTATACAGAGTAAGAAACCCATAGTGATTTTCTAATTTTATAGCTTTAAGAAGATTTAACAATTGTGTGTTCTCTAATATAAGATCTAAAGCAGGGTATACACTGGGGCTTTTTAGCAGATAATCTTTCCAATCACCCCCAATCAAAAGACAATTTCACCAGATATCTTACCAATGTGTAGTGTCCAAAGATCCCCTAATAGATACAGCACGCTGCCAGCCAGGGACCGCTGCGCAGGTGCCTAGGTAAAAAAAACCTTCTCTGAACGTCACAAATCACCTCCTGCTAGCAGGAAGTACCCGGCGCTAATGACAGGTTATTAGCCAGTCTGAAATATTGTGAGAACGTTATTTCAGACACTGGCCAATAACCTGTCATTAGCGCCGGGTACTTTCTGCTAGCAGGAGGTGATTTGCGACGTTCAGAGAAGGTTTTTTTTTCTCCGTAAAATTTTTTCCCGCTGGCTGCTGTTTTAGTGCAACGGTAAAAAAATTATTGAATCACTGAATTTTTACCGTTCAATTGCCGGCGAAGGCGTCGTATTTTTTCCAACGCAATCTTTTTTTAAATATTGCCGGCAATTGAATCGGGCACACAGAGTGTAAACTACAGACAAGTCTGGCAGGTAACTCAGGACACAGGTGCTTAGCAACTCACTTGGATTAGCAGAACACATCTAAGCAGTGCAGGATCCTAACAGCACAGTTCTTACATCCATACATGCATTGTTTGTGCATCGATCAGCGGCACAGTCGCATCCTTTTGTTGAGCACAGCTGTTGTGTAGTAAGTGCATTTAGCAATGCAAAGAGAATATTGTCAAAGCATGTAAACAGCTGACAATATAGAAACTAATGAGCTTTTATATTCTTTCTGCTACAGCTACAAATATTTTGTTGCCGGTTTAAAAAAAACAGCACTGATATGATCTATTTACAGCCTTCTATATAGTTTAATCAATAAGTGACAATTTATAGTTTGCTTTCTCAACAATTTGTTTTTAAAAGAAACTAAATGATGGATAAATTGCTCCTGTCAGCATTACAGAACATGAGGAACTGCAATATGAATTACCATATGTCATTCTGCACGACAGACTATATGTTCTATATGATGGTGCTTAATGGTTTATCTTTAGTAAAAACTCATATTTGTAAACTATATACAGTAATGACTTGGAACATGAATGTATATAATAGGGCCAGTGGGTCGTATTCACACCTAAGAGAGAGTTGGCTGCGGACAGACCTGGACCTAACTCACTGGTGCAGACCCTAACCCGCCGCCCCCGTTTTTAGGTACCTTATGGAACTTAAGAGTACCATAGGGCTACCTTATCTTATGCGTAGTTTCCTTCTTAAGAAGAACACTATGTGCATGGACATTGCCTCTCCCCAGCTCTCTCTGGTTAATCTAAATCCCTCCCCCCTCCTACTTCTACCGAAACACTACCCAAGGCGGCATTAGGCCGCCTCTTTCTAACTAAACTTCTACGTGCGGTCTTTAAAGACTGCACAGAGGCAATCTATGTACCTAACTGCTACATAGATTGCATAAATGACCTATGACGCATGTGTAGTAGGATTCTTAGGTATGAATACGGCCCAGTGAGAGCTAGACTCTTGTGGAGCTGTAATACAACATGTAGCCTATCAGCTTTCAAGCCATACAGTGCTGCATTGCTCTGATTGGTCTGATTTCATAGATGCATTTTATTGATATTCTTAGGAATTGTCTGTTGGTCTTCTCAGTAAGTTGGGGCAGCACAATGGCTGAAGTGGTTAGCACTTTTTCTTAAGTGTCTGAAGTGATTAGCACTTCTGCCTCACAGTGCTGAGGCCGATGTGCAAACTACTTCAGACACTCCAAATAAAGGCAAAAAACATGCTGGTAGGTAAATTGACTGCTGACTAAAATGATCTCAAGTCTCTGTCTGTCTGTGGAATTTAGACTATAAGCTCAAACTGGGCTAGTAAATGATGCAAATGGCTTGTTAATAAATGTTTTCTTTGACCACTCTGCAGATATATAGTAACTCTTGTCTGGATTCACAGTTATGTAGTTTTGTTCTTACGTACGTTGTTTTAAGAATTGAGCTAAAATTGCTTCTTTTCAGTTTTATTGAAATTCAATGTCAGATGGTTTCATTTTGGTTTAAAATTTTCACCACACAAAACAATGCATTGCCTTTATTGACTGACAACCATGGTTTCCCATAGAGGACTTTATTTGACAGAAGTACATCTCCCTTTTTTTTTCTACAGCACGGCCAAGTACAGCGTGGTAACATTCCTACCTCGATTCCTCTATGAGCAGATCAGGAGAGCTGCTAATGCTTTCTTCCTCTTCATTGCCTTATTACAGGTAATATCTTCTCTTTCGATGTCAGTGACAATTTATGGTTGGTAAGAATAACTTTAAATTTTGTACAATGGTGCGTGATCTGGGATAAAACAATTTCAGTATTACATGGCTCTTGCATATATAAACCTACTGTAATCCGTACTTTTGCAGATCTTTTCCAAGGTATTATGTTGATGACTTATTTTTAATTCTGTGACATGGGGGGTAGATTCAGAGCTACGTACGTGAGTGAATTTACACTAGCCGCTAGCGTAAAAGCGCCCATTAGTACTTACGGGTGTGGGGCTCCTGTCCGAACGGCTGATTTTCGAAACAGCCACTGGTTTGCATTTTGATTGCATATGCCTCGATGAGGCATAGCAATTGATCCACAGAGCACCGAAAGCTCCGTGCTTGCAGCCTGACCCTAACCCACCTTCTCCTGCAGCCTGACCCTAAATCTCCCTCCCCTGCAGCCTGACCCTAACACTCCCTCCCCTGCAACCTGACCCTAACACTCCCTGCAGCCTGACCCTACCCCTCCCTACCCCGCACAAAGAGTTTACTCACCCGTCCCTTGGTCCGGCGATACCAGCTGCGGAAGGATATCTCCATTTCCGAAGGTGAATGGGTGAAGTACGCCGAACGGCATACTCCCCCATCCTAAAAAGAAAATAGCTTCTAAGCGAGGACTGACGACGAGTACTTACTGCGTATGCGCGTGGCAGATGTTACGCTACGTAACTCAAAGCGTATGGGACACTCACGTATCTTCATTGTAACTACGTACGAAGTGCCATTACACTTCGGAGGTGGGGTGAGGCATTTAAATCGTACAGTATGGTCTTAGGCTCATAAGCACGTGCTGACTATATGTACGTCAGTACAGTGACCCTAACCCTCCCTCCCCTGCAAGCCTGACCCTAAACCTCCCTCCCCTGCAAGCCTGACCCTGGAGAGGTTACTCGCCTTTCCCATGGTCCTGGTTCCTGCGGTAGCGGCGGCTGCGTTTCCGAAAAGGAATGGGTGAGTTTGCTAATCGGCATATTCACCCATTCTGACAAAAAAATTCTAAAATGGAGGGGTATTCAAAATAGGGACATCTGAAAAGGACCATTTTAGTTGCTCTTCTTTGCACAGTCTCTAACGTATTTATGTCTTTCTGGAGATATGGCCTCCAGACCTGAACACAGTATTCTAGGTGGGATGCAGTTGCCGGTCTGGCTGGCCTTATTTTGACAATGATACACCCACCAGCTGAATAGATGCTGTATCATTGTGTAAAACATCTGCACATAGAAAATTGTTATTGAGAAAGAGTGCCTGTTCCCTGTTCCCAGGCTGCGGAGGGTATAAGGCTAGTGTTAGGCTGAGGTTTAGGAAAAGGTTAAGGGTAGGGTTAGGTAAAAACACTTTACTGCCGGCGGAGGACTCTTCGCGACTGCAGGAGTCGCATCACCGCCGCTTTCTCGAATGAAGACTGACAGCAATCGCTGGCAGTCTCCATTCAGTTGTTGCAAAACAGATGCATTGTACCGGCAAACCACATCCTTCCAGATGAGGCCGTACGAATGACCTGCAAAGGGGCATCACTTCTTCTCTCTTTCTGCTAAATCCTCTCTCTATACAACCAAGCATCTGACTTGCCTTTCTCATTGCTTTGTTACATTGCTTGACTACCTTTAATTCACATGAATCTCTTTCCTCCTCAGTAGTTTCTAATGTAGTGTTTTTAAAGCTATATTGAGCTTTTGGGTTTTTCTGTATGTTTGGCTTTAATTGGTAATTAAATGGTCAAGAGTGTGGCAGCTGCTGTTTATTGCCAAAAAATGCCAGGTCTACCTAGATCATCAATGATTTTGTTTTCTCCTCTTGGCGTGTGTATCCTGTTACCTATCTTTGTTCCAAATTTACTAAGCTGTGAGTTTTGAAAGAGTGGAGAGTTTGCCCATAACAACCAATCAGATTCTAGCTGAAATTCTCTAGAATGCAATAGTTAAATAAAATCTAGAATTTGATTGGTTGCTATGGGCAAACTCTTCATTCTTTCAAAACCCACAGCTTAGTAAATCTGGACCGTTGTGTCATCTACAAAAATGCATATTTTCCCCTCGATAATCCTGAAGTAGTAATAATATTTTGTGTTTCTTTTTTATTTTTAAGCAAATCCCTGATGTGTCTCCAACAGGACGATACACCACTTTGGTGCCCTTAATATTCATCCTCACCGTGGCTGGCATCAAAGAAATCATAGAGGACTATGTAAGTAATATCTTTTATATACATCACACAGCAATTGTCTGCTTCTCACCTGTTTCTAAACCTCCATTCCCATGATCATTAGATATTCATTTTGATTATCTAATAGCCCATAAATCTTTCAAAGCCAATTATTGGTTGCTTGCTACAAGGTGCAGTACATTGACACTAATGCACTTATATCATATTTATCACGTTAATTATTTATATTTTGGCACGAGGACTAGAGATAACAATTGATAGTTGCTCCCTTGGGCTGTCAGTGTTAATGAGTCTTGACTCCTGATCCCTGCACCTGGGAGAGTTATTGTTTGGGAAGATTTAGTGGAAATTATTATTATTATTATAGCACAGCTGCAGTGTCATAATCTGTTAATTAGATTTCTCATTTGCCAGAAGGGTTGTAACTGTCTCATACAGGGTGCTAGCCAGATTACTTTATTTCATATACGAAGTATGTCTATTAAATAACGAGACTGATTAAATAACTCCCTTTTATTTATTGGTATTACAGATGTAATGTTTGTCCCCTTCAGTATACTCCCCATTTGCACTAATACATCCCTGTAGTCTTGTTTTCCACTGGTCGAAGGCATGGAGCCAATCAATTTCTGTCAGTTGTTTCAACATATCTGCCGTTTTCTTCAACTGACTCAAAATGTGTCCCTTTAAGCACCAATTTAACTTTTGGGAAAAGATAAAAGTCTTAAGGTGCTAAATGGGGTGAATATGGAGGATGTTCAAGTGTAGTAATGTAGTGTCCCTTTCTGATTTAACTTTTGGGAAAAGATAAGTCACAAGGTGCTAAATCAAGCGAATATGGAGGATGTTCAAGTGTAGTAATGTGATTGTTGGTCAAGAAAGTGTTTCTTTCTGATCTGACCTCTCAGCTTTTTCAAAAACTTCCTTATAATAATGCTGGTAACTGTTGTGCCTTCTGGAACCCATTCTGCCACATGTTCAAGGTTACTACGTATGCAGTTATAACTGCTTCTGACTGCTTGTTTACTAGGTGGGAGGGGAGGTCACTCCTGTAGCTCGCACAGACTTTCCTGACCCCTACCTTAAGACTTAAACCCCATCCTCACATATAAAAGGGATGACTCAGAAGTCTGTATACAGAAGAGCTTAGCACACCCTCCTTACGGTACAATTTAAATATTTACCCCCTCCCAGATACGAGACTTGATCACCACATCCCACCTCTTCGCACTATTGGAAAGGTACTGGGAATGCGGCATGCGTGCGTGCATGCGCATTCGCAAATTGTGGGCGGATTCTGAACCTAATGATTGTAATAAGGCCTCTTTTTGCGATAGTCTGGATCCAGTCATTTTTAGTAGTGGTACTGGTACTGCGGGGAAATTAGCCAGGCTCTAGGGTTCTACAATCTAATGGATATAATTTCATATAATTATATAATTTAAATATAATTTCAGAAACATCTGATCTTTTTAATGGGAGAAACATTTACATCCCTCTTCCATATTTCATTTTCTTAGCCATATGTCAAACTTGCAAGCTTGCAATGTCCTTGAACACATGTCGCTTAATCTCTCTGTGTACCAAGCACCAAAAAGTACATTGCAAGCATGACTGATCAAGATCAGTGTATCTAAAGTGTCTGTATACACAGCTGTGGACAAATTAACAATTTCCACTAATTAGTACTAAATATTAAAATTAAATAAGTCTGGATACATACAGATAAATAGCAAAGATATTATATTGGCTCAAAATCTATGTCTTACACGTTAGGAAATAGACATATTACAAGAATATAATAGTAGCAGTTATCTGAGCCCTAAAAAACAATGTAAGAAATTCTATGTATATTTTATTTTTTGTTAACTTGGCATTTATAGCACAGCAGCCAATCGGAATCACTTGTATTTGGCATTGATATAAAAAGAGATGGGAGTGCAATTACAAATAAGTAAGACAAATGTGCCTTGTCTGTAGTGTTCAGCAACGCAGTCCATTCTGTACATGGCTTACTGGGGAATTTACTTTAGGATGATGCTGGAGAAAAATGTGATTCAGGCTACAAGGATTATTTAGGTGTTTCTACAAAGCATGACAAGTGTAGAGAATGGATGGCTTCCTGATGAATGTTCCCGGAGCAGCCTATCTATAAGAATACATGACATAGTGTAAAAAGATCAGTGTTACCGACTGAAGCTGAACATTCCTAGAGATATCCACATGAAATAAATACAAGATATGTGCTTCAAAATTCCTGGGACTTATCTAATATTGATCTGAGATTCTATGTGAAAGGTCAAGGGTTTGCCCCAATAAAATAAACCTGCTGTCTAAGATGACAGCAAGTGTTATCACAATCACCTCCAAAAAATACTCATAATATCAAGGCTAGATAGCTTCCATTAACATTTTGTATTAGGGCTATAGGATGGAATAAGGGTGTGCTGGTTCCAGGTATCAATATTGGAAAAGTGGAGGTGTTGCCCAAAGATCCAATCAGATTCTAGTTTTCACTTTCCTATTATACTAGACAATGTCAGCTAGAATCTGATTGGTTGCTATGGGCAACATCTCCACTTTTCCAAACTCGCAGCTTAGTAAATCTGGCCTATGGAATCAGATCGGGCGTCCGTAGCAGCGCCGTAGGGACACTGAAGGGGACGTCCCCCAGCGTCCCTACGTTCAGGTTAGTGCAGGTGGGCGGGGGGAGGTAGTTAAATGAGCCGGCGTAAGGAAGGGGCCATACGCCCGCACAGGGGGAGTGCCAAGGTAAGTGAACGCCGATACGCTGTGCTTTAGTAAGCACATCTTGGGTAAGAGCCATGGCAGGTTATTTCTGTATCTGATGCCTGTGTACCAGAACTTCGCTTTCTTGTGACTTATAGTATTGGTGTTTCCCAGTGCTTTTTTCTATTCATAGGCTGGATCCAGACTTACTATTGCAGTGCAGCGATACTGTATGCTCGGCTGCAAGTAATTTCCGTACGTGAGTGGAAAGGGCACTCCCCCCACTTATGTATGAAGTTCTGGACCATTGTATGTAAGGGCTAAACCCAGCCCTTACTGTACGTTTAAATATGTAGTCTATATCACCATGTGTATATAGTGTGCACGGGTGTCTGGCTCGTGCCATGAACAGAAGTGCTGGATATATGGAATCAGCATCTTTACATCTAGTGTACCATACTGGTGGATAATTTAATATATAAGGGCAAGGAATTCCAGAGGATATTGCAGCACTGGAGAAGTCTTGTAGATGAGAGTAGATGAGGCTAGAGGTTGATAACAGGATATTTGTGGGTGCAGTCCATAAAATGTCGTACAGATCTTATGCAGAGCAAATTCTTAACGTAAATTCTAGGTTTAAAGTTTGTTACTTAATTATATCCTGTTTCAACAAAAAATAAACTAATATCTCATAATAATACATCAAACCAATCAGATTCCAGATATTCTTATAAATTAGGCACCAACTGGACTGATTCAATATGGCCCCACATCCTACTGTTGTGGCTTATGTATAACCTAAACAAATAGGGGTTGATCCAGAGTTTGAGAGTAAGGGCAAACAGGTGCAAGTGTAGACCTAAGCAAAGCCAGATTGTAATATTAAAATACTTCAGACTCACACACACTGCAAACCCTTATATTTAATCTGTAAAGTTGAGCTAGGAAGCATCCCATCTTAACACCAATTCATCTTTCACAGATTAAATTTGTCTCCTATGCAATTTAATGTGGTTGTTCCAATTTTCACATTTCACCTGTTTTTCTGTGTACTTTTAAACTCTGGATCTGTCCCATAATATTTCAACATGAACTGGATAATGTCTAAAATTGGCTGTCATATTTATAATTATATCATCATGGCTAGCATTGATGCATTGAAGTCACTATTTACTTAGAAAGAGGGGTAATTGTATTCTGGTGTGTTTGACTGGAGTGGCAATGTATTAGGTAGATCATTCTGAAAATGTTATGTGCAATGGTATTTAGGGCAATCAGTATGGATCTCTGAAAGGGAAAAGTAATCATCAAAGACAGATATTGAATGAAAATTCATACTCAAATGTGGTGCATTCATTTGAAGTGCAGTCAATATGTTATTTTCAACTTGAGATGCAAGCAGCCATTTCATCAACAGCTGTCCCAAGAATAATCTGCTGAGTGGGCTATCCACTGCATTAACTGTGTCGTGTTTCCAGGC
>WWET01000022.1:323894-337696 GCA_011038615.1 Limnodynastes dumerilii
GGGGGGAGTAAGACACATGATGGGAATACATTCAACGGCTGGGCTTGTCTGAGGTACTATGAATGCTGGCTGCACGGGACACAATTCATTAAAAATAATTTTTTCCCCAGTTTTCCTCCTTTAAAAACTAGATGCGTCTTATGGTCAGGTGCGTCTTATGGAGAAAAAAATACGGTATATGCTCCATAATAAAGCATTTTATTTGTCCTTAATTGTGCTTAAATTATCCCTGGTAATAGGGCTGTAAATGTCCCATAATAAAGCTCTTTAATAATACAAAATTGTGTTTAAATTAGCCCCCCATAATAGACCTTTATAACCCCCCTTTTACATAACTCTATATGATATATGAGGGGAAGGAGGTATCAAGCCGTTCTATGGGTGATACATTTAGCACTAATAAAGAGGAATAAAGAGCTTTATTATGGGGGATATAGAGCCCTATTATGACAGATAATTTGAGGTCAATTAAGGATAAATAAAGAGCTTGCGGGGAATGTTGAATTTATGACTTATAATAAACTCATTATTCCTCCTTAATTGTTCCAAAATTATCCTTATACTGTTATATAGAGCCCTATTTTGGGATAATATAAAGACCTATTTTAGGGAATAATGTGAACACTATTCTTTGTTAGAGGAAGGGGGAACGGCAATTATTGTGATGCCTAAGGATGGCCTGTGGTGACAAAATTACATTTAATAAAACATTGTCAAAATACAGTAACGTTTTTGCTATTCATTCCGACCAACAATACACCAAAACTGTTGCAAGTCTCAGCACTTATGACTGATAGCATCTTAGATAAAAGTAATGTGAAGCATTTGTTTATTTCACACATATTAAATCACAGCTGCTAAATGTTCCTATTTAACGAAATACTCTACGCTCTGTTACTTTTATATGCTGATCTGCAATATGTATTCAGTTATTAATATCTAAGAGTAAATATTAAACACAATAAAAGAATATGGGTCATTATGATCCCAGTTTGCTAAATAATTGTCTCTTGGGGCCGGATCCAGACTTGCGTCCGACACCCCACTTATGCACACAGAGTGTGCCAGTGGTGTGTTTTGATTGGAGGGCGCATGCTAGTAGTAACACTAATGTACCTATCATCATACGGAACTTAGGTGGACGGGGGGAAGCATTTAAATTGTACAGTGGGGGGGAGATTTACATTTATGAGCCACTCAGCAGTCGTACAAGAGCGCTGATCCACACATTTCACTTAAGGCAGGCATATGGCAGCATAAATGCCATAAATCCCGCACAAGAGAGGGACGTGACACGGGTTGGGGTGTGGGTCCGCGTACAGCCCCATCTCTATAGTGCCGTTTTCTCCCAGTCAGTTTCGAAGTGCCTGGTATTGCATATGCCTCGATGAGGCAAAGGTAAAGGGAAGACCCTAACCCTCCCTCCCCTGCAGCCTGACCCTAACCCTCCCTCCCCTACAGCCTGACCCTAACCCTCCCTCCCCCGCCGCCTGACCCTAACCCTCCCTCCCCCGCAGCCTGACCCTACCCCTCCCTTCCCCGCACCCTTGAGAGGTTACTCACCTTTCCCTGGTAGCGGCGGTGGCGGTGTTTCCGAATCAGAATGGGTGAGTATACTGATCGGCATACTCACCCAGTCTGAAAAAAAACATTCTAAACTTGGCGGTATTCGAAATAGGGACATCTGAAAAGGAACTTTCGGATGTCCCTATTTCAGAAATTAAATTTTCTAACTGGGAACTGCAACCGCATCGGGAGTTCACTCCCCTCTCTCGTTCATACTGACAGACCCCCGCATGTACAGAAAGCATGCGGGGGTCTGGATCTGGTCCTTAGTTATGATGGTTGCACTCCTGGGCTATAATGCAGTGTGTGCAGAAACATTTCATTGGGCCAGGGGCGGCCCTAGGTTTTGCGGGGCCCTAGGCGACACAGCCACACCCCTCAAAAAAAATTTACACATTTACTTTTTTTTTTGTAAGCCTGTACTGGCTGCTGCAGCCCTGAGCGGGGCCTTCACTTCACACATGTAAGCCTGGCCCTGACCCGCGGAGCCCTAGGCGGCCGCCTATACCACCTATGCCATGGGCCGCCTATGCATTGGGGCTTGTATGTAATATGCAGCAGCTTTTGTGAGCTCTATTTACAAAGGCTACTAGAAGTAATGGGACATTTATAAAAGCTCGATTTTTTTACATGGTTATTTAAAGTATTTCTGTTCAGTAATTTGCACTTTGAATGCCAAAGCTTCCGCCGTAATAAATGCATCAACATGTTTTCATCTGAGAAAAAACTAAACAAAAAGCACTTTTAGCAGTGATCAAGCAATGGATATTTACACTGAGGAATCTCCACCCTGACCATTATTACATTTACCTGAGGAATGGTGCCATGGATTAAAAAAAGTTAGGTTTTAGCAAATAGTCCAGTATAAATCACAATTATTGGCCGAATTGTTTGATTTTCTGTAAACACCAAGCTATGCTCTTTAAAACATCTACTGCTATAGTTGTTTAATATGTACACACACACACACATTATGATTGTTTAGAAGATTAAAAAGATTAAGGCTGAAATGTAAACATAGGACCCTTTTTAAATGTGTATATTTATTAACCCTTCAGGTTTCTGATTTTTAGAACCTCCCCACTTTTCAGCGCAGTGCGTTATGTTCCCCAGCCGGAAAACATTCTTCCATATCTCCCTTTTTTTAGCTCTTCTGATTCCGACCACAAAAGGAGCGGAGCTTGCGGGAAAATGGGAGGAGTTTTGACCAAATAGTGTTATATATTGGGGGGGGGAGTTGGGCGGAGTTAGGGCAGGGCTTATTTTGTTTCTCTTTCCGGATTCTAAATATTGGGATGGTTCTGAAAGAGCTGAGCTGAGTTGAGTTTGAGTTAAACAATTAACCCATGGCAGCCCCCCAAATTGCAGGCTCATCAGCTCCATGCCAGGGACAATATTCCCGGCTGTCCCATCCTGATGGCGGCCCTGAACCCGAGCCATAATTATTATTAGCTTGAGATACATTCTGTGTTATAATCTAGATGCCATGTAACGTTTTATATTTGTTTGTGTTTTTCTCTACAGTTTTGAGAGGAGGCACGTGGCAGAATGTGATCTGGAAAGAGGTACATACAAGATTCTCCTGATACCAGAACTTTTATACCAAGGAGTTTAGTTTATTGAAATGGATAAGGATTTCACTATCTTCTATTTAACACAATCAATAGTCACAGCGTCAAGTATAATGATAACATATGTAAAACTTTTCTCTCACTGTCCTGCAATTGTTTCTCTATTTTGGTTTTTTTTTATCATGTTTTTAGATATATTTAATGTTCAGATTCAAGCAAATATTCATTTTCACACGTATTCAGAGTAACCTTTAATTAAAAAGAGAATATACCTTCAGGCCTACATGAGTTAACATGCATTTACACAATCTACAGTGTTCTCCCCAGGGCATTTTAACCGGGTGCTCCACCCGGCAATTTTAGCTTACCACCCGGCCAAACCTGACCAAAACGTTGATTGTGATCTCCAGCTTTCAGTCTTGGTTGTGCTCCAATGGACCGTAAAGGCTTAGTTCCCAGTAGTTCAGCACCAGCGAGGCGTTTCACAGTGTAAACGTATGTCTGGATCCCGTCAAGTATTATTATTGCAAAGTATTACACTGCTCCCACCCAGCTGCTATTTAATACCACCCAGCTGGCAACATTTTCTGGGGTGAACTCTGATCTATGTATCATTTAGGTACGTAGATTGAGTATGTGTGGTCTTTAAAGACCACACGTAGATATTTAAGAAGGATGAGGTGTGCCACGGCAACCTCTGTCCTTTTTTAAAAAGAGTGTGTGGGGGGTGGGAGTTTAATGAGCCGGGGGAGAGTGTGGGGAAGGTGCCATACGGGGGGTGGATTGCGGGGCAGTTAGTTGAGTTAGGTGCGGACATGGCTGCACTTAACTCCTTCTGGAGGAATGGTCAAGAGTGTGGCAACTGCAGTTTAATGCCAAAAAGTGCAAAATCATGCACTTGGGGCACAAAAACCCCATAGCTCAGTATATCATTAATGGCACTACATTACAGGCTACTGAGGAGGAAAGGGATCTAGGAGTCATTATTTCATGTGACTTAAAGGTAGCCAAGCAATGTAACAAAGCAATGAGAAAGGCAAGTCAGATGCTTGGTTGCATAGGGAGAGGAATTAGTAGCAGAAAGAGAGAAGTAGTGATGCCCCTTTATAAATCATTGGTACGCCCTCACCTAGAATACTGTGTTCAGTTCTGGAGGCCATATCTCCAGAAAGACATAAATACATTAGAGACCGTGCAAAGAAGAGCAACTAAAATGGTACATGGCCTTTGTAACAAATCATACCAAGAAAGGCAAGAGGAACTAAACATGTATAGCTTGGAGCAGAGAAGGGAGAGGGGGGACATGATAGCAGCTTTCAAATACATCAAGGGTGGTGACCAGCTAGAGGAGGGTACCATTTTTCAAAAGAAAAAGTGTAATAGAACACAAGGGCATAAATATAAACTGGAGGGTGGCAGATTCAAAGGAAATGTGTGGAAAAATTACTTCACTGAAAGGGTGAAAGATAAGTGGAATAGCCTCCCATCTGAGGTGGTTGAGGCCAATACAATAGAACAATTTTAAACATGCTTGGGATAAATATAAGGGTATCCTAAATTGAAACCCAAATTGAGGGTAAATAGGGTCTAGGGTCAGTATAGTTTTCAATAAACAAATGGGCAGACTAGATGGGCCATGTGGCTCTTATCTGCCATCACTTTCTATGTTTCTATGTTTCTAAAATACGCTCAGTAACGAAGCGTAATTGTGAACGTATGGGCCATTCACGTATGTGTCACGTAAATACTTATGTGCGGGCTTGCCAATTTTACGTGAGTCCAAAATACGTCTGAAATACATTAAGTAGGCGGGGGTTTGTATTTAAAGTGTACAGTATGGGCGTGCTTAGCTACGTAAATTCGTGTTGCCCATACGTACGTGTGCCTATCACTGCGGTTACGTTGGCAAAAGTTACGGTAGTGTTTGGAAAGCTTATCTTGACAAAATACGTACGTTCAAGGGGTGTGCCGAGGGGAGTGTAACGAATTTACGCGCAGGAAAATACGCTACGCAAATAAACGTACGGCAAATGTAGTTCTGGATCTACCCCTAAGTGTGAATCAGGTCCAATATGCTAAAAGCGAGAACGGCCTCATAATAACTATTGGTTATACCAAGAAGTAAAATGAACATATTTGGTGTGTTGGAAGTTTATTATAATAATAATAATAATAATAATAATAATAATAACTTATTATTAATCTCATCCAAAACTAAACCTTCTAGGACACACAAGAGAGGGGGAGTACAAAAAGCTTTTTGGACCTGATCGGTTTCCGTACGTGCGAGGGTGAAGATCAGGTCCAAAAAGCTTAATTTGCCTTCAGTCACAAAAAGCCTTTATAGTTTTTTTTACCATACAATACGTCATTGACAATGTCATTGAAGTACCTCATCTTTAGTTGTGTTTTTGGACTGTGTCTTCTACTTGGAAGTCTGTGTTTTATTATACTCTGCTTTTGCTCCTCGGAAGGACTATTGGTGTGAGTGATGATTAAGGACAGACAATGTGTACTCTCTTTCTCTCCTGTCCGCTGCTGTGCTGCCCTGACAGGTGGCGGTGGGAGACATGGTGAAGGTGATGAATGGGCAGCATCTTCCAGCTGATATGATCATATTATCCTCCAGGTCAGGTGATATAAGGGTGGCCGTCACTGTTCTCTTCTCCATTGAGATGAATCAGATTTATTGTTTGTGTAAGATACAGTAAGACAAATCATCATATAATACCTTTTACACTAACATACAACCTTACTGGATTGTGACTCCTCTGTTTAAATGCTTAGCCCTTTGATTTAGTCTCCTAAAGGGGAGAGAGGACCTTATATAAAGTAATTGTCCCATGAACACATTACTGGATAATGTACTTTCAGTTTTGTTTTATATTTAGGCGATAAGTGGAGAAAAATGACATTTTGAAGGTTATTTCTAAAAGTAGTTATGTGACAGCAGAGTGGCTCAGTGAGTGGTACCTGTGTTTCACAGCACTGAGGTCATGAGTTCGATTCCTGGACTTGGCCTTACTGTATTGAGCTTATATGTTCTCCCTGTGTCTGCGTGTGTTTCCTCCAGGTGCTCTGGTTTTCTCCCACATGCCAAAAACATACTGTTAGTTTAATTGGCGGCCGACTAACCCTAGGATGTGTGTGGATGTATGTATATGCTAGGGACCTTAGTATGTCACTCCGATAGGGTCAGGGATTGATGTGAATGTGAAATATTCTCCGTAAAGTGCTACGTAATCTGATAGCGCTATATAAAAACTTGTTAATTAACAAAATAAAAGTTATATTATTAAGCGTGCATCCATAACTGTTCATTTTTAGAACCACCTATAGCTGAAAGGCCTTGATAGCGACTGGTGTCATATATATCCACATATGTGTGTGACTAATTATCTCTTAGGGGCCTTTTTCCACTATTGCATTCTAAATCTTAAATTGTAAATATTTCAAATGTTAGGAAACTTATAACATATAACCCTTATAACAGGGCAAGAAACTTTTTTGTTACCTATAAAGAAACACCTAAAGATTTTAAAATATTTTATTTTTTTTGTTGGCTTTCTTGAGGAAAAAACTTTGTTCAAGGTATTTTGCAAACCTGTAATGTGCTTTTGGGACAATAGTTTGGTATAATCTAGCATGAATTTGTCCAAACCCCAAAATTCAAACTCAAAGCAAATATTAAACAAAAATCTAATTTTATTGTTCTACTGTATCATTTTACTATTATTGGTGAGTATGAAAAAAACTATTTTCAGCTCAATGGAGAGATCTTGCATGTTTTAGTGGTATCCTGTATAGTTATCTGCTTTATTTGTGTATGTGTTGTGTTGGTATAAATATAATGAGGTTGCTCAATCCAGTGCATCTGTGATGTCAACAACTATATGGACCACATCCAGACTTTGGACCGGATCCAGACCCCACTTTACGTGCGTGCGGGGGTCGGTAGTTACGCACCCGTAGCGGGGGAGTTCACGCTACGCTACCCTGTCGGTAGTAAATCTGGTCACTCACGTGTACGGCCGCAGACCTAATCGTAACGGCTTCCCTGCCTGTATGGTCACCCCTTCTGCATAAGTACTGATGTATGTAACTTTGTTACAGGAATTCCGCAAATGACTTACCTGTCGTACTTAGGTCAGGATCTGGCCCTTTAGAATTTTTCACAATGTCTTTGTTTCAGTCGGATTTTATCATCTTTTTTTACTCTATGCACATTCATAACTCCCAACATTTCGAGTCCCAAAAGTGGGACAAAATAAACACTGCCCTGTAGTGACCAAACTCCGCCCACAAATGCCATATTTAGTCAAAACTCTGCCCACTTTCCCATGAGCCCCACCCTTTTTTTCAGGCCACAAATTATGACATTCCCTGCAAGAAAGGGATAATAAGGAGCCATATAAATGGTCTAAAACCCGTGCTAACCAATCTTAACGCATTACCACTCATCCAGACTAAAGAGGAATAATATTTCTGGAGAACTGGATGTGTACATTCATTCTTAGTCCGTTTGTAGTATTTTTATTTCCTCTTAATCCAATGAAAAGATACTTCAGGGAATTTCTGATGCGTTGTCAGGTAGACCCTGGCTGTTAAAAGTTTGTCCATGCTGTGGATTATAAAATGAAGGCACAGATGTCTGAATCATGCAACCCAATGCTCTCTGATCTATGCAAATCCTTTGCTTGATCTGAAAATCAGAAGACCTGATCCAGTGTAATGTTACCTTAAACTGGGCATAAGTCGGCAGCCAAGATAGGTCAACTGTTGCTCAGATTGTCACTGTATTGAGCTACTCTCGTAAGTGTGGGGCAGATACAAATAAAAATGGGGGCCTAACTTACAATTCAGTGCATAAGTATTTTGGTCTGGTTAAGGTGTGTGTGTGTGTGTGGGTGTGATAATGAACCATTCCCAGTGTTATTTTCAATTATATAGGGCTTTTTTTTCCAACTAAACACATTTGTTCTTATTACAGTGAGCCCCAGGCCATGTGTTACATTGAAACGTCCAATCTCGACGGTGAAACCAATTTAAAAATACGCCAGGTAGGAAGTGACTTATAATGTGTTCATTTTATTAAATATTTTTTACCCATTTCTGCATCTCCAGATAGTAAATAGGACACTTATGCTTGTGTATATGAGCGTGTGCACTGTCTATGTATGCTGTAACCCAGAATACGTATGTCTGGACACAAGCTGTAGAAGTAGCTACCAATAAATATTTCAGTCTCGTTTACTTTGTTATTTTCTCATAGTTTTTTTTGTTGACGTTTCTTGAAGTCGGAGATGACAGATGCCCTTTTTTAACTTTTAAAACCAGTGAAAGATCCAGGTGTCAAACCCCATAATCAAAACAACAGTCAGCCTGGCTACAGGAGTAGACACAGCGTTATTTTTCTGTATTCTGCTAAACAATAAACCAGACAAATATATCCTACATATCCCCTGAGAATATAGGATTTCACATGCAGGGTTAGAGAAATTTGTTTACAGAATAGACTTTATCTTTGCTCATCACTCATTGTGGAATGCAATTTATGAGAACGTGATAACAATATCTACATATCTCCCAGTAATAACACCATAAATTATCCAAAATTGTTTTTTTTCTCCTTCTGACGAAACTTGAGTTATTATTATGTACTGGGGCATTTCATAAATTTGTTTTGTGCATAGCCGGATGGAGAGGAGTCATGAATAATGGGCAGAAACCTTGTATTTCACATTGACTGATGGTGAGAATGCCATGAACCCCACCCACCATGTTCTCACTGTGTTTTTGGAATTATTTTTCCTAAGGCTTAATTGGAGGGCCGTACGGCTAAGCATGGCCACAGTTTGACTATTGGGAGGTCGATGTGGTCTCTCAATTTGCAGAATGAAGGCCTGGATTTCATACAAGTGTTTCAGGACTATTTCATTGAATGTGTGGTAGAGTTGTATTAGGCCTACTTAGTAGGTGACCGCACAACGCACATATTCACAGATCCGTTTTTTAAAAGTACGCAATTATATGCACGCCCGTAGCAAGGCCACACCCACCAACACCCAGGACACTCCCCTCTCCAGCCCGTGCAGTCGTAGACTTACACCTCCATAGACCACTAACGTGCGTTTGTCTTCCGTGCGTGCGATTTAGTATAGCAGCGTCCTCAAGCGTTCATTTAAATGCCCCCCCCCCAACCCACCCTTTCATATTTAAATTTTCAAGTACGTATTTCTACGCCGCCCATCCGTACGTATGTCCCCAAGTGCGATTCATATGTACGTGCCTAAAGCACTTACATGCGTATATTCAATGTAACTTACGTAAATAAAGTTACCACGCATGCGCAGTTACACCGTACCTAAAAATACGCACGCAACTCCGCGTGGAAACGGATCTGTGAATACGGTCCTAGCTGCATTGCTCTTAGATGCTGTGTGCCCATACGTTATCTGCCAATCCAAAGGCTTTGTTGTCTGTGTTTTAGCATCACTGCCCGTCCCACTTTTACATTCGCATCCACGGCACGTACACTGCAGTCACATAAGCTCAGATCTGGATTGTGCCTATACTGGCCATTCATTTCTTCATTCATAACAGGTTGTATTTAGATCCAGCCTAATACATAGCACATTAATACCAGACAGACTGGGAGGTAAGAGCAGACATCTCGGGGCCCGGTGCACTCATGTTTTGGGAGGCCCCCCAGCCATGCTCAATGGTCTGCAACAGTGGATTGCAGGGATCCCTCTGAACCTTGGGGCCCGTCGCAGCTCTCCCCCTTGTCCCCCCCCTGTCGCCAGGTCTCGGTAAGAGGGCTCTGCTTATAATTTATATGATAGGTCAGTTTAGGTAAGTGCTACATACTGCAAAATGGACCAGTAGGTTTACAAAGTAAAAGTGCTGAATGGCCTTTATGATCCAGTCAGGGCTGCCTTCAGAATTTATGGGGCCCGGGATACACCAGACAGACCCCGGCCCCTATGTGATGTCATTGGTGATGTCACGAGGGCAGGGCCTGGCAGACCTGCATTATCATCTGGCCAGTGCACAGGGAAATTCTTTGGCCCTGTAATGATGGCAGGCCCCCCCGGCGGATCCAGTCACACAGCAGTGTTAGTCTTAGTACTGAGGGTTAATGAAGCGTATAAAGAATATATTTAACTTTTATGTGAACCACTATCTAAACAGAAGGCATTGTAAAAAGTACAGAGGTTGAGATGAATTAAAGAAGGTTAAGCTAGAGGTTGGTGAATTTGGTAAACTTGTCTGAATCTATGTGTTTTCAGGGGGTGTTTGAATGTTTTGGACTAGAGGAAACTTGTTGGTTAAGAATTCCTGATACACTCAAAGAGTAAACTAATACAGACATTTATTACCCTCAGAAGGCTATCGCCTGGGCCTCAATTACTACTTTAGAATTTGTACTTGTAAGAATGATGTTAAATATGTATTCTGGTCTTTTTAATCAGAATGTTCACCTATGTAGCAATGTTTTATTTGATATTTCTGTTTCAATATTGTTAATTCTTTGTCCTTTGTCTGCAGGGTTTACCAGCAACCTCAAATCTTCAGTCGCACGAGGATTTGGTTAAAATGAGTGGAAGGATTGAGTGTGAAGGACCCAATAGACATCTGTACGATTTCACTGGAAACCTCTGCTTGGAAGGCAACAGGTGTGGATTATGGGCGCTCATTACAGAGTTCTACATATAACAAATGATAGCTCATTATTTTATATATTTCAGTAGCCTTCAGTTGTCTCCTGCAATAATGTTGTTGTCAGCAGAATTGTTTTACATTCATTTTAATATGAATATGAAGCACTGTGCATGTTGTACAATATGTAACCACCAAGAGAGCAATGGACAATATTCTGGTGGAATATATTGAGGCTGTTGCAACTCTGCCTAATGCATTATATTTTGGTTTGAATTTAGTTCATTAAAATAATAATGAAATGTTATAATATTCTTTGGTGTTACTATAATCAAATACCCAAAATATTTATAGGTAGTAGCCTTAAGTTCTATCAAGACAATAGAATTTGTGAAACTCATAACCGTGGAGTCAATTTGCATCACAATTTACCATAAATGACCTCGCTCCCTACCATTACCCTCACACCTTTCTGTGCGCTCCTTGTAAGCTTCCATTAAATCTTATTCACCCATCCTTGTTTGACTCAGACAAGTGGTAATAGAGCAGACATGACCTATGATTCCTTTGTCGGACCCAATATATTGGAAAAATGTAAAAACTAAAAGAGATCCACAAAGCTTGATATGCATAGGTTGGGGTTTATAAATTATCATCACAGTGTTCTCTATATTTTTGGATGTTGTATTCAATGTTTCTAATAGTAATAACATTTAGGGCCAGACTTACTAAGCTGCGGGTTTGGAAAAGTGGAGATGTTGCCCATTAGTTTCTAGACCTCATTTAACTATTACATATTAGAGAATGTCAGCCAGAATCTGATTGGTTGCCAGTGTGGGTTGCAGGTAAACCCGTTTTGACTAACATTACAAATGTGTTTTTTGTTTTAGTCCAGTTGCTGTTGGACCAGACCAGATCTTGTTAAGAGGAGCCCAGATCAGGAACACTCAATGGGTTTTGGGCATTGTTGTATACACAGGACATGACACCAAACTGATGCAGGTAATTCATAATATTTCATATTAATATTTAAGTATTTGCATTTCCATGACTTTTATAAGAAACAAAACATTATGGTGTTGGATTGGAACTAACTTACAGTCCTTTATCAAATATTTTGTTGCTGTGACAATATCCTCATTGCATATAATTTGTTGTACCATCTTTTACTCCTCTGTAAACTGTTACTCTTCCCAATAAAATGTTTGTGGAATAATTACACTGTATTAATATTGATGACCAACTGACAAATGAATACAGCCGTAGTGGTCATTAAATTTACATTTGCATTGTTAGCATTTTACATGTAGTACCAGCAGCGGCCTCTAGGGGAACTAACTTCTTATTAAACATCCCACAATTAGAAAATCAAATACCAAATAAAGCATATCGCTGTCTGTAATGATCAAACGTTAGCATCTACAATTAAATATAGTACACATTTTCTGTCAGCATTGTAATAGATAGGTATAAAACGCTGACCTGAATGGACCCAGAGAAAGCTTATTTACTTAAGTGTAGTGTTGTGTTATGTATATCATGCATTTTACATACCTACTGTATCTTACATGACACTGCTGTTTATTGTTGTTAGGCTATTGTGTAATCGGGCACTTAGGGCCGGATTCAGACTTCCATCTGAGTCGGGTGTTTACCTGATGCATGCACGTGCCAGATGTAACGCTATGGATCTCCTACCATGTGGAACTATACTTCCATATGCTAGGAGATTTGTCCGCTAGGGCAGGCCTTTCCCTCCGCTCGCCAGATTATGCGAGGTGGTTGTGGAAAGCGTTTAAATTTTACAGTTTAAGGACATCCATGTGCATCAGTGGTCATACGGATTGCTGGTCTGCACGGTAGACCTAAGGTAAGTTTATGGCATTGTAACTGCTGCCAAATCCACACGAGAGAGGGGAGGGACAGGTCTCTGTGCATACGGAGCACATGGTGGTCTGGATCAGGCCCTTTACGTATCAAATAGTTAAAACCCTGAGATGTGAATTTTAATGGACTATTGGAAGGTTTTCCATTATGAGAATTTAGAGCCAAATCCTAAAGTCTTTGATTTCTGTCTTTGCTCCTACTCCATACCCTCCAACATGACCCATTCCATTAGGTACAAAATTCTCTGCTCCTCGGTGTCCAACTGTCAGTTACTATGGTAACCACCTTTGTTTAAGAGTCAAATCATTTTTAAAATAACAGTTAATTCATATAAACCAGGTGAGTGACAATTGGAAGCTCAGGAGCGGATTAAATTGTACCTAATGGAATGGGTCATGTTGGAGGTTCTGCTGCTTGCATCTCCTTATAGAACCCTTTATTCATATCCATATTTTAGAACTTTTCGCACAAAAAAAACCATTGCTGCTATTAACTCATTGATTTGTCAGAAATATTCTTTAATACTTACATTTTATTTACCCAGAATTCTACAAAAGCGCCCCTTAAGAGGTCTAATGTAGAGAAAGTCACCAACGTGCAAATCCTGGTTTTATTCTGCATCCTCCTGGTGATGGCTCTGGTCAGCTCTGTGGGGGCTTTGCTATGGAATAGAAAGTACGAGGAAACAATCTGGTATCTGGGCACCAATGGTAAGTCCTGTCACATGTTATATATGCTCTGGATATTAGTGAGGATACAGCCTATCAGTACTCTAGGATCTTGTGACATCACAGACACAGTGATGTCACTAACAGCCAAGCTGACAAAGGTATTTCTTCCACCATGTGTTGGCATGACTTTAATCCAACAGTATATAACATAGAACCGAATCCAGACTTATGCAAAGTCTCTGACAGCGGGTGTGTGCTAAGTGCTCTATAACCTTTCCAGACTACCCATGCATCCCCATTTTAAGTGAAGATGCACCCGAAAGGTTAAGGTAGGAATCTGTTCATGCTGGAAAATCTTCCTCTTGCCTGTACGGAAGGCGCTGCGCTCAGAGCTGGTCTATTATCATGGTTAACGGTAGAGCATCATCTTGTGTTGTTTTTCACT
>WWET01000022.1:385354-405752 GCA_011038615.1 Limnodynastes dumerilii
CAGTGTGAGAAGCAGGGCTGAGCGCAGCCAATGGATAAGCAGTTGAAATGAGAACATTTTGGCAGTTTACCTTAACTTTAACTTGTGTCTGAAATGATACAGCTCAGCATTATAATGTCATCTGGATCACTATATCAATGGTGATTACCGGAATGGCAACAACTTCCCTATCCAAATAATCAGACAAATACAGAAAATAAAGTAAAGGTGATATACATATAGAAGAAATGGAACCGGATTCAAACTACAGATCGTGTCCCATGGAGCGCCGAGTGCAGTGACAGCGGGGTTCTGTATCCTCTCGCTCTGTGACTCCTCCTTAAGATTTCCAATCCGTCCTCAATCAATATGGGGACAGATCGGAAGCTTGAATACAGCGGTGGCCACAAGACACGTCTATGGTACATTATTTAAATGCCTAACCCCTTCCTCCTTGTGCTCAAAATCACCACTGTTGGAAACACGTCACATGTAAAAAATGTAAGGACCTTGTGGATCTCAAGATAGCACAGTGTGTGCGCAATTGCGATATATATATATATATATATACATATATATATATATGTTTTTAATGGAGGCTGTAGGCATGTGTGAAGAGGAATAAAAGTAGAAGAGAGCCCCCAGAGACCAGACCCATCGCTGAGTAAATGACCTTTCCCAGCAGCCTCAGAATGTTCCATGGTCAGAAGGGTGTGATAAATGATGGATTTGTATCCGCCACTGTTTGCATAGTAGTAGTGGGCTTTATCTAGGAAATGTATTTTGCGAGTGGATGAAGTCTTTCATTTGGATTTACTGAAAGTAGAGAAATGGCATATTTAATGCATACCTCAGGAAAATGTTCAGGGAACAATGGGCCTGATCCAGAATTAAGGGCTAAATCCATATGTTAACCTCCGTTGTGGGTTTTGGAATCGTGTGTGGAATGAAGTTCCGAGGCCAGGACTCTACCTTAAGTAGATGCGGAATACTGAATTGTATGTAAGGGCTTAGCCAAGTCCCTTCCAATCCAATTTAAATGCCTATTTCCTCTCACCGGCCCTGATTCGCACCTAAGTAAGTGTAGAATATCTGTGCGTATTTTTAGGGTCAGATAAACTGCTGACTGATTCACATACACGGACGTCAGACTTAGGACGGATGCACACATAAGCACGTAATGAGTCCCAAAAGTTAAGGTAGCCATCGACCACTCATGAGTTGAAGAACCGTATTGTTTGATGTGAGGCTATGTGTCTTCTTACTTAGTACAGACCACACCTGCTGCATATCTATAATCAATGGATGTGTGTATTTAAATGAAACAAAGACTCATTTATTTAATCCATTGCTGGTAAAGGTTAAGCCTTTAAGCCATTATTTGGTTCTAATTTGTTAAGGTTTTCTTTTTAATTTACTTAAAATGTTTATTTTTTCAATGTTTTATGAGTCTCTGTATGTAGTGGATCATTGTATTTCTACCTTCATGCGCATGCGTTTATGTGTATTGTAAAGTATGTCATGATTATTCTTATTTCAAGTTGTATTTTGAACGGTTACTGTTGGTTACATATGTTAATGAGATTAGGAGCTGTTTAGAATAAAAAAAAGTCTTAACTTTTCCAAAGCCTAATCAGTGCGTTTAGTTCCGTATCTTTGAATTATAAGCAATTTTAAGCACCGAAACGCACACCTGATTCACAGCTAATAAAGCCCACTTGTATCTAAATATACACAGGAAAGACGTACGGCCTCAAGTAGCACTCCTGACACAGGGAGAGAGGCTAACCGGGTTCTTTATTTTCTCCGAGTCGGTATGTGGATTTTTGGCGTGCGTATATTTAGATGAGTTCGCGATTTAACTCTTATCTGTGAATCAGGTTCACCAGCCAGCCTCTGGTACGGAGGCTGAATTCCACACGGAACACAGCATTGGGCGACATAACTGTACTTTGCAGAGCTTGTGGCTGTTGACCCATGCACATACTGTATATGATGCTTGGTCATTGAGCCTTGGATATCTATAAGAGCAAGATGCAGCTTCAATATAGACTGGTAATCTACTACCTAACAAGACAATATGTAAAATACACTTTTGCCTCCACATGTCCTGTATGCTATAGCTTGGTACTTTTATAAATGTGTATGTTGTCAGAATTTTGCCACATTCAAAATAAACCTAGCAAAAAGTCACCGGTTATTATTCTTAGTATGCCAGGAGGATCCAGGATCCACTTGCGTGCTGAAAGTCAGTAGCGTGTTCATTTTTACATGAAGAATGCAGCATGCAGATGACGGCCACTACTATTAAATCAGGATCCCGTCTCTGGTGCTTTAATTATGACTAATACATTTATTTCACCAATCTAAATTAACATGAGGGGGTGTCACTAGGAGGACCAATCACAAGCCATATTCTCTGGCTTGTGATTGTCTTTCTCCATAAGCCCTTTCTGTTGGTCTGTGCTATAAAGTGAAGGCTTGCACAGGGCTCTGGCTAGTTGGGGAATCCTGCACTTTCAGGTAGAGATGCAGCTTAATGATGATGTTATACCCTCCAACATGACCCATTCCATTAGGTCCAAAATACTCTGCTACTCAGTTTCCAACTGTCAGTTACTATGGTAACTATCTTTGTTGAAGAGACAAATAGTTTTTTAAATATCAGTTACCGGTAATTCATTTAAACCAGGTGAGTGACAGTTGGAATCTCAGCAGTGGATTATTTTGTATCTAATGGAATGGGTCATGTTGGAGGGTCTGTGATGTCATACATCTGGGCTATGTGACATGACTCTTATCTCTGTCATTGAGGGGGGACTAGGTTATGCTGTGTAATCTCTGACTAATTCTGTAGAGGATATGTATTTAATGATTTCAATTTCCCAGACAGCCCCAGAAACATCCTTATGGCTGTACAATGACATAGTTATGTTTGTCTCCTTTTTATAATCACTGACAAGTCTAATCTCTTTGTTTTCCAGCAACAGGAAGAGGATGTCTGTAATTGTCCGAACCCCATCAGGACATCTCAGGCTTTATTGCAAAGGAGCAGTGAGTTTTTCTTCCTTTCTGCTTTAATCTCTTCCAAAATAGTTTGTGGTGTATACAGTATCTTAGCACTGCATTAGCGCTGCATTAACAGGTAATTCACTTATAAAGCCTCTGGTTTCCTGTTCATTGTGCATAGCATTATATTTAACTCATACTTGCCAAGTCACATGTACTGGCTGTGAGGCTCCTGAAATTCGGGTATTGCTCGAGGCAGGCAAATCTCCCACATTTGCCCATAGCAGGGTTCATTGTTAGTTTGTTTACAATATAGACGTTCACGCTCTCTACATACTCATCCAAAGTACCACAGGTTTCTGCATGCATTGGTTGGAAAACGTAGGTTGCGGCCTGGCTGTCAGAATTCCATCTACGTAGGTGTGAATGCACTAATGTCTGGATCATCAAGCCCATCGATTGCTGATTGCATGAAAAACACAAATGTGGATCTTTTGAATCTGGCCGCAGTCATTAAAGCTGCTGTGACATCACTGAACCTTCCCTAATGTATGAATCACTGAACTAAACAATCAATCTATTTACAATGGGAATTTTTTTTAAATCAGGTCTGATGAGATTAATTGCTTTCTATCTGATGTGTTGGTGATGAGGAATGTGTCTCTGGTAATGTAACCACTTATCCACATTGGGCCAGATCCAGACCTACGGGTGCCGTAGTCATTACGGCTGTCCTCGTAGCGTGCTCTCTTTAGTAGATCTGGATAATTACATGTCCAGATTCCTACCTTAACCACCTTCCTACCCTACTTTACAGCCGCATACCTGCTCATAACGCGGCTTCCCCTGCCCCCACCCCTTATTATCATTATGTCTATCTACGCCTTCACGGCGGATTTATTCATAATGGGGGGACAGCCCTTTTCTTTTAAGAGCCGGCACATACGCCGACCCATACGACGGCGTATAAAGGTTGTGCGCATGGCGCTCCGCCCCCTATGTCCCGTCACCCATGACGTCACATGGTGGAAATCCATGGCCCGTGTCACAAGCCCTAAAGTTGCTGGCAGCAGCCCTGGTCAGCATAAATTCACACAGTTTATGACTCCTACAGTAGCATTTAACCTTGAAAAAAACGCTAAAGTTCTGGATATAAGGCCAGGTCCAGACCCCTTACGGATGCAGATCAAGTTGTAACGGGGCTTCCCCACCCCCGACCACTCATTTAAATACCTATACCCACCTGTATGGCAGAGATACGTAACTAGTAAATAAGGGGACAGCCCCTTCAATGTACCTACAGATGTACGTGACTTAGTTACACATGTCTGTAGGTAAGCTATTGGAATATCTGTCGCACGCATGCACCGATGTTCCTGAGAAAGGGGACTTAGTTTTGGATCTGGCCCATATTGCTTATGCCTTTGTGCTGAAAACCAAGTATCTCAGATGACGCATGTTTGTTTAAAAATAGAAATATACCAAATATTAAATTATTCATTTCAGTTGATTTAATAGTCATTTTAACAATGTATGTATTTTTAGTACATTTTCATTATCAATTAATAGAGAATTGCAGGTAGCATAACATATTAATGATCTTGCTGGGGAATATTGTGTTTGGCTGTAATGGGTCTGATTCAGAGGCTGAAAATAAGAACTTACAGTTACACCTGGGCAAAACCATGTTGATTTCAGGGGGAGTCAAGATAATTTTATTCTATGCATGCAGGGAGAATGCTTTGCTTTTACTTATTGCACACAGATACCTGATCAGCTTCACTTTTAAACTGCTAATTGGACTTGAGCTGGGAAACATCACCTTTTAACTATAATACTGTTGCAACAAATGAAATTTGACTCCCCTGAAATCAACATGGTTTAGCCCAGGTGTAACTTTAAGTTCTTATTTTCAATCTCTGAATCAGGGCCAATGTGTCCACACTAGTATGCAGATCCAGCACTACACTTATGTTGATGTCTGGATTACTCTTAAATTTACCATAAATTATTTAGTGTTTCCACAAATGCAGGGTACGTTTTTTTTTACGTTTCAGTCTGGATTATGCTCAGAGTGTTTAAATAATACTGGCCTGCATTCAGAGTACCGTACGTATAGCATTTACATCTGGTGTTTAGCGATTTTTACTACTGCGCATGCGTAGTCCTTTTTTTTTTTTCAAATAGATTTTATTGGAAGATTCAAAAATGACATACAATCGATAATTTGCATAACATTCTGTAACATAATACAGAGACATGGTATAAATATGTCCAAAACACGTTACAAATAGACAACTAATAACTTCCATCATTTTTGTTATTTTTTTTTGAAAATTATTACACATTTAAATGTAATAAAACAAGAAAAGTTAAAGGAGAGATAGTACGGGTGGCTAACCGTCAAGAAAAAGGATACTAAGAGAAAGGATGGTAAAAGAGAAGAAAAAGAAAAAAAAGGGGGGCGGGGGGAGAGGAGAAAGGAAGAACCAGGTTAGGCTCTTTCAAGTTCGACTGTAAAAAATAGGAAGAGAAGCTCCAAAATGAGATGTCCAAGGTTCCCATATTTTATTAAAGGATAATGCTTTGTCATGCAAAATACATGTCATAAATTCCATTTTGTATATGTACCATATTTTATCAATCACAGTCTGCAATGTAGGAACCCTTGATTGGCGCCATAATGATGCTATCAGACAAGTAACTGCAGACGTAACATGAAGAATTAACTTGTTTTGACATTTCGTCCCTCCCGGCACCCCTAGAGGAAGTAAGAAATATTGCGGAAGAAAGGGAATATTAACTTGGAGTAATATAGATATAAACTCATGTATTTTAATCCAGAGTGCTCTGATCTTGGGGCACGTCCACCAGACATGAATATATGTCCCGGTGTTCACGCCACACCTCCAACAAGTGTCTGAAAATTTTTATGTAATCTACTTATCTTTTTCTTACGTAGATTGCGTAAATGCGGTCTGATGCGTCCAGTACTCTGAATACGGGCCACTGTGTGTACATCGCCATAATTTTCTTGATTAGGTGGCCTATAGTATCAGAATAGAATATAAGATTATTATTTTTACCAAGCAATTACTTATTAAGTGTAGAAATTAAAGCTTTTTTAATACATGATATTCATAGTAATCGCACTTTAAAGAGATATATATATTTTTTATTGATTGAAATATTGCCCATTTTAGACTCAAAAATGAATAACTAAAAATATCCTAATTACCAGCTGTCTCTGAAGCAATTAATTTTCAAGTGAATAGGAATAGGCTGGTCTGTAAAATGTCATAATGTGAATTTAAAAGTGATTTTTATAAACAAAAAAATAAATGGCTGTTCCAGAGAAGGTGTGTGAACGTGTTCCCAGAAATCAGACCACAAAAGCCAATGTGTTCCCATTCCATCACTTCCACACATAAGCATCTGTGTGACTAAACCATCTATTGGGCTTAAGGTTCACATGGGAAATTAGGACCAGAGACAGTCCTTCAGCTTTCTTATAGATTCCTCAATGTTCCTTTGCTTATAAGGGGCTGGATCCAGACTTAAGTAAGTGCTTGAAATGAGTTACTCCTGGGCTAAACCATGGTGATTGCAGAGGAGTCATATTGCATCTGCTGCAAACAGTATTAGAGTTGAAAGGTGATGCTTCCTATCCTAAGTCTAAATAAAACTGTGATAGTAAAGCTGGTCAGTGTCTGTGTGCAGTAAGCAATTCAGAGATATATCCCTGCATGCAAAGAATACAATTAACTTGACTCCCCCTGCAATCAACATGGTTTAGCCCAGGAATAACTCATTTCAAGCACTTACGGTACTTATGTCTGGATCCAGCCCAAGGTGTGTCTGACCCTAAAGGGCTTGCTAGGAACTTTTGTGATTGCAAAGGCTGATGGGAATATCGATTCAACCCACAAACCACTTCCTCCACTTATGTATGTGACAAATGCTCATTTTAAACTATTGGCTGCACCGATTGCCATTGTAATGAGGCTTCTAACAAATAAATATAACACATAGAGGCTCATTCAGATCTGGGAGCTTCTTGGGGTCGTGCATTCCGTTTAAAAACAGACACTCAAAACTAACTCAATTAAATGCATATTCTTTAAAAAAATGCTGTTGTGAATGCCTCTGTATTTCACACACTTTCTCCTAAGCCTGTGCAGTGTGAAAAATCATAATATGCCATGTAATCATAATATGCCACGTAATCATAATATGCCACGTTATATGTTCAGCTCTGTATAAACCCCATACTACTTAACAGTAGCTTGGTTCTAGACTGAATGCATCCTTAGGAATTTCTTATGGGTGTGTTCCTGGTGGATCTTGAGGGTTCCCTAAATACTAGGGGCCCGATTTACTAAGCTGCAGGAAAGGAAAAGAGGAGATGTTGCCCATAGCAACTAATCAGATTCTAGCTCTTCCTTTCCTTTTACATTCTAGAAAATGTCAGCTAGAATCTGATTGGTTGCTAGGGGCAACATCTCCATTTTTACTTTCCTGCATCTTAGTAAATCTGGCCCCAGGAATTAAAGGAGACAACACAAGGCAATTCAACTATAATATTTAATAAAGAGTTAAGCAAAGCACATGAATAATACTTAGCTTTAACTGGTAGTTATGGCTTGATAATAGTGATAATTATAACAGGCTTCCAGGAGCCCCTATTTCAATTGTTGTCAAGCTTCAAAGGTCAGTGGGAACTTCTTTTGTTAGTCAGTTTTGTAGGTGAGGCTGGGGGAATGACCTTGTGCTAAAACCTATATACCATGACATCAACAGAGCCGGAACTCTCCACCTTATTAGGTTATAATCATGTTTTAGGCAAGTTAATTGGTGCAACTTATCTTGTTAATGTATACGTTCCACACATATATAAGCTAGCATTGCATAATGTTAGTGTCACATACCCTCGTCTCCTACCAAGTTACCTTATTGGCATGTCTTGACCTTGATTGTCTGGTTCTACATAGTATTAATAACATATACACATAAAAGCAAATAAAAAAATGGAGAACGTCATCCATCTTAGGCATGCCTGGCCACAGGGGACTAGATTCAAACCTAAGAAGCTGGCATGTATCAAATTGATCCTTGAGGTACAGAGGACAGATTGGACACTT
This sequence comes from Limnodynastes dumerilii, assembly GCA_011038615.1. Taxonomy (NCBI): domain Eukaryota; kingdom Metazoa; phylum Chordata; class Amphibia; order Anura; family Limnodynastidae; genus Limnodynastes; species Limnodynastes dumerilii. Next base: position 393,484 of record WWET01000022.1, read on the forward strand.
TTCTGTATATGAACTTAAGGGTCTTCGGTAGGATCTTTTTTTAAGGTGGGATCCAACAGTAATATATGCCAATTTTTCTTTATAATGGCCTCTACTTTTTTATGTTGGTTTTAATGGAGGTTGTATTGAGTAATAAATGCTGTATTAAAACCTCCTTTACCACAGATTTCTGCTTTTTCCTTTTGGGTAGGTAGCAGGTCTATCAGCAATTCTTTCTAAGTCATCTATAGGGTATTTCTTCTCTGCTCACTCGTTGTGGATCTGATCTGTATTCTATTGAAATTGAGGACTTCAAAGAACTTATGGACTATATTGGACTATATTAATTGTTTACACATTCTCTCCATTAACAGCTACTACCATTTTAACAATTTCACATCATTCTTTTCTTAAGGGTTTTACTGTAGGAGGATTTAGACCAAGGATATTTATTTTTGAATCTACGATTGATTTAAGCACCTGGCACTTTTTGTATTATGCACTTTAAGATATCTTTTCGCACTATGTTTTATACCCCCTTTATCACTTTGCACGAAAATTATCTAGATTTGTGACTTTATGGGCCGTATTCAGAGACCCGTTTGCTAAAAGTACCCAATTATATGCACTGAAGCTGCAAGGCAACACCCATGACACTCTCCTCACACGGATGGGTTGACGGTGGCTTACGAGAGCCTCGACCACCCTTATCTTTAAGTGTGCATTTCCGAGCGTATAATACTTCTGTACGTGCTTATCTAACTAACCACGCCCTCTAACGGTCATTTAAATGCCTACCCCCGCCCACTTACACGTATCTGTCTCCGGACGGATTATAACCACACCCCTTACCTATTTTCTCACGTGCGATTTACAAGTTCGTGCCTAATGGAATTTCGTGCGTAAAATCAACATAGATTGCGTAAATTTAGTTACTACGCATGCGCAGATCATCCGATCCTAAAAACACACACGGATCCTTCAGCAAAAACGAATCTCTGAATACGGCCATATATTTCTATCCCCATTTTTTATCTCTTTTCTAAAGTGAGGGGCACCCCTAGGTAGTAGTTTTTACCCTAGAATCCCTCCCTATTCAGTTTAATTATTTAGATTATATTCAATATTTTCGTAGCGCTGATACACCTGTTTTTATACAGTATCCCAAGTTACCTAAACCTGCTTTACATCATATGAAATTCATAGGCACCTATATGGAAACCCATCATTTCTTACCTCATATTTTTACCTCATAATTTTTAAACTGTCTGGGTGCAACAAAGCTAAAGGATACATTTGTTAAAATTGTGGGGGAGCCACTGTTCCTTCTTGCCCAAGGCACTAACAGTGGTAGGTTACCTCCATATTCTGCGCTAGACAGAATTTGCATCTTATTTATGGCTTGTCTACGTTTCTTCAGAAATATGGAAGTTCCTGTGAAAGATTAATGTGAGAATGGCCAAATTCTGGAAAAACGCTATAGATAAACTTTAAAAGGAGTATTAGTTTTGGCTGCAGTAGTTGAGCCTTATACAATGACTGGGACATTATAGAACACACTAGTACATTTCCACACTCTATAACATTCTGATTAGCAAAAAAGTTCCCCTCAGCCTCTTGCAAACAATTTATTACGTTTATAATTTCTTAGATGACTCATTCCTTTCATACTTCAGTATGGAGTGTTTAAGCAACTTAAATGAATAAAACACATCTCCCCGTTACCTCTCTTTATGCAAAAACACGTCTTACCATGTACTGTAAATTATTATAAGAATGCAGAAACACAAGGTTTCTAAGTGTACGATGACTAATTTAGATGAATCGGGGGATCAAGTGGGTTTTATTCAGTAACAGATAAAGAGGAGCATCATTAATTTTGTCTAGAAAGCTCCACTTTAGTGAGATCTCCTAGTGAGGATAAAACAGTGTTATGAGCCACCACCCTGCACATATTATTATTTTATGTGATTTATATGTAGGATTTATCCTCTGTGTCACAGTGACTTATGGTTCCTGTAGGCCTGATATAAACCAGAGGCAACGTATCAAGGAAACTCTTTTGTCTCCGATTTAATTGGTCTCCAAGACAAAGATAAAGATCCTGTTTCCATTAAGCATTTCATAAGTGAATATATATCAAACGTCTCAAGGCATTTTCCCGGCTACCCCTGTAATAATCCTATACATTAGTGTAATTCCTTATTGCTAGTCACATATTGGACATTCCACAATTTACAAGTTGACTTTGGCTTCTTTTTGATAATAAATTAGTGGACTATGTGGTGTGATTAGTTAATTATATTAGCTAATGCTTTAATATGGTAACTTAAAGGTAACTCTTTTGTCCAGTCTTATTAATTATTTTACTAGTGAAAAATTTACTGAAATAGATTTTGCTGATTGTTCGAGGCCAGAGCCCAGACTAGATATGGTAAAAATGAAAAATGGCACCTCCCTAAAATTAATTAGTAACCAATTTAACTTAAAATATTAACCTCCTGGCACTCCCCATCCAGGGCTACCATCAGGAGGGAACTTGCGATGCCACTATCCCAGGCTCAGACAGAGAAGGGGCTCAGAGGTCCCAAGCCCCCTTCTTTGTCTGGCCCAGGACAAGAGTAGATAAATATACGGTACATATACTCTCTGTATACCGCCGTTCTACTAGTGTCCTGGACAAGTCCCTGGCAAGCCGTTGGGCCTTCTGTGGTTCACTTCTGAAGTCTGTGTCACCGCCTATGTTATATCACGATGTGTGACATCACATAGGGGACAGAGCCCTGCGGCCCGTGTCCCAAAATCTGGTGGTGGCTCTGCTCCCCCCTCCTATCTGCTTTGCATCCTAGATAACTGCCCCTATAAACAAGTTAGATTGAATCAAATCTGCTCCTTGACAAAACCATTTTCTACAGCATATCATTTTCTACATATCATTTTGGAGACTGAGGGATTTACAAGCAGCACGTTTTGCATGTCTATAGTTTCAAAATGGTTGCTTTCATTCTTTAAGGTAAGAATATAGACCATGTAAATGGACCGCTTAGAGTTGTTAAGGGTATGTCTTGGCCCATTTAACAAATGCTCTTATTCCCTTTAGTAGACTGAACCTATAGAAATATGAGCTATTAAAGGAAATATGAGCTATTCATTGACTAGTAACTCATGTATCTTTAGTAGCTCACAATGCGCCTCAGTGATGTCACCACCATCTCAAATACTGATTAAGCGCAGTGCTATAGCCATGAATATGGAAAACTTGCTAGAGTGGAGTGCGCTCTGTATTGTCTCCTCCTCCATTGGGAGTGATTATGACATCAGCATTAGGCTGAGTAACTGAGCATGTGTGGGAAGTTCCTACCCTTTGGCTCCCTATATAAAGCCAGGGTTGCCAACTCTCCCGGAATATCCTCAATTCCCACCTGCTGTCCCCGCCCAACAAAACTGACACCCTCTATCTCTAAATTATAACTTAATTGACCTTAAATATACGCTTTTCCCCCTGGACTTTCACTCTTCATAAACACACACACACACTTACAGCCTGGATTAAGCCCACAAAATGGCTTCCTTTATGTCAACTCAAATTGACAACTTAACAGTTTATTCATTGTTAAAAAAAAAATTCATTTTTTTTATTTTAACTTTTTTTTTTTTATTTAATTGTGTTTTTTTTAAGGATAACGTCATCTTTGAGAGGCTTTCAAGAGAATCCCAGTTCATGGAGCAGACCTTAAACCATCTTGAACAATTTGCTTCTGAAGGTAAGAAAGGGCAACACTTTACCATACCCTCGAACATGACCCCTTCCATTAGGTACAGAATACTCTGCTCCTGGGCTGTAGAGATGCGGCCCGGTGGCTTTGAAATTGTCTTACTTTTAAAGTCCAGATCAGATATCAGTTGTCGCTGTAGAGGCAGTGCCCCTACAGGAGATTACTTCCCTAATCCTAACTGGAGGTGATGCTCTCCCTGACAGCTGATTGGCTAAGGCATAAGTAAGCACTGCCTTCTCAAAGGATAGGGCAAGTACTCTGGACCTGCTGCAATACCTAATTTCATTGTAGTACAGGTGCAGTAATAAGGAAAAATGGTAATAAACTGGTCTGGTAGCTTATTAATTGCCTAACTTGGGTAAATGTATTTTTGCTACCATTCTGATTCCATTAGCTTTGACAAGCTTCATATTTGCCAGCAGTTTAATGTTCTTATATTTTTGAATACATATTTGCTCGTCACAAACTTTTGTATTGGGTTGCATGCCAAAGAAGCAAGACTATTGCCACACTTGGATGATAATAATAGCAATGTAAATATATTTCAAATAGGATTGTTGATTGTTAAATTGCAATGTTATATCAAGACTGGTTTCAGGGCTCTCACCTAGAAACAACCCTGTTTGTATACTATGCCTACTAATGAACACATAGCCCCTCAGCCAATAACCTGCTTACTTTTACTGCTTGACCAATCATCAGCTGTCAGGGACACGAGAGCCCTCCCCCCTCACCTCTGCTCCCTGTTTCTATTCCCCTAGAGCAGTGTTCCCCAACCTCAGTCCTCAGGGACCACTTACAGTCCATATTTTCTAGGTTTCCTTAAAGAATCACAAGTGATATAATGAGCAGCACCTGTGGAGCTTTTAAAATGTGACAGTTAGTAATGAACACACCTGTGCTCCAGCAGTGACACCTGGAAAACATGCACTGTTAGTGGTCCCTGAGGACTGAGGTTGGGGAACACTGCCCTAGAGGAACAGATTTAATCAGGGTGTGGGCAGCAGCCATTATTGTTTACCATGACCAGAGCCAGGTTCAGTGTGTGTGTCCCAGAGAGATCACAGAACAAATTGTGATAGAATATGTAGCAATCATTTCCTTTTTAAAAAGGTGCTTTGGGTTAATGTTTATTTTTGTTTGTGATATGCGCCCTGCGTAAAATTATTTAACTCTATTGAAATTTATTTAAATGCCTAGTAATGTGACTAGTAATCACTATTAGTGAGATTGTTAGTCAAGCTAATGAGTATTTTAATATATACCAATATATTAAAAAAATGTATGTAGGTTTGCCTCAGGCCCTGGCTAATTTTGCAGTAATGTCACAAATTTGTTATAACCTCGTGTAGATGGATGCTGGTATAATATGTCATTTATGACATATTATACAGGGCTGCTATCAGGGGGGGAACAGCCAGGACTACTGTTGACTTGAGCTGATGGGAACACAATGATACTGACCTTTGATCTGCAACCAGCAGGTATTGGCAGTAGAATACTTGCTGCTGAGAGCTGGAGCTGTTTATTAGGGAGCCAACGTACAAGAAAGAACTTTCCTGTGCATGACCCACTGGTACTGCAGGTCCATGGCGCCCCAGACGTGTGTGATGTCACTGATAGCGTCACATAGGGGGAAGGGCCAATGGATGTGTACCGGGCCCCACAATTTCTGACAGCCGCCCTGCGTACAAAGATTGGACCACATGCATAGTTACAATTGTAGGTGATATCATATCTTACCTATAAAACACATCAGATGTGCTGCGTGCACATATATTGAGACCGTTATCCATTCCCTTTTTCTGTGGTCCTCTTCTGATCAGCTTATGGGACGTGTGTATAAGTGTGTTTTTCACATGCAAAAATAAATCAATATAAATGCAGTCATTTTACATTGGATTCAATCACTTTGTTTTCTGTTTATTTTTTGTCTATTGAATTCAATAAAACATACCATTATCTATTGAACTCGCATGGACTTCCAAATCTCATATCCTATGCCAAGTGTTCCGACTCGTGCGATTGTAAAACGATGGCGAGTTGGCTCTGGATTAGTACACTATCTGTTAGCATGCCTACGGTACACTCTATACTGTACACTGTAATGACAGGTGTGACCGCAAACCAAACCAGAAGTCTGAATAGAGTGTATTTTGCTTCCATGGGGTACACTCGGATGTGCGCAAACGCAGAAACAGATGAAATGGGATCCAAACACACAGAATGTAAATTGGAAGTCTGTATCAGAACCACTGTGGAAACAAGTCTCTGGTATGTGTGCTGTCTAGGGGCACAAGTAGATTTGGGCCCCACAGCAAGGAGACAGGATCCAAGTCTGGATGGAGAGGAGGTTGGACCCCTCTATTCAGCATGTACACAGTGCATTCACAAGCAGTTGTCCAAGACTGGTAGCATAAGACAGTGCTATGCACTACGCACTTTTTGAGCACTGTTTATTAATATAATTTATAAAGTATTTATATACAGCGCTGAGCATTTACGGACTGATTGCCGAGCTCTGTCTCTGTCACTAACCAAGCTCTGCGCCGGTCCGGAAACGGACCACACCGGACCAGAGGCGCAGTGTCTAACCCCAAGCCAGGTATTCACCAGAGCCCCCGATGGTGGGGATGGATTTGGCTGCAGGCAAGGGGCAGGTTGCAGGCCTCTGATCAAGCGCGCAGACACAGAGACAGTGAGGCGAGATTCACAGAGAGCAGGAGTAGTAGTTGCAGGGAGTGGAGAGCTGAGGCTGGATATGATGATATGACTGGAGCTGTGCCGGAACCAGGAGACACAGCAGTGCTGAGACCAGAGACGATGAGACATTGGAGCTGGACACAGAGAGACAGGCAAGAACCAGTGGAAGGTAACTGGAAGCAGGATGAGAAGCTGGAGCAGAGTAGTGAAACACAACCAGGACCCAGGGAGCCAGAACACGAGCGAGCTCGCGGACACGAATCAGCAGACATAGACAATCTGTTGACCTGACAAGGAAGAGATGTCAGGCAGGCATTTAAATAGGGCAGGTGTAGAGGGAGTTCAACAAGGTAATCAGAAGCACCTGTGACATGCCTGCAGCAGAAATGCACCCAAGGAGAGTAGAGTCATGTGACTAGAAAATAGGTAAACAAAGGAACTATAACGTGCAGAGAGCATAGTGGATACTGCAGAATCATGACAGTCTCAAGCTGACAGCCACTGACAGCTTAGCGTTCCGTGGGTGCAGGGTGGGCAGGTGCCACGGGCTCCCCTCTCTTTTGGGCCCTGTAACAGCCGCACTCCCTGCTCTCACAGTAGTAACGTCACTGTGTGCTGTAGTGTATAACATTTTAGCATCTTACTCTATTATTGCTCCAGGTTAATTTTAGCTGAAAGCAAGAGCTAAGCATTACTATGAATGAATCATACATTAAATGAATGATTACTTCTTGGATCAAAGCACCGCGCATGGGAATAAATCAATGTCTGGCACTGAAATAAATTGAAATAAGGTCGTACATGGCTAGTGGTGTTGTAGTAAAACTATTTTACCCCATTGCTGCTTTTTATGAATTCTCTGACAGTATCAACCAGGCCACAGCTTAACAAAACAATGGTCTATGAAATTGCCTTGCGCAGGACCAGATCACGTGTGTGTATATTTATCCACTATGGAAGGGGAAAATGCAGTTGCCAGAACGAAGGGCTTGTTTATGGGCTCGGCTATACTGTTCCTGACTGCATTTTAATAGAGGAATATACATTCCAGAATGGCTACCATGTCCAATGGCCTGTTTTCGACAAGGTATTAGTTCTGGTTAGGGTTAATGCTGGACAGGAAGAGTTAGTGTTAGGCTCCAGGGAGGGGAGTGTTAGGCTGCAGAGACCGGAGGGTTAGGGTTAGGGGAGAGTTAGAGTTAGGCTGCGGGATGACGATGGTTAGGGAAGGGTTAGGTTGCATGAAGGGGATGGTTAGGATTTAGAAAACTTACCTGTCGCCATCTTTTCTGAGGGCAGACGGCTGAAAACTGATGGCAGTCAGCACCTAACTGCTGCAACTTGTCCTAATGATTATTTCAGATATTCCAATAACAAATATTTCCTGGCATCTGTGTGCGGCTTACATTCAGACATAATTCTACTGTCTGTAAAAACTATGGACTCAGACTTCCGCAATGCAAGTAAAAAACCTCTGTACTTGGCAAATGAGCATATGCCGCAGTGTTCTCCAGGAATGGATCAGGATCCTCTGGATCCATACATCTGTTCTGGAAATTTCAGATAACGGAATGCCTGTGTTACCTACACAAGGTGGGAGGGAAGAGGTATTAAATATTACAGTAAGGCCGTTCTAATCACCTTATGCCCTCACCAAATTTCCCTGCATCCCTGTTTTAAGTGATGACAGCGTGGAAATCTTAAAATAGGGTCCTGGGATCATAAGTCTGTACATCTGAGGCCAGGAGCCTCCACTCACTCACACACAAAGCAGCAGCCCCGGTGTAGCATCAGATCTCCGCTGACACTGATGGTAAGTCTGGATCCGCTTTTATGTGTATATTTAACTCCATAAAACAACTGATACTACCAATAATAGGATCTGTGGGCTGAGACCAGAGGAATGGGACAAATATCGGCAATTGTCTCGAGTGCAGTGAGATCTTTGAGAAGATTGTCCTAGTGGAATAGTTTCAAATCACCAGACAGGAGACTGCAGTAGTCAATATTATTAGAGCATAGAGCAGAAACCCAAGACATGCAACTGTAAATACAGACATTTGCCACCAGATGCCTTAAATAGGCCCTAACTCCTTCCCTTGAATCACCTCCAAACCTCTGCGGATACTGCATCAAAACTTCCTTACGTCAATGGTATTTGCGCAAGTGCTTCTTACTAACAAGGAAGGGGCATTTTCTGATCTGATCTTTCCTAGTGGTTGGTAGATTCTTCCTTATAGTAAGTATGGATCTGGTCCCTTGTGAGGAAGTGGTGGGTCTAAATGGAACACCCTACATTATATAAGGTACAATAAAAAAAATATGTCTACCTTCAGTTGTAAATTTCATAATAAAATGCAGAAAACATAAAAAAATACTATGGGCCCGTATTTTGCGTTGCAAAGCTATTTCAGCAAATTTTTTTAGGCTAATTTTATGCGCCCCTCATTGAGGAGCGCATAAAATTCGCTAATTTTTCATACCATATATGACGGGAAAAAACGCAGCGTGTAGTTTTTCCCGTCATCTCCGGCAATTGAATCAGGCCCTATGTGTTAAAAAAAAATGAATTGATTTGGGTATATATGACTTCTATACAATGAATGCATCTTTCTAATATATTTGTCAAGGCTTGAGAACGCTTTGCCTCGCCTACACTGACCTAGAAGAATCTGATTACAAGGAATGGCTGAAGGCGCACAATGAAGCCAGTGTGATTTTGAAGGACAGAGCGCAGAAACTTGAAGAATGTTATGAGCTTATAGAAAAGGTGAGTAGAGAATAGTCTATCGACCTCTGACTCTCCAGCTGTTTCTGTACTACAACTCCCAGGATCCTCAGCTGACATGTGCCAAAGGTTAGATTCCCCACTATTAATTTCTGAGCATGTGGCAGTTTTACCTGATTGTCAAAGCCAAATTTGTGTTAGAAAACGTCACAATATTGTCTGTCTTTCTACCATTGTTTTTGTTTGCTAAAATAGTTCCACTCCAGGCTACAGGACCTCTCGATCCCTTCAATATTTTCTTACAATGGCTGTCAGTGTGGAGCAGGAACAGGGACCACTTGAGTAAAACACACTCCTGCTATTAAAGCAAGTCATGACATCACCATGAACCTGATATAGCTGCATTGTGTGACACTATAACCCTTTATTACTCTCTTGAAAACAAAGCAAAAAGAAAAACATTAAATATCTACACTATCTCGCTACCCCTTGGGTATTGGGTTTAGCAGCGTAGACCTTGAGAGTTTCCTGAAAGTATGAAACCAATTAATAACTTGCATGATGATCCTGCTAAATGGTTATGAATAGCTAACAGAAGGGCACAGGGAAGGTGAAATAGAAGGGGAAGTAACGCAATTGTCTGTGATAATAATACAACAGTTGAAGCCAAATCGGTAACAAAACCGTGAGAGAATGGCCACATCCTCACTAGCATAATAAAGTTCTTATATCAGGGATTCAAATAGAAATTAATAATATCTGGCAAACAAAACAGAGGGGAGTCTGATGGCTTGCTAGATCAAGCAGAAACAAATTAAAGTCTACCTTCCATGCACAAGTTCATGGGGATGCAGCCTATAATGTCCTATAAACTAATAATATTTTAATTTGTAGCTGATGACATCACTGAGGCATACTACTTCCTGATTGGTTAAGATGGCCATTTTATGAAATGAAATGAACTTCCTTTGTTTGTTGGACTTGCAAACACACGCAGCCTCATCCCCCAAATACAGAAACAAAACACAAAAAAAGGCACAACAATTGGCACAATGGGGTAGATCCAGAACTACGTGTGCCGTACGTTTATTCGCGGAGCGTATTTTCGTGCACGTAAGTTCGCTACACTCCTCTCGGCACACCCCTTGCACGGACGTATTTTGTCAAGATACGCTACCCAAACCCTACCTTAACTTTTTCAGACGTAACAGCGTACGTCCGCTAACGGATGTATAGACTACGTGAACGTACGCCGCTTAGCACGCCCATACTGTACACTTTAAATACAAACCTCCACCTACTTCACGTAAATCGAACGTATTGTTGACTCGCGTAAAATAGGCACGCCCACGCGTAAGTATTTACATGACAAATACGTGAATAGGCCATACGTTCACAATTACGCTACGTGAATGTGCGTATTTTCTATGGTGCGCATGCGCAGTGCGTTCTAAACTGCGAATTTACGTCTCCGCCATGCGTAAAATCGCTGCGAAGCGTAGTTCTGGATCAGGCCCAATAACATTAAATTAAGACGTCAATTGAAAGATAAGGAATATTTATTAGTAAGAGCTAAGGGGGATTAGACTTTTAGGACCTGATTCACTCTTAAGAACGTTAGATTCTTAAATATAGGCAACTAATAGCAAGGCAGCTCCCTCGGCACGCCCCCGGTTTTCAGGTTCTTAAGAGACTTATGAGTGCCGTAGGGCTCACTTAATTGTAGGTTTGCATTTGTGTGCGTAGGGTGTCTAATTACGGACGTGTCTGCATAAACGCGCCTCCTATTGGTAATTTAATTGCCCCCCTCCACCCAATCTTCGTATCTGCCGCGTGAATTATTTATGGCACGACTCTTTCGGGGTAAGTTACTGCGAACCTAGAGACTTTAGGTACGTACTGCTGAAACACGGCATTTGCGTCCAAGTCCAATGTAAATAGCGTATAAGAGTTACCACGCATGCGCAGTATATCCCTTCTTAAAAATATGCACCTAAATACACAAAAATTCTTAACTGTGAATCAGGTCCTTAGTTTTTATTATTTTTAAATTTGATCCGGGCAACAAAGTACGGTAAATAGTTGGTAAAGCAGTTACAAACAAACCATGCATATAGTTCCAGCTTCCAGACAAGATTCAGCGACCGCTCACAAGGCCTTTCACAAAACAGCCACGCTTTGAGCGCCACCTTGGCCTCAACATCACACTGACAGCTTGCTACCACTTTACTGCTAATGTGAACCACGGTTACTAATGGAATATCATTTTGCAATAAGTCAACAGGGTGAGCAAATGCAAGTAAAGTAAGAGTATCCTCCTACAGGAAACATCTCCTTAAATAGGCCCTATGACAGATGATCTAGACTCCTCCCATTATGACATCACAAGGTGAGCTGTAGGTATTTCAGTCCTCACTCCTTCTATTATTCAGCAGAATGCAGCCTATCAGTGCACTTGGAACTAGTCACCTGGTGGTCTTAGCAAATCAATTGGTTGAATATTAGTTCAGTTTATGGTTGCCAGCAAGTTGTCTTGGTAATAGGGGCACTTCACAATCTAGAAAATTCATAATACTTCAGTATACACAGGTAGAACACACAGAGGCAGCAACAATCAAATTAATCTTGTTTTCTACAGAATTTGAAGCTCCTTGGTGCCACTGCGATTGAGGACCAGCTACAAGGAGGTGTCCCGGAAACTATAGCCACCTTGATGAAAGCAGAAATTAAGATATGGGTGTTAACTGGAGATAAACAGGAAACTGCTGTCAATATAGGTATTTGTGGAAAATCAACAGCTTTTATATATATATATATATATATATATATATATATAAGCAACAATCAATCTTGTTTTCTACAGAATTTGAAGCTCCTTGGTGCCACTGCGATTGAGGACCAGCTACAAGGAGGTGTCCCGGAAACTATAGCCACCTTGATGAAAGCAGAAATTAAGATATGGGTGTTAACTGGAGAGGAGATAAAAACTGCTGTCAATATAGGTATTTGTGGAAAATCAACAGCTTTTATATATATATATATATATATATATATATATATTCCTCTTTTATATAAGCGATGAT
>WWET01000022.1:408414-420257 GCA_011038615.1 Limnodynastes dumerilii
ATATATATTTATATGTACATTGGGCCTGATCCAGACCTACGTCCGCTTGCGTTTTAACGGTGGGCGTAAGTGTAAAAACGGCCTTTTGTACTTACTGCGCATGCTCGGGGCAGATGTTACGCTCATGTTACGGTCTGAGAGACTGAGCGTATGGGCCTTGATCGTAACAGCTTCGTAGTTACACCATACGAAAACCGCAAATACGCACAGAGGGCGGGGTGAGGCATTTAAATCGTACAGTATAGGCGTGCTAAGCATCGTAACTACGCAATGAGCTTACGGACGCCCGCGGTTACGCTCAGAATAGTTAGGGTAGGTTTTGCTGAGCGTAAGAAGCCAAAAGTAAATACCACCAAGGGGAGTGCCGAGCGGAGTGCATCGGAGGTACGCCGGCGTAAATACGCTACGCACATGAGCGTTTCATGAGCGTAGGTCTGGATCAGCCCTATTGTAACTATTTTATGCTTCAGTAAAAAAAAGCTATAATCTGATTGTTCCTATGGGCAATACTCAATTTCTTCTTCAATTGATTTTGCATGCATAACACACAAATGCTAAGCAACTGCATTGTTACACTATCCAACTGAAATGCATGGGAGTCTATATCTGGCCCATTAAGAGGGGGCACCTCCCTCTCTGAAATGTATGTGCAGTCACAGTGTGACAAGGCTTTTTGGCAATACACCACACGAGTATGGGGACAGTTTGTTTTGCATTCGGTTTCTCTTTGTTTTGTGTTGCTGTTCTTCTAATGGTTTGTTATTCTTTGCATTTGGCAGGATACTCATGCAGACTAGTGTCACAGACAATGTCACTTATCATGGTGAACGAGGATTCTCTGGATGTAAGTACTGGTCCAGGTGATGTCATAATGCTTTCATGTGACACATTGCAGATATTAAGATACTGACTTATATTGTACAGATGATCACAAAAGTCTACTTCTTGTCAGTTTACAATCCACAGGGATTGGCACAAATTACTTGTAACTGACAGAATAATCTGAGGTCTCATAAGGACAGGATTCTGCTACAAGATCGCTCCTGTACATAGAGATATTTTAGCTTCCATGTTGTGTTATGTCCACCTATTCCCTGTTACAATCAGAGCTCTCTCCTATTCTATTCTTTTCTTTATATATCTACAACAGGTAAATGAAGAAAAATAACAATCATTTTAATTAGTAGTTTTGTAGTCATTTTATTGTATAAGTCACTTTTTCTATGTAACCTATGTTACCTATGTAATATTGATAATATTTCCCACTGCCGTAAAATGCCAATTGTAGTATTTTTCATACTATCAAAATACAATGAGTTGCAGTATGTTTAATACATGTACCAAAATATTTTATGTCCCTACCTAAGCCACCTTTCATTGTGTACAGCACGTGTGTACAGCTAGATAGTCAGACTTACTATAGAATTCTGTATGGTAGTCTCCGCTGGGAAGGCTGCCATATGGAAGTCCATATATAGGAGAGCAGGGCCCTCCCCACTGGGCACTCGCCCCTGCTCTCCTATATAGAAACCCTTCCGCATAGAATACTGCGTTGTTTGTAACGGCTTAGCCAACCCTTCCTGTACAATTACCAAGCCTTTCCCCACCACCCATGCATATTTCCTACGCATGGGTGTTGGGTATTCTTTCCCCCGTATGGGGGGGCTCATCCGCACGGAGTGCAGTATCGGTCGGCTGTACTTCATTTCAGATATAGTGGTACTGCGCATGTGTACATTGTGTACATTTTCCTGCAGACTCCGTACGTAGTAGTTATATGGTCTCCTATCAGAAAGCCCCAGAGGTTCTATGGTACCTAATTGTTTTTAATGTTTTATTTTTATAATTAACAACATTGTAACATAACATCATCAACAATAATAAGACGATGATAAGATATAACCACCGAATCATTTAAAGTGTGAAGCTAAACTTGCTATGAATATTGTCTGCACAGCACTTAGTAACATGGGACCTGATTCACAGTTAAGAAGGAGATAAGAAGGAATGGATTCACATTTATACGCACCTAAGTTTCAAAGGAACTCCACTGACACATCCTTGTTTTTCTTGTCCTTAACTGACTTAAGAAGACCATAGGCAGCCTTATCTTCCCGTGCGTATGTCTCTTCTTAAGTTGCACGTACTTGGCAAACCGCACCCTGTCTGCCCTATTAAAATGCTTGCCCTCCAGCCACTCAGTTGCTTCTTAATGAGGACCGGCATGCCCCTTCTTACTTATCTCATTACGAGCGGACTTGAAGATCGCTTGTAATGGCTACCCGCTCCTAAATCCTGTGCAGCTTGCATAAAAAGGGTACGACGCATGCACAGTTCCTAAAACTACGCACCTAAAAAGCAGCAGCTTCTTAACTGTGAATCAGGTCCATGATGGCTTTACAAATAACATAGGAAAAAATAACTTGTATTGGATATATTCGGAATTTGGTTCTTTATAGAACCCATTTTTTACGCATTGGAACGCACTACGAGCGATTCTGTTTTCTGCACTGTAAGTCTTTCTGATGGTGGGGCGTGGTGACCTGCCATGTCTACAGCGTGTGCATACAGTGGGCAGGGGAGGTATTTAAATCATACAGTAAAGTATTGGATCTATTACGAACATAGGGCCAGATCCAGACCCCCACACTCTTTACGTGTGTCCGTGGACCTGTAGTTACACAGGGGAGTGAACACCCCCGGCACTGCCCGCTGTCAGTAGTAAATCTGGACATTTACGTTTCCTGATCGCCACCTTAACTTTCACGACTAGATCTGCATCCGTACAGACGCAGATCTAGGGGTCTCCCCCGTCCCCTCATTTTAATGGCTCTCCCCAACCATATGGCGGTGGTACAGACAACGTAAATGAAGGCTCAGCCCCTTCAGCATGCTTAGACACGTACGTAACTTAGTTACATACGTCTGCCGGTATGCTATCGGAATATCTGGCGTGCACATGCGCAGATGTTCCGAGACAGGACACTTATGCAAATGACTTGTGTGTAAGTTCCCTGTCGTACTTAGGTCTGGACTTGGAACATCTTCCTTATGTCCAGGGCATGTGTGTAAAAGGTAAGTTGGGGTTCCAGTCACTGAAGCTCCCTGTGAGCCTGAGTGGTGTATGAGAAATGTACTACCTGGGTTACATTTAGTGTAAGTATTCCTCTGTGTGTAAGTGTATGGAGACTTACAAGCATTATTAGGTCTGAATCTGGTCCTCGCTTATGAATCGGCCTATAATGCAGTGACTAGTGTATGGTATGGCTTAGGATGTGGTGACTGGTATACGATTCGACATCCAATGTAGCGGCTAGTTCCTCTCATTTATCACGATTTTACAGTCCCTTATTCATGGCTCAATCATTCTGACCTAACTGAGGCAGCTTTGTCCCAGTAGGGTCACTGACTGGAAAAGGTGATCATTGTTGTTTTGCATTGCATGGGCTATGGGTAAAGTTCTGCCTAAACTGATGTGTGGACATCTCCCTGTGTTGCTACAACCACAACACACAAGTATACTAGCATGCGGCAAGACAGTTAGCCTGAAGGATAGATCTTGCACAGCCAGCACTTTTACTGTCTGCCAATATAGATCACTATTAGCTGTCATTCTGATGTTTGTGACAGCTTTCAACAGTCTCTTGGGCACCGTTCTTGGTATCACCCCGATGGTGGCTTTAGCTCAGCTCTCCCTTGAAGCTCACCACTGACTATCACCAATGACAATCACTAAACTTTTCAGTTTTATAGCAACAGTGTCTAATCCAAACAGTCAAAAGCAACGCAGCACTCGTCAGGTAAAGTACATGGGGTAGATCCAGAACTACGTTTGCCGTACGTTTATTCGCGGAGCGCATTTTCATGCGCGTAAATTAGTTACACTCCCCTCGGCACACCCCTTGTACGAACGTATTTTGTTAAGATACGCTTTCCAAACCGTACCTTAACTTTTTCCAACGTAACCGCAGTCATACGCACACGTACGTATGGGCTAGACGAATTTACGCAGCTAAGCACGCCCATACTGTACACTTTAAATACAACCCCCCGCCTACTTCACGTATTTCAGACGTATTTTGGACACGCCTACTTCACGTATCGAGCACGCATTTTGTTGAAACGTAAAATTGGCACGCCCACACGTAAGTATTTACGTGACACATACATGAATGGCCCATACGTTCACAATTACGCTACGTTACTGAGCGTATTTTCTATGGTACGCATGCGCAGTGCGTACAAAACAGCGATTTTACGTCTCTGCCATGCGTAAATTCGCTCCGAGGTGTAGTTCTGGATCAGGCCCCATGTGTGTAAATATCATGTAACTTACCCTTTGTAGTTTGGAGTCCTTTGAAATATAAGGTATACAGTAAATGCATAATCTGAGGATCAGGCCTTTCTGAATGTGCTATGCTATTCTGTTATAAATGACCAGTGATTTATGGCATTTGCTTTTACACGCACGGTTTTGGAAAGAAGATAATTGAAGTGGGTTTGTGGACCTTACTGGAATGTTAATTTGAATGTTTAATGACATTTTGATCACATTTTGATTCAGTATTTAAATTAGATTTTTGTGAGGTATTCATCAATCATGAAAAAATTCTTCTACCAAACACTAACCAAACTTTAAGCACAGAATTGCGCACTTCACTGTATGTTATTTAAGCAGATGTGTTATAGATGATGAATGGACTACTTGCGTGGCTGTATATAGAGTTTGTGATTCCTCATTGGATTGTCCAGCACAGATTCACAGCAACATCTCTGTTACATCTATTTTATCATTTTATCCTGGGCGTCCTGAGGCCCACATAGAAATATAATAATAGTATAGAAAGTCATTTAATTTACATTTTTAACGCTATAGAATACAGTACAAACCAATATGAATCCAGATTGATTTTTACATGGTTTCAGAAATAATATACTTGCTGAAATGTATATTTCAGAACTATATGGACTCAATAACAATAAAAATTCATAAAGACTACACACTGGTAAAACTATTATACTTTATATTAACATAAGGTTTTCATACTGCTTTTGAAAGAATGTTAAATCGTCAATAAACAATGGAAATTATTTTAACAATGATTGGAAAAGGCACTAGAAATAAGTGAATAGAAATAGCAAAAATACAATACAGGGGAGCATGGAAGAGAAGGCATTCATAAATCTCAGACCTCATTTAAAAAACTATAGATAAATAATAATCAGAAATATCATCATATATAGTCATTCTTCCCGTTTTATTCTCAGTTCTAACTTGACACCCTTTAGGAGAGTGCGTCATCATACAGAAAAATCGTTGATCAATCTAAATTTGTTTTAGTATTTATCAACGTTTAATATATTTCAGTTAATAATGGTCAGTGAAAGTATGAAGACAAACTTAAGAGAAGGAAATTTGGGCCGTTTGATGGTTTTATGTGACCTGTTATAATTTGTACTGTCTCACTTCTACAATAATACAAGAACTATAGCTACTGATACAAAGGCTACAACAGAGATATATACTCTGTCGACAAACAGGGCAACCCATTTAAACCATTGGGTGACGATCCAGTGATGTTGAGCTCCCGTCCATTGTACTGGTAAATATATGATACACCACCATATCACCTAAAATGTACTATAGTATGTTCTATCCTAGACCCCTAATATGGAAACCCCCCCTTTTAAAAATCCTGAATTTACCACTGCCCCCTCCCAGTAGTCCATGACCCGGATACATTCATTAATTTATTGCATACAACAACACATCTTTATTGAAAAGCAAAGAATTTATATTTGTGCTTGTATGCATTCTACTTTGCCATACCTAAATGTATTCATTATTGTGAAATCAAGTAAAAATAGAGCCAGTATTCCCTTAGAATACAAGGCTAGACTTTGAAGTCAGCACTGATGTGTTTTTCTGATGTAAAAACTGCTTGTGGAATAGAGATATTTGTAAATCACATATAATTGGTATTTTGGCTAAATGCAGCGATTCAAAAGACACCATTCCACCTTTAGAAATTCGGAGATAATTGTAAAACATTACGTTTCAGGTTTTCTGTTTTTCCTGTCAAAGATTTTGTTTCTTTCTCCCTTGAGAAAATATTTCTTTAATCTCATATTTAAGCATTGCAAAACTCCTGATTGAGTAACTGTTCAGATCTACTTCTATTCACTGAAAAAATTCTTATTGATGAGATGCAATCAATCATGTTTGATCTTTCCATCGCAAACACAGTCTTTCCTCAGGGAGTCATTGCTGCGGCTTTGTATGAATAAAGAGGAAAGGTACAGCGCTATTTTATGGATATTTATCCCTTGTAGATTAACCATAATAATGAATTGCTGCAGGAATATTTTGCGTCTAACCTTTGTGTTTTTTTAGAATAGCTTCTATCTCTTTACAACACTAGATAAATCAAGTTAATCTCCCGGTCAGACAATTTTTGAACATTTTGACATTTTTGTACCTTGGGGATCACTTAAGGATTTTTGTGTGTTGGGAAATGCGTAGGCAGGTGAGTCTGACTTATGGTGTGTGTTTCTATATCTAGCTAGTCACATTTGTATTTGAAAATCAGTTAGCTGGGTAACACTTGCGGAGCTCCCTTTAGACTGTCCCAACAACGCCAAAGCCCGTATTCAGAGTACCGGACATATAACGTATACGTCCAGTGTTTAGCGATTTTTACTACTGCACTTGCGTAGTCATTTTTTTTTAATGTAATCTATGTTTCTTTTTATTGCATAGATTGCCTAAATGTGGTCTGAAAGACTCAGGATAGTATTTTCGTATGTGCTCCCTTTACCATAGGCAGAGACCCAAGTGTTGCCGTATGTAACGTTTTCCCAAGGGATGGAAAGGGGAAGCTTCCAATTGGAGGATCAATCACAAGCCATGAGAGATATAGTATAAGATTGGTCCATCACTTGCCAGTGTAGTAATTCAGTGCATGAGGTGGATATAATTGTTATGGGCAACACAACCAGGGCGCGCAGTCTAACTACGGCCTAGGACCGTATTCAGACTCCCGCACGCTTTCCGTGCGTGCGGGTGCCTGTAATTACGTGAGAGGGGAGTGCACACCCCCTTTCACTCCCCTCTCGCGGGCGGGCTTTATGGCAGTTTACGCATGCGCCCTCCAGCTAAGTCAGGTGATCTACGAACCTTGCGTGCGTAAATCACCTGACGTTATTAAGTCTGAATCTGGTCCCTAGTCTTCACTAAAGCTCCTGATGGTGCGGATAGTCTGAGCTGCAGAACGCCTAGCAGGTCGAGGCTTTCAGAGATGCCACATGGGAGAAAAAGCTGAAACAAAGAAGAAACCAGAGGAGAGGAAAGGCAAGTGAGAGGCAGAAAAGCAGGAAAAGAAGGAACTAGAAGGGACTAACCCTGATGGACAACGAAGAAGACAGACCAGACGGACTGGGGCACTCACAGAGCGACTCCCCCGTAGGGGAGACCACGCAATCACACAGGGAAGGAGATGGCAAGAACAGGCAGGAATCACAAGGGAGAGCAAGATGGTAACACTGGGGGAAACAAGGCACGGATAAGGATCGCATTTAGAAAATCACAATATGGCAAAAGACACTATAGAATACACAGGAGCAGGTCACAGGCTGAAAAACCAGATGCTATAAACGGCAGTGTTAAATTGACACTGCCAGCTATATATGTGATCTGCTGTCCAGTGATTGGACAGCAGAGAACAGACCACCACTTCTGATTGGCTGTCCTCAACCATGAGGAGTATAACAGTTGGCTCCAGCGCTGCTCAGTGCTCAAAGCATACATGCCGCAGCAGGGGACTGGTCCGAGGACCAGAGAGGCCAGGTATACGGGTTACATGCCGGACCACATAGCATGGTGACATGTAACTATAATGATTGCCAGCATCTATCCTCCTCTGGTAGAGTCTGGCTGTCTAACAGTAACTGTTTTATCTTATTTCTGAAATACAAGCTTTCTAGACTGGCTCCTCATCACAGTAGATCTACCTGGTCCCACAACTTTTATTATGAACTCTCAATATAATCTAATGAACTGCCGATACCAGTCACTTGTATGTGAAAGGAAGGTTGGGGTTACCAGTTTCCATGAAAATCCCCTGGGAGTTAGGTGAATGAGAACTCAGGTCAGTAGCAAATAGCTCTTTTGGAACCAGCCACAGTGTGCTTAGTCATCTTTGGTTGAGAGTGGCCTTGTTGCCATACCAATTACCTAGTTGCCAAGGCATACTTTAGTAGCATGATCTAGAATCAGGCACCTGTGTGTTAACAAGCAGGTACGCCCTTAGTTTTAGTGTTCTTTGAGCAACCCTTTTGTTATTGGCAGCACAAGCTTGCTTTTAGTACATGGGTTTTTCTGTATTATAGAACCAGGTTAAGTACAGGAACTCATTTGAATTAATTGGTGCACTAATTACATAGTCCACAGAGTGAGAGCACTGGAGAGTGTACAGGAATTTATCCACAATTGTTCATTTTTCTGGCCTTGCCATAGGGTAAGGGATTGAGTACAGAAAGGGACTTTCAAGATATGGCTTAAAAAAAAAAAGAAAGAAGAAAAACTTAACAAAGAAAACGGAAAAAAAAAACATTCCCTGTCGACTTCATCCAAATGTTGCTTCCTCAAGCAAGTGGGAATTCAGTTCAGTGTAATTTGTAATGCTTTGAGCTTTTAGATTTCCTTAATCTTTTTTTAGAAATCAAAGAGAGTCGGCTAATAAAAAGTTAGAGGAGCTGTCTCTAGTAATCAGTAGAAACATGATCACCAGGGATAAATGAGCAGAAAGACCCTTTCTTTTCTCTCTCCTCTTCTTTAGGAAGGACGTAGGGACAAGTAGTGCCCTTTTGTAGTGCTGATTAGAAGTATAGTTAAAGAGGGTAGTACAAATGTGCAATTAAACATACTGTTCTCCTCAGTCTGCCGCTATTGTCTAAAATTACAAGCACAGGAATAATTACAGAATTCCTGATGCTAATTGGCTTTTTGAGTGTAAGTACATGCAAGCTTCAGCGGCAATTCAAGTGTTATTAAATTGCCATTCATTTGGGAAATGTTAGTGTTTACGAGAAATGCAAGGGTTATTTAACTTTATTTTCTTGGGATCTTTTTTGTTTAACTCAATGCTGTCCAGGTCTGGGAAGAGTAACATGGAATAAATATGCATTTTTCTGGTTATCTGAGTGTCACTTTCAGAAAGAAGTGATATTTAGCAGACATTTATTTGCTGAATGGCTGTCATAATTTAGACCATTGGTAGTACTTGAACCAATGTCTGGTGATATTTGGGCTGACTGGGTAGCATCTGTAAGGGTATTTTAATCAGATGGCAGAATGCATATTTATTAAACCATTTGGGGAATGAATAACATATATAGAAAAAGCACCTAAAAATCATTGCAAAAATACACAAAATATTGTGTATATAGACGTTATTCACACTTAAGATGGTGCGGCTTATTAAGTGCGGTCCTTTAGGTAATGACGTATTACGCATGCTTAGTAGGTCATCTACACAATCTACATCCCGTTTAGGAACGTAGATTGAGTAAGTGCGGTCTCAGAAATGTAAGAAGGAAGAGGTGCGCCACGGCAGCCTCTGTCCTTTTTTAAGAAGAGTGTGGGTGGGGGGTTAGATTAGCAAGGGAGGGTGCGGGGAAGGGATCTTGCAAACCGTTAGTTAAGGAAGCCCTATGGCATTGTTAAGTGCCATTAGGTTCTTTAAAACGGGGCGTTTTGGGGGGGGCAGATCAAATGAGTTAGGTGCGGATACTGCTGTACAGTACCTAACTCATTCTGATCTGTGAACATGGTCCCATGTATGTATGTATGTATGTGTGTATGTATGTATGTGTGTGTGTGTGTGTGTGTATGTGTGTGTGTATGTATGTGTGTATGTGTGTATGTATGTGTGTATGTGTGTGTGTGTGTGTGTATGTGTGTGTGTGTATGTATGTATGTGTGCTGGAAGGAAGTGGATATGTTTCTGCATGAGATGCAAAGTGGTACTTGATCAGATTCCATAGTGGGTAATTGGTACTCCCCAATAAAAGGTTGATAAAATGCTGATTTAGACTGGTACCTGCTGATTTTGGCACATCATACAATATTACATAGAGTTTAACACTCCTCCGGTGTTCACCAGTTACCATGATGGTGTTTATGGATTTTGTTACATGAAGTGTGTAAGTTGCATTTCCTGTTGCTGGCTTTCAGTGGGGAAATGAGAGCAATGAGTCTGAAGAAGTAACACGGTAGTACAGGGTAAACGGTAGGAATACCCAGGAGCAGATCAAGGAGTCCGTTCAACAGGGCAGTCCCTGGATGGAGTATAATGCAGTTGGTATTGGAAGACGACAGGTGGAAGGAGTACTAAGACTAAGTGGAAATACACTAGAACGCTGGAGGTGGATAATCTTCTGTAGCAGTGCCTGGATGGAATAGCACACAGATGGCCTCGGAACAAAACAGATTTATTACCAGGATAAGTGGAAATCACTAGATTTCTGGAGGTGAATGATCCACTGGAGAACACAAGAACTAATAACTATTCCAAAGAAACTTAGGTTTACGTCTGCATCGTGTTTAAAAGATTCATTATATACTTTGGGTTTTTCCAAATGCAGGATGTATTCTTTATGCATTTCAATCTGAATCATAGCATCTCAGCCTTCTATGCATAAACTTGCCGCAACCAGTAGCTTGTAACTATTGCAAAGAGACAGAAGTTATTTCTGCCCATCATTCCTCACAACAGCTTAGCATTTTAAAGCTCCTGTAGCCTCACAGTGGGCATGACATGAGAAAATGGAGTGTGTTTTCAATAGATTAGGGAGATTTTTGCTATTGTAGAGGGAAAGGCACATTACTCCTATTACCCTGATCATATATATCGTCTTGTGTAAATCTTTACACCCTTCTTTAGCTAGTTTAGCTGCTCTGTCCAGGGCTTTTCTCTCTGAAGAAATCTGCATACATTGCATCAAAGACATTATAGCACGCTAACACATTACCAGGTATAACCATTGGAGGGTGCACCATTTTATATAGTTCATCACAGCAGGGTTGTATTAAGATGCAGTACATGTTATGTATCCCATGGATTTACGAAGTGCTTGTTAAAGTAGATCTATCATGCTCACTAACATCTGCAACATTTAAGACAAATTCAAATCCTTCTGAGCTGAGCAAAGCTCTTATTTATTTTGTGGAGAACTGAGTTTCAAGTATGTTAGTGTCACATAACCAGAGCCAGATTAAGACTTCATGGGGCCCTAGGCAAGATACTGGTTTGGAGGGCCCCCCCAATGAATCGATATTTTTGGTGCTTACCTTATTCATCCCCCTTAAATTTGTCATTTAACCTCCTTATATTCGACACTGACACATTTAACTTTTCACAGCTTTAAAATTGATTTAAAAAAAATCAAAAAGCAAATATAAAACAAAATGTATTTAAACACCTATTACCATATAAAGTGCAAACAATGTAAAACTATACACTACCAGTAATCCCAATTTATATTAATTATAGCCATATAAACCCCATAGCAAAGTTAAAACCCCCCAATGCCAAATTTAAACCCCCCAATGCTAAATTAAAAAGCCCCTATCCCATTCCTATTGTTTACTCAAAGAAATATACCAAAGTGCCAATGTAACGCAACAAAAGAAAAACCAGACCAGACGGTTCTTTAATATACGCATAAATAATATCACATTAAGGCCAAGAAATGGCAAAAATGTGTCCACTTCATCATGGTAAATACACATGAATTTCATAAATATACAGACACACACAGTTGGCTGGAAGTAATATATATAT
>WWET01000022.1:420653-465432 GCA_011038615.1 Limnodynastes dumerilii
ATAAATATATTGGTGCCAAGTTCCAACTGCCCAGCACTGGCATCTAATAAAAAAGAGTCCTCTTCAGACCAGTCCTTTCACATACAGCCAGCCACCACAAATCCACGATCCCTCTCTTAGCTGTACCCTGTGCTTTTCTCTAAGAAACGCAGGTTACTTATATTCAGTGCAGGTGGCAAGGTGCAGCACTCGCGTGACGTCATGACGTCACCCAGTGCATTACTGGGAACCAGGGATGCGGGCCCAAAGCCAGTAATAGCTGGGCCAGTAACAGAGGACTGATAAAACTCAATGCACCTAAATCCAGGACCGGATTTTGGGCCCCAGGTGCCCGCCAGGACCTAGGCCCTCCCCTAGGATGACTAGCAGGTAATCCGGCCCTGTACATAACCATGGGGAAACAACCAGGACCTCGATGGAGATTTGGACTGACCACCTGGAAGCGACGTCTAAACCGGTCAAAGATAAAGATGAGGTATGAACAAGAGACAGGAATCTGAGGTCGCTGATGCCGAGGAATGGCAGACAGGGAACCGGGAGGTAAACACTAGGAATGGAGACTGGAACAGAAGTACCATGGTCCAGTACAGGAGGTGGGATCCAGGAACAAGGGAGCACAAGGAATAGAGACAGGAACAGAAGTCCCGCGGCTCGGTACCAGACACAGGATCCACCAACAAAGGGACAAGAGAAGAACGCTGGAGTAGTCACAAGAGGCAAACCAAGTGAGCCTGGTACTCTGGCACTGGAGGGCAGGCCTGATGGGATTTAGTGTGCTGGTCATAATGGGCCGGATCCTCAACAACATATGTCTTGCAACTTACGTCCGTCATCTGCCGATATTAGCTACTACGCATGTGTAGTAACTATTTTACGTAATCTACATATCTTTTCGGTACGTAGATTGCGTGTATGCAGTCTTTAAAGAGAAGAGAAGGAATGACTGAAAAGGCATGAACTGTGATAGCTGTAATGTAAAATGCTGATTTTTTTTGGGAACAATTGCTATTAAGTTGAGAGGTAGGTCTCACAGACTGCTACCAGCCACTGGCGTTCTTTATATGCTTATTGGCCAACTAGAACTACAGACCCTCCAACATGACCCATTCCATTAGGTAAAAAATACTCTGCATCTGAGCTTCCAACTGTCACACTCACCTGGTGAAATGCCTTAACTGATATTTAAAAAAACAAACAAAGGTGGTTACCGTAGCAGCTGAAAGTTGAAAACTGAGGTGCAGAGTATTTTGTACTTAATGGAATGGGTCATGTTGGAAGGTATGGAACTAGCAAAGAGCAAGGCACATTTTGGTATCAAGCCATGTCCACACTGGAATGTGACTACATCCACATCATGACATGGCCACACTTCCTTTGTTAACGATTCTAAATTCAATTCCATCAAGGAAGAATTGTTTGCCACAGCACAGCCCCGTCTCTCTTATGTCAATGCCATGATTCCTGTGATGGTTGTGAGTCCTTGAATATGTCAATTACATCATCTAAGCCCCCAATTGTGGACGAGGTAGAGGTCTGTATGTCTTGGTAGATGTGTAAAAGTGGGGGGGGGGCTAATTCATTCTGCTGCTGTATAGTGTGTTGGCGTAGACATGGAGACCATTACGTCCAAAGTCAGTGAAATATTTTGTGGATTAATTCTTAAATAGTTTCCTCCATCTGTATGACCTGTGTTTTGGTATGGCCAGTGTAATGCTGATAGATTTATGTTAATATTTAGATTAGTGACTTTTGATGTTTTTAAGATAAGGCCAAGAAACAAATATTAGTAAGCTGTATAATGCTGTATAATGCATGCTACTGTAAGCCTCGGGAGATTGCATCACAGGTCATTACACAGGCGGGCTGGACACTTGCACAGTTGACGTTCTGCCACCCAATTGTTATTACAATCTTGGTAGTAAATGTTGTGAAAGCAGCAGTAAAAGTCTTTAAGTACTTTTTATAGCATGATGATGAATTGTGTTAGTGTAAACTGTTATCCTTTGTTTTGACTTGCAGACATCCCAACCTGACCTCTGGGTTTTTAAATACGCAGTTCTCTGTGCATGTAAATGATATGGATTCACTAAGTAAAACTTGCCGTCATTTCCCTTTGGCAAATAATAAAATAAACCAGCTTGGTCCTATTGTAGTAATGCAATCTACAGTCATGGCACCAAGTTCATTATATGCTCTCTCTCTCTTTCTCCTTCTTGTCCTTTATATGCCCCACTGTTGTGTGACAAGTGGCTGAACCCTAAAACTAAAACAAGTCTGCACCCACCCAATCCTGATGGACACAGGAAGCAGTACTGTTCCCATCATGATCCCCAGTACTGTTCCTGTCATGATCCCAGATGGGTCCCTCCTCACTAATCAGTAAAAGAAATACAGGTAGTAATGCATCAAGCACCAACCCGATAACCTGTAGGGAGAGAACAGGGAATTGGAATACAGGTGAGGGAACTAGTCATCACAGGCCAGAGCCTCCCATACATTTTTTTTGCCAACAGTCTGGCGAACAGAGCAAAAGGTATGCACACGCCTCCAGGCTCCATTTACATCCATGGAACACAGAGACTCTTACACGCTCAGACTGGGAGAGATACTGACCACCTGCTTCTTCGGCTTTCACACCTACAAGAGACAAGTTTACCTCCTGGAGATCCGTTTCCTGTCTTACACCATGTTTGCCCACTTATTTCTGAGGACTAGCTCCCTCATCACCTATCCAGGATCCTATAAAGCCTACACAGGAGCCTATTGCCTCTATTCAGGGCCTAGCACCCCATGCTATCCAACATGGACCTAGCACCCACTAGACAGGGCCAGGCACCCAAACTACAGCAAGGATCTTGTGTCCTGACCTAACAACAAAGGCCTACTGTTCTTAATTATACGAGGTTTCTTACATCCCTATAGGGCTTGGTGCCCTTAATTCAACTATAGGACCATTTACTCACCTATAGGGCCTACTGCCTTTTACTACAAGGCCTGATATCTTTACTAACTAACAAGGCTTAGTACCCTAAGTCACCACAGGGCCTAGTGTCCTGACTAGAGAGAGCTGTTGACCCAGGTGTAGAAGAATCCCTGATGAACCAAAGTAGATCAGGGGCTATAGCAGTTCAAGCAACAGTGGTGGAAGTGGCACGTTGCCCATTCCCACTTGTGGCCAGAGGCCTAACTTACCAGTCCACATCCTACTTGCATGTTAAGATGATGGCAAGGTCTTTAGCTGTTCCCGCCGTCCTAGCTTGGAGAACAGTGATTGTAGAGTCCTATTTTAAACCAGGCTCTCTCCAGCACCAGGCCATCGCAGATGGGGTCAGTGCCTTCCTCCCCTTGACTTTTGGCAGCCACAGCCTTTCTACAGTGGCACTTTCTCTTTAATTCCCTCCAGCATCGCCTTTGCAGTTGCCAGCGTATCTTCCCTTCTATCTTCTTACAGCGCTCTTCCTCTTCTGTTCGGACGCTGCTGGCCTCTCCTCCTGTCTTCACATAACTTGACTGCTGAAAAGGTGGTGCTATTACGTACCCCCAGAGAAAAAGCACTGCATATATTGTCTACATACATAATGGATGCAGCCAATTTTTCAAGTTGAATAATTATTTTATGAGAATTCAACCGACCTATTAATAGGCTACAAGCAATGTTCAAGCATAGGTAAAGTTGCTTATAAATTCAGGATGCCTTCTGTGTCTAACATGCAAAATTAGGTATATTGCCTGCAGCAAACAAAAAGATTCTGTTCATGCAGCAACTAATTAACCAACCCTTTCTAAAAAAACATAATAATTCTAGAATATGATATGGTTGCTATGGTCAAAATTTCCAAATTTTCTTTTTATAAAGTATCTAGATCATTATTTATGGTGCCGTGTGACTCTGACATGCAAGCTTATTGACAACATCCTTGCTTGTGCATGGAGCAGTCTATCGGTTGAAGATACATAAAATGGCCGATGCAGGAAAGAAGAACCTCATACTTCAGTTTTCTGATGTAAAGAAACAAAGGAAGAGACAAAAATAAAGATCATGGGCTGGATCCAGACTTAAGTAAGTGCTTGAAATTAGTTACTCCTGGGCTAAACCATGTTGATTGCAGGGGAGTCATATTTCATCTGTTGCAAACAGCATTAGAGTTGAGAGGTGATGTTTCCTATCCCAAGTCTAAATAACAGTGTGATAGTAAAGCTGGTCAGAATCTGTGTTCAATCAACATGGTTTAGCCCAGGAGTAACTCATTTCAAGCACTTTAGTCTGGGTCCAGCCCCATGTCACAGAGGATTGCAGGAAAGGTGAGTGTATGTTACGTTGGTCTGTTGGGTGCCATTGATAAATATAGCTCATAGTGTTATTTAACTCTGATTGGTTGATTTGTGATCTATTCCAGTAAATATGGAGAAAATTTAAGTGTTGGATTTCAGTGAATATTTACTTTTTCAGAGCAATTAGTTTGGTATTGTTTAGTCTTGGCATTCTCTGATTACCAACTATTAAACGGAAAGATTGAGAGATAAAATATAACGTAATTATTTTAACCATTAGACACCACTTTTGTAGCCAGTTAATCCCAGTTCATTATTCCCCAAGACACTGATAACTATACAATGTCTTGGCGGACTTACTAAAAATATAATATAAAGCTCAGAAATAATTCCCATAATGGACAAATTCTATTTGACTTTATTTCTTTTATTTGAGGCATTCTTCCAGCCTATGGGATTCAAGCCAAAAATGTGTCATCATTCCATGTGCATTAGGTCATTATAATCCACTTTAAAGCTGACTTATCCCTTAAACACAGTGAAGACACCATTTTCCTGGCTGAACCAATATTTATGATGCCTGCATTGTGTATAAGGCACACGTTATTGATAATGGAATCCTTCTGCACCAGTGTGTTTAAAGTGAGATGTAGTGGGTTGAGGTGTGTTGACTTAACAACATGTAGTTGACTTACATTGTAGTTTCTTTTACCATGTCAGCTTTAGTAATATCCAACAATATGAAGAATCAGTATAGAAGTCATTGTTAATTAAGCTGTGTCATTACCTGCCTTTCAAAACAGACCAAGGCAACAGTTGTAGTAGTTGCCTGATATGACATGGATCTTTTCATTGTCCACTACTAGTGGCTACATAGGGGTCAAGGCTAACACACAGACTTACCACTAGTTGTGTGATACTATGAGCTTGATCCATACTTAAGAAGGAACATGAAATTAAGACATGAAAGTTACTCCTGGGCAAAACCATGTTGACTTCAGGGGGAGTCAAGCTAATTGTATTCTTTGCATGCAGGGATATATATTTGAATTGCTTACTACACAGATAGTGACCAGATATTACTCTGTTATTTAGACTTTGGATAGGAAACATCACCTCTCAACTCTAATATTGTTTGCAACAGATAAAATATGGCTCCCCTGCAATCAACATGGTTTAGCCCAGGTGTAACTTTCGTCTCTTAATTTCAAGCTCCTTCTTAAGTCTGGATCCAGGCCTTTGTGACTATATTTTATAAGTTTATTTTTTTCCGTAAAAACTTTGGAAAGCACCAAACAAGGGCAGATGTGATTATGTGTCTTCATCAATAACTAATTTCTATTTTGTGTTATTACATTGTGTACAAATAGAAGATCAAACAGAGTAGTGATGGTTTAAATAATTTATTTTTTAAATGACAAATTGCCTTTAGATTCAGTAACATTTGCAGAGTCTTCCCAGAAGTTATTTGTATTACTTTTTGATTGTTAATGTTCCATTTTTCTATAGTAAGCCTATGTTAGTCGAAAATAAATGAATGGTGTAGCGTCTGGCCCTACCAAATTTTAAAATCACATATGTGTATGGTTTTTATGCTGTATTTCAAAGCAATGGACTCCTAGGAAATCCAGTCCTTTTTATGTTACTCAAGTTAAGTGCACACCAGGGTGCAAAGTATAATTGGGGTCTGGTCTTCAATAGAGATCCTGATGGTAGGGATAGGCTCGTTTGGCAGGCTCCCAGCAGGTAGTGGCCCCCAGAGAGTAGCAAGGAGGGTTTGGGAGTCAGGTAACAGGACCGGGCATCACACAAATGGACTCAGAATAGAATCATGTCTAGAACACAGACAACAGATTACTGGAGACAACTGGGACAGGTACTGGGATAAAAGGGCTTGTGGAGAGGCGATTACACTAGAGGATAAACAGATATCAGTGTATGACAAAAATAGGAAGAATCCAGGGTCTAGGGAATTATACCAGGAATCCAGGAAAAAAATACAGACACCAGTGATACACAGAAAATGGACAGAAACAAATAACAGGACAATTTTAAACAAGCACCTAGCTCCGAACAGGAAAATTTTAACAAATGAGACAAACAAGATGCTAGTGCTTGCAAGTCAAAAGAACAGTAGGACAAGAGCAAAAACAGGACAAGAATCCTGCTGTACTAAACCTGAGACAAATGGATAAAATAGCTAACTCAAACTATCACCAGCAAGGGGTAGATCCCCCTGCTGGGTTAATTAGCATTGGAGAGACCGG
Organism: Limnodynastes dumerilii; assembly: GCA_011038615.1. Taxonomy (NCBI): domain Eukaryota; kingdom Metazoa; phylum Chordata; class Amphibia; order Anura; family Limnodynastidae; genus Limnodynastes; species Limnodynastes dumerilii. The sequence continues at coordinate 427,193 of WWET01000022.1, forward strand.
CAAGCATCCCAGCTCTCATTAATCTGAGTTCTGGCTGTTAGGCACCTTCTGGGACCTATTAATCACTCTAGTATCTGCAGTAGAAGCCTTACACATCCAATATTGTAGCCAATCAGCTTCCTGTGAGAACAGCATCCTGGCTGCCTATCAACAGCCAGGATCTGCTCGAGCAGCCAGGAGAGAAAGAGGTCATGCCATGCGACTACCGCAGTGCCAAGTAACAGTCCTATTGTATGTATAATCCTTTTGTAATCCTATATAGTATATTGTATATTTAAGAGAATACAAGTCTCAGGTCTGCAAAAGGACAAATAAGGTTAGTGAACATCACTGTAATCATACTTTTGCAAAAAGTAATGAAATTAACTGCTGCACTGCCACCTAGTTTTCATTTGTGTGGCACTTGACACATCCTAGGGAGCTACTTACTGTTGTGATGGTTGTAAATTAGTAAATTTATTTTGTTAATGATCTTTAAATGACTGCAGGGGTGGGGGTACCATTTATGGTTCACTGGGCAGGATCCAGGCTAACACTGGTTCTATATTTGAGGCACCTATCCCAGATGTCTGAGGAACCAGCCTTCTATGCGAGCACATGGGAGGCCGTTCTTCTCACTCTTAGATACTCTACCTTAAGATTTCCAATCCAACCCCACATAAATAGGTACTGTTCGGCAGTCTGGACAGGGTGTTGTGCATAGGGGATGCATTTTGCGTAATGAAAGTTGTATTTTCAAAATAGAAAGTCACTAATGAATTGGTAAGTATGCCGAATTTATTTTTTGGCATACTTACCCATTCACTAATTTGGAAACCTCCGATGCAGACTCGTTGCACTGCAGCACCGGGCAGATGATTATTACAGTGGAGTCTATGAGGAGTTTTAGGGTTGGGAGTTTTAGGGTCAGGCTGCAGGGAAGGGAGTCTTAGGGTTAGGCTATGGGGAAGGTAGTCTTAGGGTCAGGCTGCGGGGAGGAGATGGTTAGGGTAATTGAAAGGGAGGGATTAGGATAAGGGTTGGGATTACATTAATACTCACCATTTGCATCTTCATTCTTCACATTCTTCCCATGATTGATTGCTCTCCTTGGCGAACCATAAGCAATCGATTTGACAGCCGGTTTACAACTGGCTGGTTTAAAACAGTCCTTTTGAAAAAAAAAAAAGCTGTTCTAACCACAGACCCACACCTTGTCCGTAGGGAACACTGATACTGTACTATTTACATACCTCTCCTCTCCTATAAACCTTAGTCTCTGTCTCACCATAGCAAACACGTCAGAACAACAAAATGTACGGAAGTGTGGATCTTGAGGATTCAGATTGTGGCGTGCTCATGTACTTTATTTTGATGTGCACACAATTGCTAAAATTATAATGTCTTACAATCATAGACCTGAATCCAGACTTAAGTAAGTGCTTGATATTAGTTACTCCTGGGCTAAACCATGCTGATTGCAGGGGGAGTCAAGTTAATTGTATTCTTTGCATGCAGGGATATATCTTTGAATTGCTTACTGCACACAGATACTGACCAGCTTTACTATCACACTGTTATTTACACTTGGGAGAGGAAACATCACCTCTCAACTCTAATACTGTTTGCAACAGATGAAATATGATTCCCCTGCAATCAACATGGTTTAGCCCAGGAGTGACTAAGTTCATACACTTACTTAAGTCTGGATCCACCCCATAGCAATCAGAAAACTCCCCATTTTCATAAGTCTCAATGTGGATCCTTATTAATACATTTGATTAATCTATCTGGTGAACAGAGTTGGCCATCTTAGAAAAAAAGAGTTAAGCAAACGTGATGAAGAGCGCAGCAGAAATGGTGTGAAATCATGTAAAAATATGACTTACTTATTTTTATTGCTTTGCTTCAGTAGTGTTGTAGTCAATAGCTGGTAAATTCTGAATGAGAGCTCTTCCATTTGTCGAGTGACTCAGAGTAGAGCACTAAATTCAACTTAAAATATTGTGATTTGGGAGATTGACTGCACAGCTGGGACCACACATGATCTTTCCTTCAGGATATTTCAGTACTTTGCCTGTCAACAAATTATACTCTTTTACGTGGATTTACAGCAGGGCTTCAGTGGCATAACAGAGGCTGCCTGGCAGAATGACACTGTTTACTCAGAGCATGGAAACTAAAAAGATTCCCAATACATGTAAAACCCCAAAGAGCTAAATTACATTTTGAAACGCTCAAAGGAGAGAATATGAAACTTTATCACATGATCTGTCAAATTGTGGATTTTGAAGAGTAATAATGTTGAAAGAATGATTATATTTTAGACTTGTTATAACAGGAAAGAGCATGAAGTTCACAGAAAATAGTCAACGAGCAGAGGTGTGACACTCATGGAAACAATAATATTTATATGTCCAAGGATACAGGCTGCTTGTGCTAATTAATTTTTCATGGTTTAAGAGGACACTGTGGGCCAAATTTACTAAGCTGCGGGTTTGGAAAACTGGAGATGTTGCACATAGCAACCAATCAGATTCTAGCTCTTACTTTCCTATTACATACTCGATAATGTAAGCTAGAATCTGATTGGTTGCTATGGGCAACATCTCCACTTTTGCAATCTCGCAACTTGGTAAATTTGGCCCTGTGAGTAAATTAAGCTACCATTTTTTTTTTATTTGTAACATGGAGATAAAAATGTTAAAGGACTTACACCAGCTTGCTACATTTTGCAGTACTTACTCTAGTGATTGTCCCAAGTGTGAGGACACATGTTTTCAGGTCTTCATAACACATATAAAAATTTCCCCAGCTGGGATACAAGGTGGTGTATATTTTTGGGCTGGGATTAGGAGATAAAGTAAGGACTGGATTGGGAAATGAAAGTGGTCCTGAAAAGATTCTGTATGTTGCCAAATGTGGATGGGACCAAATTAAGTGTAGACGGAGCCAACAGGAAAGTAAGCCACATTTTTCTGTAGCCATATCAGTGGTAGGCAAGAGAGAAATCAGAATGATTGGTTGCAGGTGTATACATTTTGTTTATAAATCAATTTATGTTTGAGGTGGCCTCCAGGTGGTCTCATTAGGAAACTGGCCTACCGGAAAACTTCCCGATAAGGCCTATTACCGATCCACCCCAGGATAAAGTTCACCTTGCCAATCAGACATATATTAACTTCTTGTATGTAAGTAGCTCGCACTTGGTGTGCTCCAGCTGATCCCTCATTTGGGGACTGGCTTTGGCTGCTGAATTCTTCCCTAGCCCATGAGAGATTTGTATACCACAGTGACTTGGGTATAACTGGTTAGACTCTGTTTATCATTTGGGTCTTGTACCATCTGTCCATTGGTGTTAACTATATGCTTTGTTATATTCCTTATATTGTTTCTATGCTCTATGTTCCTCTGTTTCATTTATTTGGTAATGTTGGGGCTAGCACAGTGGTTCTTATCATGTGTAATACATATGAGGTGGTCTATCTATAGCCTGTTAAAACTGCATAAGTCATTTTTGAGAATTGTATTTTGGTTATACAGATATATTGTATATATTCTTATTCCATATTCCCTATGTAACATTGTCAATAAAAGGACAATTGAAGGAATATTACATTACTGCCTTATAGCATTGGGCTTATGGGTTTGTATCAGTGTGGATTGAGGGTGGCTACAGGTATGCAATTGCCAGCCTACTGCAAGTCTATATGACTGCAGTGTCGGCATTTCAGTCATACTCAACAGTGATCTGCTGACCTGTAATACTTACAGTGTATATGAGTATTGCTTGCCAGCAGATCACTGATTGTCTTATATTCAGTCATATAGACTTTCCCGCAGACTGGATCCCCTTGACACTTGGGTGTTGGCAATTTTCCCTTTTGTCACCCCTCCCATTCTGATCGCCCCTGGTACTCACCTAAAGTTATAAAATGAATACAAATTCTTCACTATAATACAGCAGTCCTTCATATGCCGCACAGTCTTTGTAAAGCCCACTCTAGTGCCTCTAGTTGTAATATCCCCCAATGTTGTTCCATAAGAGCATCAGATCCTGCATCAGTCAATCTTCTGAAGGCTGCTGAAAAAAGTGTAAGGTCTAAGTACATACCCTACAACATTTGTTAATGGAAAATAGGTACACCTGGGGGAACGTGTCTGTGAAGGGGGTGTGGCTTGTCCCCTTGAGGGGCATGACTTTAATCTTCTGTCTACTTATCATTTTATACCTTATCATATGAGCTAAGCACTCACAGGAGAGGGTCTTGTCACTTTAGCAGAGCTATAGGAGTCTGTCCCTACATCTCTGCTATAGGGATCAGATGCTGCAGGACTGGAAGGTGAGTATAGGGGGGAGGGAACCACCAGGCCAGAATCCGGTACAGGAGCCATTAAAATAGGTACTGTGCTTGCTAGATAGGTACAGTTGGAGGGTGTGTAAGTGCTGCTGAGTACACTTAATAAGAGCCCTAATAACATCTCCTATATGAAACTATAGCAGGAAAATTTTAAGAACAGTAAAGTGGGACAGAGCAGTTCCTTACCGTGATTCCATCAGTTATGTGACAGAGCAAAATAACAGGTCTGCCACTCACACCTTGCTGTTTCAGGATATTGGGCCGTATTCAGACCTCTGGCCGCATTGCATATGCGGTCGGAGTTTACCGATATGAACTACTGCGCGTATACGCAATCTATGTTGCAAAAAGTAACGTAGATGTCGTAACAAAATCACTGCGCATGCGGAGTAGTTCATATCGGTAAACTCCGGCCACATATGTAATGCGGCCAGAGGTCTGAATACGGCCCATTATTTTTACAACAGGTGTACAAAAGCAGACTGAATACAAGATACAGCTCTGTACAGTATCCATAGGAACAAATTTTTCTAACGTAAAAAAACCCCCACAATTAACAGAGATCATATAGCTGCTACTAATTGCCTATTAATCAGATATTTGAAAGATATGGGGCATGCAGAGGTTACTATATACAATGGTAGTATGTCGCTATGGAAACAGGGTATCTGCACTCCATAACAAAGGGCCGGTTTCAGAGTTAATAACGACAGCCAAATTAAAATAGCAGTGTGTGTAAGTCGGGCTACGCCAGCACATTGCGCTAGCGTGCGGCAGATGTTAAGCATAGCAAATCTGAACGTTCAGAGTTCTGTACATCAGGGTGTGACGCCACCATTTAAATTGTACAGTGTGGGTTGGATTAGGCACTTCCGTAGGACAAGGCATTCGGTACAATCAGCGATATGCACAGAGAAGTTACAGCAGGCTATAGACACTTAAGTCAGCCAAAATCTGAACTTGAGAGGGGAGTGTCATACATAATTCCCTCTTAAGTCTGGATCTGGTCCAAAGACTATAGGCCTGATTCAGACTTAAGAAAGAGCATGAAGTTAAGAGAGGAAAGTTATACCTGGACGAAACCATGTTGATTGCTGGGGGAGTCAAGTTAATTGTATTCTTTGCATGCAGGGATTTATCTTTGAATTGTTTACTGCACACAGATACTGACCAGCTTTACTATCACACTGTTACACTTGGGATAATATCACTCCCCTGCAATCAACATGGTTTAGCCCAGGAGTAACCTTTCTCTCTTAATTTATTGCTCCTTCTTAAGTCTGAATCAGGTCCTATGACATCATAGTTAAATTGACTAACAAATAAAACGGCTTGTAGGGGTTAAACTTAATTATTTGCAGTCAGTGGGCATATTATTAAAAAAGTGTTTAGCTTCCTCATTAACTACACTTTTCTTGGCTTCTTTCTGAAGGTAGCTTTAATTTAATTTAATGTAACAAGCCGTGAGACAAGCAGTTTAAACAATTTTCATCAAACTTAAATAACTGAAATTTACCTAAGTGAATTAAACTTTGTGTGTTTTTTTTTTAAGGCAACAAGAGAAACTTTAACGAACCACTGTAATAACCTCGGAGACTCACTTGGAAAGGAGAATGACCTTGCTTTAATCATCGATGGACAGACCCTGAAGTACGCTCTATCATTTGAAGTCCGCCAGTGCTTCCTGGACTTGGCACTTTCCTGTAAGGCTGTCATCTGCTGCAGGTACAAAGAATGCATTATTTATGTTTTCATAACAGCTACCATATTCCAAAAGTAGTTCTGTCTGGAGTCAGGGCTGTAAAATCTAAATTGTGTCTTGTAAAATAGTTTGGTTGGGAAATATATAGCACAGATATTGTTGATGGCCAAATCAACAAGAAAAAAATTATTTAACATTGTATTATGAACAAAACAGAAACTTGAGGTAATCTCTGAATGGAAAACTGCAAAGTAACCAGATGTTGATTTTAAATATTTGTAGTTTTATGTTAGATATGATTGATCATTTTTTCTTGACAGTAAAGGTACTATATTTTATTTTATTTTAGTGTTTGTGTGTGTGTAATAGTCACTACTGCTAAATTATCTGTGGCATATGAAGATACATTATTTTTTTTATTTTTGTCAGCAAAATGATTCTTGTGTTTTTAATTATAATGTTTTTTTTATGTGATTAATTGTATCTTGATTATATTGTAATATTGTCATTACAATGGGGTAGATCCAGAACTACGCTTCTACGCAAATTTACGCGTGGCGGAGACGTAAAATCACAGTTTAAAACTGCGCACCATAGAAAATACGCACATTCACGTAGCGTAATTGTGAACGTATGGGAACTTCACGTATGTGTCACCTAAATACTTACGTGTGGGCGTGCCAATTTTACGTTTGTCAACTATACGTGCGTTTTAGGCGGGGGGGAGTATTTAAAGTGTACAGTATGGGCGTGCTAAGCTGCGTACGTTCACGTAGTCAGTACGTCCGTTCGCCGACGTATGCTGTTACGTTTGGAAAAGTTAAGGTAGGTTTTGGGTTGCGTATTTTGACAAAATACGTCCGTGCAAGGGGTGTGCCGAGGGGAGTGTAGCGAACTTACGTGTACGAAAATATGCACCGCTAATATACGTACGCACACACGTAGTTCTGGATCTACCCCAATGTGCTTATCAGCTACACCTGGGGTAGGAGGGAATTCTAGTTTGGAGTGTCGAGGGTGTTGACTCACCGACCTGGTCAAATAAGTTTGCTATAGGAGTCACTAAGGAAGAGATGGGTCCAAGAATCATAGATGAGTAGGTAGGGCTGACATCAGACATTGTGGGGCCGAGTACGGACAGAATAGGTGGGTCCATGGCGCTCTATCCCTTTGTGACGTCACATAATGATGGACGTTGTGGATGCGCCTGGTGGAATTTTAGCGTACCAATGCACAAGGGGGGCTTGTTCTTAAGATGTCCTCTCTGTTGTTGTACAGCCCTCCAGGAGGGTGACTGACTGGAGCCAGGGTATCAAAGGTATAGAGCCAGGCCCCCTGGCAGCTGGGTATTGCCAATGTTGCTCCATCATGAAACATGTCTACATCCCTCGTGTGGGATTACATTGTTTGCTGTAGGATAATGCATTTGGGTCATCAGACCAACAAACAAGACCAACTGGAGCGCCGCACCAATGCCATAACCACAGCATAAACTTCATGCCAAAGGTTCCCTGGCCTAGAAGAGCTTATCTGGATATGTAAGTCTCGTCCATATTTTTTTATTATGGTAGTGATTGGGATTAATGCCCGTAAACAACACGTTTAAAGTTTCCATTCACTTCTGTGTTAGACATGTTTGTCAGGAGGAAACAGAGCAAATAACCTCTGCACAGTCATCTGGCTTTTGTTCATTTAATTTTAGCCAGACTCCAGCATTCGTCAGTGCCAAAAGCTTCTCAGAAATGTGCCTTATTGTTTACTCAGCAAATTTAAGTCATTTAGTTGAGCACAGGAGACAGAAAGATTCTGTGTCTCGAACAACATTAAGATCAATGGTGAAAATGAAATTTAGAAGTGCCTGTGTAGTAACAGCATCTGAATGAAGGGGACTGCCTAGCTCTCCAGAGCAACCAGAACCACCAACCCCTCCCTACTCCTGCGTTCGCCATTGTAGTAGTCACACTCATGGGTGTCTGAGAATGCCCCTCTGCTGCCCCTATTGTCACGTCCAAGCCACCTATCCTAATGTCCCATACCTCCAATGTTGACCCATAAGCTATTTGTGTGGACCTGTATACATCTTGCTATGCTTGCGTCTCTGTATATGTCCAGAAATACACTGGACCTGATTCACCCTTAAGAAGCTAATGCTTCTTAAATGCGTATTTTGCCAAAATGACCTACTACGCATGCGTAGTAGGTTATTTATACAATCTACTGTGATACAGACAGCATACCTCCACATGAAAATAATGTGGAGTGTGACAGAGACAGCATACCTCCACATGGGAGTAATGTGGAGTGTGACAGAGACAGCATACCTCCACATGGGAGTAATGTGGAGTGTGACAGAGACAGCATACCTCCACATGGGAGTAATGTGGAGTGTGACAGAGACAGCATACCTCCACATGGGAGTAATGTGGAGTGTGACAGAGACAGCATACCTCCACATGGGAGTAATGTGGAGTGTGACAGAGACAGCACACATGGGAGTAATGTGGAGAATCCTGACCAGGTTTTAGAGCAACAGCAGAGAACCTGGGTGTGGTCAGGCTTGGGCTAATCAACAGCACCTGTGCTCTGCTCATATAAGTGTTTCAAAGACAGCGGGTCAGGACTCTTGACGGTGGAATACTGGATGCCCAAGGGTTGGGGTATGATAGGGGCCACTGGAACACCTAAAGAGCCGTATGAACTATGCTGTCACACATATGCTGCACTACAAGAACAACTTGCTGTTGGTGATGTTGCTGACCTGTTATGCTGTCTGCCTGCTAGAAAGTAAAAGAACTTGACTTTATTTCCTCCATGTGATGTGCTCCTTTATCACATATGGCGCCCAAACAGAGACACATCCCAGCTGGAAACTATACACCGCAGAGAACCCTGGGTAAGACAGCTACAGAATCTGTGTTTTAAAAACTGACAAGCTGTATTTCAAGTATATATTGTGCAGCTGGCCTGGGGCCAGAAAGGTGGTGTGCTTAATAAACTGTTTAACCCAGTTTTGTTGTGCCTGTGGTGGAGGACAGGGCAGCTTGGGGTTAATGAGAGTTGTGTGAAAAGCTGCCTTAAAGGGCCACCGTGTCATTAGAAAACTGTTTGCAGTCTTGTGTTAAAAGTGGCCACTAGAGCAGACAGGTGTCAGGTAACACTGTCTGGTGAGACTGGCTTATTATATTAAGCCTCCTAAGTTTACCCTTAAAGGGGAAGGACAGGGTAATATGGAGGAAATACTATGAAGGTTATCTGAAGTGGCTGCCGGACAGCAAACCCTGGTTGCTGGACAGCAAACCCAATTACAGGGCCAACAAGCTCAGGTCCAGATGATATCTGAAGTGGCTGCCGGTCAGCAAGCTCAATTACAGGGCCAACACACCCAATTAGAGAGGCTGCCTAAGCTCACTCCAGCTGATGACATTGAGGCTTTCCTCTGCACATTTGAGCGCATGGCCACGCGATTGGAATGGCCTGAAAAGGAATGGTCTGACAAGTTGGCTTCTTGTTTGACAGGGGAGGCACAGAGAGCCTATATTGATATGTCTATGGCCCAGTCACGTTCCTACCCTGACCATAAGAAGGCTATACTCGACAGGATTGGAGTGACGGGCCCCAGCAAAGCCCAAGAATTCCATGACTGGCTGCTGGAAGGTTCTGAGCCTCCCAGGATTCATCTGGCCAAACTTGCCCGGCTGGCTAACGCTTGGTTGCAGCCGAGTAAAAACTCGGCAGCGCAAATTGTGGAGAGAGTTGCACTAGACCAGGCTATGTGGTTGATAGACCACGCAGTGCAGCCATGGGCCTTTCAGGCTGATCCCCAGACATATGAGGAGCTGGCAGCTGTTATTGAGCAGCATCTGACTCTGGGGAATATGAATAAAGCCAGGACAGGATTTGTACCAGTCCCAAAGCCCCGAACTCAGGTACCAGTCATCAAGCCAAAGGCCCCGCCTCCCATAGTGTGCTTTGAGTGCGGTGAACCTGGTCATGTGTGGCGGGACTGCCCAAAATGGGGAGAGCCGATGGATTGCAGTGCGGGAAAGGCGGCTCAACCGATGGTCAGCATGGTGGCTACGGGTGTATCCCAGGCAGAGACCACCCTGTTCCGGATGATGGTACAGTTGGAGGGCCGAGAGATCTGGGCACTGGTAGATACTGGTAGTGAGCTCACCATGGTCGTGGCCAACCTATTCCCTCCAGGTGCCGATAACGTCCTGCCTCCTGTCAGAGTGGTATGTGTCCATGGCGACACACGGCGAAATGCTACGTAAATAGCGTACAATAATTACTACACATGCCCAGTAACTTCAATCGGTTATTTACGGACAGACAGACGGACACAGAAGACGGAGGTCTGAATACGGGCCTTAGTTATTACGATTTCCAAACATTTGATTGACTGCATTCTCATGAATGAAATGATAGAGTTGCTGTCCACAAAACTGGTTAGTCTACTGTATAGGTAATGGATATGTTAGCACATACTTTCCTCATCTTTTCTAAAAAACGTACGTGATCTATTTAGTTCAGAACCGAAGATATTCTCTTTAGTTGTTAAAGTTAAAATTTATGCAGCATATTTTATGGAAAGCAAAGAATCACTGAACGAAAAAAAAAAAAAAGAAGGAAATATGATAAAAGTTTCTTTATCGCCCTCAATTTTCAGATCTAATTATCATTTTGATTTGGCTTGCACTAATGGCCATCATGTTAATTGCTTTCATTGCCTACAGTTATGAATATTTGTGGATTTGCATAAATCATTTCTCACTAATTTCCATATGATTAACAAAAGTAGATTTATGTTAGTTGGTGACCTAAAAGGTCTTGTTCAGCTAATACTTGACAGCCCCATGTCTGTAGAGTGTGATTAGAGCACCGTGAATATCATGGAGGAAACCTACAATATTCTATTTTTTACTCCAGTTCAGCTAAAGAAAAATTAAGTCAAGTTCAGTGACTTAAATAAAAGATTGGAGCTGTACTTGCTTGTAATGTACAATGTCTTGGATGCAGTTAGTGCGCCTGATCCAGACCTACGCTCAGGTGCAATTTTATGACGGGCACAAGCGTAAAAATGGCCATTTGTACGCATGTGCGGGGCAGATGTTATGCTTCGAACGTATGTGCCTTGATCGTAACAGCTTCGTAAATATGGTCGAGGGTGCGTGCCCTGTCATACAAAATGCACCGAGGGCGGGGTGAGGCATTTAAATCGTACAGTATGGGCGTGCTAAGCGTCATAACTATGCATTGAGCTTACGGACGCCCGCGATTATGATCAGAAAAGTTAGGTTAGGGTTTGCTGGGCGTAAGAAGGCAAAACTAAGTACTACCAAGGGGAGTGCCGAGGGGAGTGCATCGTAGGACAGCTGGCGTAAATACGCTATGCACATGAGCATTTCATGAGCGTAGGTCTGGATCAGGCCCAATGTTCCAACGGTGTTCTGTCTAGATGCATTCTATTCTGAGGGGACATTGTTGATGGAGTGCATAGTATCCACACCAGCAGTTGCTCAATGACTACAATTGTCCCACTGACTTCTGCGTATATTGTGCCTACATGGACAGAAGTGTTTGGTGGATTTCATGAACATTCTTATTCTAGAAGGACCCCGAAATGTTAAATATCTTTCAAAACATGAACTTTTTGTTTTCTTTTTTATTAGTGGATGAAAGGCTTTGCCCTTTATATCAAAGGGTGATCAGCAGTAATAGTTTTCTTGTACAATCCCATCTTGATAATTATCAGTTGCAGTCTCCGGTCCGATGGCCCGCTTTGCGAAATAGAGACAGCCGAAAGTTACTTTTCGGCTGTCTCTATTTCGATTGGGGGGCCATTTTAGAATTTTTTTTATGAATGGGTGAGCGTGCCAAGGTGATTAACCTCTCCGGGGAATTTTAGTATTAGGGTGGGGTAGGCGCTTAGGAAGGGAGGGTTAGGGTTAGGACCATAGAAGGGTAGGGTTAGGGTGCAGGGAGGGGGTTCTTAGGGTTGGGCTATAAAGAAGGGAGTATTAGGATCAGGCTAGGGAGAAGGGAGGGTTAGGGTCAGGCTGTGGAGAAGGGAGGGTTAGGGTAATGGAAGGGGAGGGTTAGGGTTAGGATTTGGGGAAGGGTTAGGGTTAGTTTAGCCACTCACCTGTTTGGTGCTCCGGGGATCGATTGTTATGCCTCTTCAGTGAGGCTTTACTTTTAGAACACATTTTTCATTGGGGTATCATTTTTAAGTACATTTTAAAAATTTTGGGCCAGATCCCTGCTACATCCTAAGAACCATACGGGAAAGGGGAGGCAGCTCACGCCTACTGTAAGATTTTCGCACTTCCCCCTTGTAAAATGGGGCGGTGCGGAAATCTGTATTGTACATAAGGGCTTACTTTTCAATCTGCATGGCTCCCATCTCCCTCCTGCTCTGTCCCACCTCGCCATAACAATATTTACCAGGACAGATCTGAGTGCTGTGGATTCAGATTTCCATCCAAGGAATACGGCGCACATTCATGTGCCACCCACCAAAAAGGGGCATTTTCCAGTCCTACTGCCAGGTTTATTAAGCTGCGGGTTTGGGAAATGTTGCCCATAACAACCAGTCAGATTCTAGCTGATATTCTCTAGTATGCAAAAGTTAAATTAGATCTAGAATCAGATTGGTTGCTATGGGCAACATCTCTACTTTTCCATACCCGCAGCTTAGTAAATCTGGACCCTAGTGTTCATAAAACGCTGTAATATGTAGTAATATGGATCCCAGGGCCGTCACTAGGGGTGTGCTATAGGGGTGGTCGCCCCGGGCGCAAAGCTAAAGTGGGTCGCCAGTAAGTTTATTTTTAAGGTTAAACTGGTTACTAATTAAAGGTAGAGGACGTCATTTTTACTTTTTTGCCTCCTGGCGCTAAAATTTGTAGCTATGCCTCTGATGTATCCAGTCCTTTGTCATTATTGGAACAAAAAGGGATAGATTCATCAAACCTCCTGATTAAAATCTAAATCTAATCTAAAACTAGTGTAAGGTGTTTCCCATAACACATTCTCATAAGTTACTAAACAATCGTTTTGTTTGCTATGGATTTAAGGTTACTATTTTAAGGTCTTGCAAGTTTTGTTTTCATTCATAGCATTGTACAAATAAGTTTATATTGCACTAAAAATGCTGGAGGGAATTAAGTCAGTCAATCATTTAAACAGTGTACGATCCAGTGCTACAACAAACTACAAAAATGATGTACATTTCCTACTTCATTGGAGCTCAAAGTCTGAATAAACAGACACATAAACTTAGATCAATTTTGTCAGAAATTAGTCTTCCAGAATATTTTGTGGAGGAAATTGGAATATCCAAAGAAAATTAACACAAGCACAGTGAGAATTATTACATAGAGAGCTCTGGCACTGTGAGCTCTGTGACTCCAATGGTTACACTGCTAATCCATGGTGTCATTTCTACAATGCATAGAAAAGGGATAAGGGGATAGATACATCCCTGAGCATGGCAACACCCCACAGCTACCGTGTCTGTGCCAGTCTTAAGGCCAAAACCAGATTCAGAATCCTGATACCTCGAAGAATACTTGATAGTTAGTTACATCCATGTTATTGCATTCATGTCATGATATTACGGTCATTTTCATCAATTTGTCATATAGTTTATCTGCTTCTGCTGTGTTTACATGCCAGAAGCCAAAATTATGTGCATCCTTTCAGTGGAAGCTCAATTAAATCCTGGCTTTGTGTACAGAATTTAGTATTGCCTAAATTATTAGTATTATGCTTCTTATTAAACATAATATATATATGTATATATAAGTGACGGCAGATCACTTATATATATGGCCCATCCAGTTTGCCCATTTGTTTATTTAAAACTATACTGACCCTAGACTCTATTTACCCACAATTTAGTTTAAGATTTAGGATATCCTTTTATTTATCCCAAGCATGTTTACACTGTTCTGTTGTCTTAGCCTCTACCCCTCAGATGGGAGGTTATTCCCCTCATCCTTTCAGTGAAGTCATTTTTCCACACATTTCCTCTTTAAAACTATACTAACCCTAGACTCTATTTACCTTCAATTTAGTTTGAGATTTAGGATATCATTATATTTATCCCAAGCATGTTTAAACTGTTCTACTGTGTTAGCCTCAACCACCCTCACAACCCTTGATATATTTGAAAGCTGCTATCATATCCCCCTCTCCCTTCTCTGCTCCAAGCTATACATGTTTAGTTCCTCTAGCCTTTCTTGGTATGTTTTGTTTTGTGAGCCATGGACCATTTTAGTTGCTCTTCTTTGCACAGTCTCTAATGTATTTTTGTCTTTCTGGAGATATGGCCTCCAGAACTGAACACAGTATTCTAGGTGAGGTCGTACCAATGATCTATAAAGGGGCATCACTACTTCTCTTTTTGCTACTAATTCCTCTCCCTATGCAACCAAGCATCTGATTTGCCTTTCTCATTGATTTTGAATGTAAACTAAAGGTAGCGTTAAACGCAAAACAATGATCAGCCTTTAATTTAAATGTTGACGTCAGAGGCCAGAGTGTAACTGACGTCATCATTTAAATAAAAGGCTGCCCCCTAGCGACCGAATTGTCATTAGGAGCAGCAAAGAAGACGAAGGAGGAGCCAGTCCCCGCCGAGTCAAGAACAGAAGAGGCGGAGGAGCCAAACCTGAAGACCGGGGATCCCACTGCAAGCAAGCCGACGGCAGACTCCAATCAGTATAAGAAGATTCTACACTTCAAATAAGTCTTCCCAAGAAAGATGACAGCAAATGGTGAGTGAAAAAAGTGTTTATTATTTTTTTAAACACCACACACTACATAGTATAGGACACGGGACCACCGGAGGTAAGTGTACACATTAGGGGGTAATATTAGTTAGGGAAAAGGTTTATTTTTACATGCACACATTGTAATGTATATCGGTATGTTTTGTGTACACTGTATTTTTTTTTTTTACACAGCGCAGCATGGTTAGAAGCCTTACTATGCTGGCGCTGATATTACCACAAGGCTAAGCAATACTGAGCCTTGTAGTTCTATCAGCAAAGCATGGCTAAGGCTTTCAAGCATGCTGCGGTCAGTTTTGACACACAGGAAAACACATGTCAACTAGATTGATGTGTTTTCCTGGCTTGCAGGGAGAATTGTCACTAAATTGCCTCTAGGCGATGGAGAATTGCTAAATGGCGATTTAATGGTGATTTTACTGTGAGTTTGTCAAAGCGATCTTTGTGAATACTGTGAGTTGTATGTGTAACATAGAAAAAATCACACTGGCAATTTTAGGTTCAGCGATTTTCAAGAGGCTTAAACTCACGTGAGTTTAGCTTTTGTGAATACAGTGATATGATATTCACAGCAAACTCACGCGATTTTAGGCGATTTTTGAAAAATCTTGTTTTGGAAATATACCCCATAGTGTTGTGTGTTCCTTCCAAACAACTGAATTTTGGTTTAATCTGTCCACAGAATATTGTGCCAGTAGTGCTGTGGAACATCCAGGTGCTCTTTTGCAAACTTCAAACATGCAGCAATCTTCTTTGTGGACAGCAGTGGCTTCCTCCGTGGTGTCCTCCCATGAACTCTATCCTTGTTTAGTGTTTTACTTTTGCTTTTTTGTAAGTCTTTAGCTGACACTCTAGGATTCTTCTTCACCTCATTGAGCATTCTGCGCTGTGCTCTTGCAGTCATCTTTACAGGACGGCCACTCCTAGGGAGAGTAGCAACAGAGCTGAACTTTCTCCATTTATAGACAATTTGTCTTACCGTGGACTTATGAACATCAAGACTTTTAGAGATACTTTTGTAACCCTTTCCAGCTTTATACAAGTCAACAATTCTTAATCGTAGGTCTTCTGAGAGCTCTTTTGCGCGAGGCATGGTTCACATCAGGCAATGCTTCTTGAGAATAGCAAACTCAAAACTGGTGTGTGTTTTGTATAGGGCAGGGCAGCTTTAACCAACACCTCCAATCTCATCTCATTGATTGGACTCCAGGTTGGCTGACTCCTGACTCCAATTAGCTCTTCGAGAAGTCATTAGCCTAGGGGTTCACATACTTTGTCCACCCTGCACTGTGAATGTTTACATGGTGTGTTCAGTTAAAATATGAGAACATATAATTGTTTGTGTGGTATTAGTTTAAGCAGACTGTGTTTGTCTATTGTGACTTAGATGAGGATCAGAACAAATTTTATGACCAATTTATGTAGAAATCCAGGTCATTCCAAAGGGTTCACATTCTTTTTCTTGTAACTGTATATTTATACAATAATGCCCACACACATAGACATAACAATATCTAATATAAGTTGGATAACAAAAAAATCTCCCATATACACTTTATTTCCCCCTATCGGTCAGGGTACATACTAGGTAAATAGATGATAGGCATAAACGTGTAGGTAAAAACCAGTCTCAATAAAACATAGATACTCCAGAGAGGATACTTTGTTCATTTAGTAGACCACAACACTTATTGGTCTGTTAGGTGGATGATACAATGTTGCCCTTCTTAGCTGAATAAATATCAACACTGGAGCAGTCTGTGCATATGTTTGTATGGCCAAAAGACACAATGAGCGAAGTGCAGAATTGACCCGCCACCTGGTCAGGGCCGGTGTTCAGATGGTAAGAACTATATATATATATATATATAATTTTACAGTAAATGCTTGTACTGTGTACAGAAGACTAGTTAGTAATACCTTATGTGCTTGTGCAAATTGAACTGGTTAAAATGATGTTAAGCACTCATGATTGGAAGATCATATGGCTGGTAAGACAGTTCATAAACAAACCTTCTTTAGAGCAGCGCAGGTGTCCCCACGGTGTCTGAAGGATGAATCTAAAGCCTCAGGAGATCTAGTATAATGCGGCTCAAACATAAATATGTAATCCACAATGGAGAATGGTTTTGCGTCTCGGTAGGAACTAGAAGACACACCTGAAACGCGTTTCGTCCCGACATGGACTTTTTCAAGCCTTCTCATTGCTTTGTTACATTGCTTGGCTACCTTTAAGTCACATGTAATAATGACTCCTAGAACCCTTTCCTCCTAAGTAGTTTCTAATGTAGTGCCATTAATGATATATTGAGCTTTTGGATTTTTGCGTCCCAAGTGCATGATTTTGCATTTTTTTGGCATTAAACTGTACTTGTCAATTGCTTTTTCCATACCAGTGGATAGTTTTCTTCTTGTCAATACGAAAGATAATGTTTATATACAGATATGAGCAATGTAGTGTCATATACTGCATGTGTGGATCTCTATCTATCATCGGGCTATTTTATTATTATTTAAAAATAACAGCAGCCACAACTTATATTAGCTGGTCAATGATTTATAGCTTTAAAATATTTTATTTGGTTAATAAATGTTGGAAGCTTAGATAGTTTTTTCTACAGTATTTTTAATAAAAAGTTTGGTTGTATGTCAAAAATCTGAGAGAAGTAAATCATTAATGAGGGTTCTAACTGAGATAAGATTCCTAACTGCAACAATAGAACAATATAATTTATATTTTGTCGTTTGATCTGTAGAGATGCAAATGTCGTGCGTGGTGTGTATGTACTAAGAGAAACGGCCATTCCACGCATCTATGATAGCCTCCTTCCCTATTATGTTTCCCCAAAATGGTTTAACATTGTCAGGTGTTGGAGTTATACTTCAGATTGTGATTTAAGGTAAAACTCCAAGGTGAGTTGTTGTATTGTCAAAGTCCAAATACTAGCAGAGATATATCAGGAAGAGCAATACTTGTTTATATTTTTAGTCACCAGATAGACAGAATAGGCATTGGCCTATGGTTCCCATACTTTTTAGAGGCTCTCTAACAACGGATCAAAATAATATTGATTTGAATTTGAAAGCAAATTACAATGAAGCGTTCTTAAATTGTTTCCAAAAGATAGAAAAAATTATCAACTCCAAAGAAACAAAAACTTTACATTAAAGACTCTACTGAGAAAATATTGTATTAATGTAATGTACCCATTACCAATTTAAGGTACATAAACCATAGACATCAGATCACATTAAGGTTTGTCTCTTAAAAGCTCATCTTCTGTCAGCTTGTAAACAATTTCGGTGCAAGTGCAGCCTACATACATTGCTAATCCTTAGCTAGGTGACAACTGTCTACAAGTGTCTAAGACAGACCCAGACTCACTAAACATACTGGAGGACTTCCTACTGAGATGATGCCAAGATGTCTGGCATGGACCTAGGGCAAAGCCTATGATGGTGATAACCTATGCCATATGAATATTAGATAGGAACCAGAATACTCTCCAACATGACCCATTCCATTAGGTACTAAATACTCTGCTCCTCAGGTTCCAACTGTCAGCTACTATGGTAACCACCTTTGTTGAAGAGGCAAATAGTTTTTAAAATATCAGTTAATTAATTTAAACCAGGTGAGTGACAGTTTGAAGCTCAGGAGCGGATTAAATTTACCTAATGGAATGGGTCATGTTGGAGGGTCTGAACCAGTCATTCCCAGATTTAACCCATGGCAGTGTTTTGTGATGTCACACTGGCCTTATCTGCACAGCTTCCTGTTGTGTTGGAAACACTTCCTGCAGAGAGGAGTGGGGATGAATGCAGCTACAGCCCTTTCTCACCAATATCACACATTACACACACGATAACTACATAACAGCCTACTGTACCTACAGAAAACCAATATGGTACAGCTACCATTTTGACACACACACACATAAATATTCAGAGGTCATAGATACTAGTGCCAGAATGAATGCTCATCATAGTTAAATCTATGACCCTCATTCCGTGACATGTATATTATAGAAATTATTTCAATAGGACATTTTGGAAAAGCGGAAAGTAAAATATATGATAAAAAAAAACCTGTTCACACACTGTAGAGATATAGGCCGTATTCACACCTAAGAAGCAGTCGCTTCTTAGGTGCGGATCCTTAGTAAATGACCTACTATGCATGTGTAGTAGGTCCTTTACACAATCTATGTATCAGTTAGGGATGTAGGTTGCCTCTGCGCTGTCTTTGAAGATCGCACTGCGTATTTTAGATGAAAAGGAGCAGCGTAATGCCGCCTTGGGGAGGGATTAGGTAGAAGTGGGAAGGGATTTAGATTAGCGGGGAGGATGGAGGGAAGGTGTGAAGAGGCAATGGGCCTGATCCAGAGCTATGATGTTACACTGAGTGATCTACCGCTCAGTGTAACATCGCAGCACTCCCCTTACACTCCCCCTTGTCCCAGCGTATTAACACTCGCTTATGCCGTCTGAAGACTACCCTAAATTCAGCTGGCGCAAGCGACTGTAAACGCTGGGATGCCTTACTACACTAACTGCAGCGTAGTAACGCTGGGGAACACCCCATTCAGCGTTACTACGCTGCTGCTACAGACGCCCGATCGTGGATCTGGCGTTGCCGTAGCTAAGCCGGGAAACATGTGCCCGGCGCATGCGCAGATCGTCTTTTTAGACGATGTTATGCTTATAGGTCTCTATTGCACGGATAGTTAAGGTAGCGCTATGGCACTCGTAAGTGCCATAAGGTACCTAAAAAGGGTGTCGGGATGGGGGCAGAACGGGTGAGTTAGGTGCGGGTCTGTCCGCAGTACTTAGGCCCCTGTGTAACTAATTTATCTGTCGTTTTTTTTTTTATTGATAGCGGACCATATTCAGACTTCCGTCAGCAACCGGGTGTAAATATACGCAACTAAGTGGCAGATCGGAGCAGGTTACATCCACCAGAATAAACAGTCACTCCCCTCGCAACCTCCGGCCGGACCTAAACTTCCACCTCCATAGACTTGCCCTATCTGGCTGCACTCACTTCCGACCTTATGTGTATTAGTTGGTATATTTAGGGTCCTAAGTCTGTAATCGCGCCCACTTTCCCTCATCTCAATGCCTCCCCCCGCCCATTTCTATGCAAATCCTTTGGTTCCTAGATTTCTGCTGGACTTAGGATCGCAATTCCCGCACTTAGGGTCGCATTAGTCTCCGCCCGATCCACAAGTCCGTCCCTTAGCCATTTCCAGCCTTAACTTCAACGTAGATGGCGTATCACTATTACTACGCATGCGCAGTTGATGCAAAATCGATCAGATCCTAAAAATACGCACGGAACTTTCGTTAGAAAAGGATCTCTGAATACAGCCCAGCATGTGTCAATACGTGTCACACTATTTCTTATTTATTACTATCCCATTTACCTTGTGCTGTCATGCCTGGACATTTTGTCTGAAATAAGTATATGACCTCAGTATCGGTAGTATCATCATCTGATGTTTCATGCAACTTTAAAACGTGTTTTATAAACTATTTTATATGTGTTTATATGCTAGCTGTGTTTACTGCTCTGACCTATTTTTTTTTTTGCTCTGGCTACAAATCTCCAGCTTCAAGGGGAAATATTGATTTTTAGTGGAGGCTGTAAAAAATTGATATTTTACTAGCTGCCAGAGATCTGTAACTAAGGATGGAGTTTCATGAAATCCAGGCTTTGCAGTGTGTTTCTTAGCAATTCACAGACTTGCTGCTGATTAAAATGGATCAATAATTTTTTCTTTAGGATTACTGCTGTCTTTAAATAATTTAAGGCTGATTTGGGTCCTAGGCAATGAACTCCTAGTGCAGTAATATTTTAATATGAATGACTGAGATCCATGTGGATCAGATGCTACAAGTGTAGTACTTCTGGTGTGAAAGACGGCATGGATGCACATACTGAAATACTTACTGAACGGAAGGCTGGTGGCAAGAGGAAAGCTTCTGTTCATTAACATTTCAGTGGTTTCTAGAAATAAAGCAAATGATCTCAGAATTTCCATGACTTCCAGGCTACGGAGGCATAGGGGAATCTAGTTCCATTTCTAACTGGGGTTTTTTGTTTTGTTTTATTTTTTTTTGCTTTTGCCATTTTTTGCTGTGAAATGTAACTTTTTTTTGTCTTTAATGTGGGTTATAGCATTATCAGCCTCACATCATACAATAATCAAATTATATTCCAATCACGAACAATTCCCACTTCTAAAAACAAAACCGTATCAAACAAGCAGAACCGCACTAATATGACTATGAAGCAGTTCTATACTTTTATGTGGACTGGTATTTTAGACCTTTGTCATGTATCTTTCTATCTCTCATAAACAGAGCTCATGATTTAGTAATGGGGTTGAGTTGCAATTAAGACCACATAAAGCCAAAGCAAATGCAATTGAAACCAAATACATTACTTGGCGGTCGCAGCATGGAGAAAAAGCATCATTCACTATTCAGTCCAGAAAAACTCTCCAAATGACATCAGACTCATTTGCTAAAATTCACTGCAAATACAGTTTTGTGCTGGCATATGGCGGCTATTCTTAAGTTCAATGGCAGCTTTTAGATTAGTTTTTACAATGATTTGCATGGTCTTAAGAAGGGGATGCGGTTTCCGTTCCAGCTGGCCCTATTGCCACAGTGATACAGCCACGTGCTGAATGGTGGCTGCACCATTGTCGAAATAAACTTGGCAAATAGGAAACTACTATTGGAAACGGGAGTGTGGGTCCTCATTACGAACGGCCCTATTTCGATAGGTGGAGATCCGTAGCATAATATCTGCGCATGCAAAGATGTTACTTTTTAGGGTACTTATGCAAGAGGCTTCCGTAAGTCCCCTAGTGTTATTAAATGAGGATCAGACCCAGAGGTTTAACTAGCAAGTTGTAGGCCCAGGTGCAAAAAATATGCTTTGGCCCTGATATCCCAGATAACCCGGCGTGGTGATGACGGCTGTGGACGCTTGCATCAGCATGGGCCCCGGTGCCGTTACACCATTGGTAGTTCCGCCCCTGATCAGAGTTGTTGAGAGGAGCTTGGCTCTTCTCCATCTTACAACCCTCTGTCCTGATACAGAACTTTGGTGACAGCAGGATCTGGAGAAGCTGTGCCCAGTGCAGGAGATAGTAGTTAGAAGGAAAAGGAGGAAGAAAATTTAGAAGTGAATGGGCCAAATGCAGAACTGACTGCAAACTGGCAGACATCCTGCTTGCCATAGATGTTTGATAATGAAGTGCAGGCTGAGGCTGTGTGCCATCCAAAAGTGCAAGCGACGATTTTGTTTGGATTACAACCAATCACGATAAGTCTGGGCGCACAGCAGCAGAACTCAAAGCATACACATTGACAAATATGTTGTGCAGGAGCAGTGTTGTATACTGTTATACAATGTCATAAAAAGACGCTTCAGTTGTAATATGCATGCTCTAGGCGGCTGATTGAGAGTTTGGGAATAAGGGCAAAATAAGTACAAGTGTGCAGCTCGGCTAAACCATTTTGCAATGTGAGGCAGGGGGGCTAATTAATTTGAAATCTTTTGCCTGCAGGGAAAATACTTTACTATTGCACATGAATCTCACATACTGCATCGCTTTATGTCTAATGTATAAAAATAGAGTTGAGATAAGTGACTTCGGGCTAGATCCAGAGCTACGACCGCTAGCGTATTTACGTTAGCCGTAGTCGTAAAAATGCAGTTTTGCATGGACTGCGCAAGCAGATGTTACGACCAGAAACGCTGAACGTACTTATGAGCCTACCAACATCGGCGTAACTATGGACGAAGGGGCGTTCCAGCTGTACGACACCCGTAATTACGCTTCGGAGGCGGGGTGAGGCATTTAAATCGTGCAGTATGGGCGTGTTTAGGCGCGTAAGTACGTGCAGCATACACATTGACAAATATGTTGTGCAGGAGCAGTGTTGTATACTGTTATACAATGTCATAAAAAGACGCTTCAGTTGTAATATGCATGCTCTAGGCGGCTGATTGAGAGTTTGGGAATAAGGGCAAAATAAGTACAAGTGTGCAGCTCGGCTAAACCATTTTGCAATGTGAGGCAGGGGGGCTAATTAATTTGAAATCTTTTGCCTGCAGGGAAAATACTTTACTATTGCACATGAATCTCACATACTGCATCGCTTTATGTCTAAGGTATAAAAATAGAGTTTAGATAAGTGACTTCGGGCCAGATCCAGAGCTACGACCGCTAGCGTATTTACGTTAGCCGTAGTCGTAAAAATGCAGTTTTGCATGGTCTGCGCAAGCAGATGTTACGACCAGAAACGCTGAACGTACTTACGAGCCTACCAACATCGGCGTAACTACGGGCGAAGGAGTGTGCCAGCCGTACGACACCCGTAATTACGCTTCGGAGGCGAGGTAGGCATTTAAATCGTGCAGTATGGGCGTGTTTAGGCGCGTAAGTACGTGCAGCCGTTATGGCCGACAGCAGTTACGCTTCGAAAAGTTAAGGCAGGGTTTGGTAAGCGTAAAACTGAAAAAATAGGTACGACCAAGGGGAGTGCATAGTATTTACGCATGCGTAAACACGCTACACGTTGAAACGTAAAGTGAACGTAGGTCTGGATATGGCCCTTCATCTCTCAAGTGTAATGCTGGTTTCACAATTTATAATTGCCTCTCCTGGCCTTTCAACATGGTATTGCTCAGATATTGTACCTTAAGTAATGGTATAAATGCTCTGAATCAGCCCCTAAAACAATAAAAAAAATACTTTTTTAATATAAAAGATAAAACATTTTTTTTTCTTACTGTATAATATTACACATTGAAAGCAAATAATACTCCAGCAGAGATTTAGGGCTGTATTCAGAGATCCGTTTTCCCAGCCAGTTCCGTGCGTATTTTTAGGTACGTTTCAACTGTGCATGCGTAGTAACTTTATTTACGCAATTGACGATGATACGTGCGGAAGTGCCTTACGGGCAGGCCTGTGAATCGCACGTTGATACATACATCCGGATATGCGACGGTAAAAAACTCACAGGAGAATTTAAATAAAAATGGGCGGGGGGCATTTAAATGAAGGAAAGTGGGCGTGAGGACGGAGGACACATACGCACAGAACTCCACACGGAAAGTTACAGCTGGTCTATGGAGGCGGAAGTCTCCGAGAACACGGATTAACAAGTGGAATGACTGGTGTTTTGGTGGGTGTTCCTTGCTCCGTCTGTACGTATATTTGCGGACCAATCGGGACACGGATCTCTGAATACGGCCCTTCATGACTGCCCCTTCTCCCACCCCAAATATGACTTATTACCAATGAACTGCCACCACCAAGGCTATTCACAGGAGGCCTTCGGTTCTCCTTTACCCAAATCAAACACAGTTATGCTTTACCAGAATTATCATCAACCCAGAATGACCTCTTCTGTTACCCGTCAGTAGCGTTTAATAGCCGAGCTGGTCTGACACGTGAATCCATAAGAACACAGAGACATGAACTTATTAATTGATATTTAATATGATAATAATCACAATGCTTAGTTACCAAAAATAACAAAATAGACATACAATATGCAGAACAGTTTCCTATAAAATAAAAAGGTGAAAACACAGAAAGACACACGAGAACCGTCTTGGCCGGGACAGACCAGAGATCAGGGTCACCTCTTCCGTTTTGGAAGTCCCATGCAGTGAACCAAAGTTACAAACCCATACCCACTTTTTAAAGGCCAAACTGCTCCTCTCCAAGTAGCCCCCACCCTTGTGACAGTTTGGGGTCTGGAGAAAATCTTCTTCAGAGATCTAGCTTTTTTGACCCCCTAATATACTGATACTTTTAGGATAGGGTCATAAACTGACCAGAGCCCTAGCTCAAAAACTCAACATAGTTCTAGCTCGTTCTGCCCCACTACCTTCCATGAATTACCAGATCCTGGCCAAACAGAGGTCACCCTATATACAGATATTTAATTTGTACACATAATATTTAAGTTATATCCTGACAATGACTATTACAGCTAGGGTCTGAAATTGGGGGTGGAGTGTGAGCCCCCTGGACTTAAACATGACTTGTAGCAGTTGCAAATGTTTTGACGTAAATAATCCTTTTCTACATCAGGATCGGGTGCACTTTCCTGGGCACACCTTTAATTTACAGTGACTACGTCCCTCCATCAACTTGCCCCTCAGAGCACAAACTGTGACGCTGCAGTTGCGCTCAGATCTGAATTGGCCATGACTGCGTGCTCTTCAGTACTGGCTGTATACGCAGAAGACACGTCACATCAGCTAGCAGAAGGTCACTACTGGATCAGGTCAATGAGTAGAAATGAAATTTTATAGGTTTACAATAAAAGCAGTAGGAGCATACCGCTATAAGTGAGTGAACTATACGATCGAATCCATACTCCTCCGCTGCATTCAGACAGCGGACTTCAGATGCTAGATGGCCATGGGATCCTAACTGGGAGGCGAGATCACCCCCCTCGCATTTAAGGGTCTTCCGACACTAGGACCTGACCTTAAAGTTTCTCCATCCTACTCATTGAAAACCTGGAATGGTGCAGAATTACATATAACCCTTACTGTGAAATTTACATACCTCCCCTCTCCCATCATGCATACCTGACGTACACGTCTGGCCCTGCCTGGTCCCTGTCTATAATGTCCATTTTAATGAGGTAGACAGTTATGTGGGAATCAAAAATCCAACATGTTCAACATGTCAACCATACTCTACCTAAACCCAGTTCTAAACCTAACCCTAATTCCAATCCTAAAGCTATGCCTAACCCAAATTCTAAATGTAAACCTAAGCCTATTCTATGTAAGACAGTGTAAATCAGTGGTGACCAAAAGCTTCTAACAGCAGGACATTGACAATGTCAACCGGTTGTACCACGTAGACCAGGTGTTGACCTGGTCCCCTTGTTGGTATAATTTGACAATGAAACCTTAAGGTGTCAGCTGTTTCATTTTGAACTTTATGGTTGTCTAAAAGAGGACTAATAACCTCCCATAATCCACTAAATATCCAACACAGTACAATATGACAGCACTTATAAAAAATGCATAATAATAATGATAGAGAACGCAGCCAATGCAGCTCATAGTTTCATTTCTTCCTTCTACAACCGTTACATCCAGTTCACCTTTCCTCTGATTAGCAGTTTTTGTAGCACACGTTCCCCACAGATGTTCTCAAAATAAAAACAAAATTCACATTCCTGACATTTTAACACCGATACCTGTAAAATATTGTTCAAGCTAAGTAAGATGAAGCCTTCCATTTAGCTGTGCGCGGATTCGTCATGTAATGTATACTACAACGTTCAGCCTCAGCAAATCCCCTTAGAAGTCGTGCATGTTATTAAGTGTGGGCACACCATTACTTTTAATTATCTTTTGTTCGTGTCCTGCTCTTGCCCTTTGCACATACACACTGGGAGTGATATTAGGAGGGGACAGACATTGTTTTTGGGGAAGCAGGAAAAGGGAAACCACAGAGGAGCCAAGCTTCAGTTCTGTGGTTTGGAACAGCCCCAAGCCAGATTAGAGAAGCAGTAATGTATAAGTTTAGTAGATGGGACATGAATGTTAAATTAACAGCACAGAAAGGAACAAGAGAGCATTAAATTATGATTTTCAAGGTATTACTAAGGAAATGCTTTGCAGCTCCTTCACTAATGACGCCAGGTGCAGTTTCCGAGGTCCGCATTTTGAATTCTAAATCACAGAAAGATGTGAGAAGTGTCATAACAGGGTTAATGTTTTACCCTAATGAAGTACTTTTATGTCTTTTACTTTTGCAGGGTTTTTTGTTTTTTTTTATACTTTTTTAATACTTTTAACATAAATGAGCATGTGGTGATGTTTTCCATTTCTGTAATTGCTTACGATAAAGAAAACGAGCTCCGCTGTGACTCTTTCCATAATGTTCTGTTCCATCAAGTGTTCAATTGTAGGACAGGAATGCGGCTTCTTGTGAATATCTTCTTTTCTGTCATAAGTGTCCGTCTGTGAGACATCTTGGCCTGTATTCAGAGTACCAGACGTATAACATTTACGTCCGGTGTTTAGCAATTTTTACTACTGCGCATGTGTAGTAATTTTTTTACATAATCTACTTATCTTTTTCTTACGTAGATTGCGTAAATGCGGTCGTTCAGACGTAAGAAAAAGATACGTAGATTATGGTAATAAAATGACTACGCATGCTCAGTAGTAAAAATCGCTAAACACCGGACGTATATGTTATACGTCCAGTACTCTGAAGACGGCCCTTAGCAACATCTTCCATTCTGTCGCTGGTGTCCTACTGTGAGGAAGGAATATCTTTTGTTCCCTTGCTGGTTGTTATGTTGACAGCTCAAAATGTCGACAGTTGAGTATCACGTTCATCTTACATATTATTATTATATTTTTCAAATGACATTAAGTTGATAGATGTTACAAACAAATTCTAACATTGGGCCAGATCCTAAACTACGTACGCTAGTGTTTTTATGCTAGCCGCTGACATAAAATCACCAATTTGTATGTACTGCGCATCAATATGAACAAAAGGGCGTGTCTTCGATGCAACACCCGAAAATATGCTTTGTAGGCGGAGGGAGCCATTTAAATCATACAGTATGGGCCGGGTTAGGCCGTTATGTACGTCAATGCATTACGTACGTCCGGACTTACACTTGGAAATATTAAGGTAGGGTTTGGCAAACGTAAATCGAGTAAAGTATGTCTGAGCGAGGGGAGTGCCAAGGGGAGTGCATAGTACTTACGATAGCCTAAATACGATATGCCAACAAATGGAAAGACAACTTGGATCTGGATCTACCCCATTTTACTTTAGGAAGAAATATCTTCTATTCTGAAACGTCCAGTCTTCTTGTAAGACTGGAATATTTTGTATATTTATTTCCTACTGTCAATAGTGTCCTCTTGTATAACCATATGCTGATAGCTAATTCCAGTCTGTCACTAATGTCCTCCTGTACATCCATAAAATATTGTAAGATTTTTCTATTTTGTCATTAATTTCCTCCTATAGAGAAGAGGTAGATTTTTAACTTATTAATTTAAATTTAAATTAGTTAATTTTTTTCATATTTCTGGTCAATTGGGCAACCACCAACTTGTTTACGGTATCTGTTGGGGAATGCTGATACCTTTTGGTAATATTTTGTAGGTAAACCTTGTAATCAGTTTTCTTTCAGTTTATAGATGACCTCATACAGGGGCTCTCATTGGGCTCTACTTGAGTAGAGAAGTGATGTTTCCTGGCCCAAGTCTAAATAACAGTGTGATAGTAAAGCTGGTCAGTATCTGTGTGCAGTAAGCAATTTAAAGATATATCCCTGCATGCAAAGAATACAATTCACTTGACTCCCCCTGAAATCAACATGGTTTAGCCCAGGAGTATCTTTTCCTCTCTTAATTGCAAGCTCCTTCTTAAGTATATAAAAATGGATGTATGTGTGTGTATGATGTTCCAGCATAACTCTGAAATGCCTGGAGCAATTTACACCAAACTTGGTACACATATGACTTACAATCTGGAAAAAAATACTGTGAGGGTAAGACACTCCCTAGGGGTGGGGGTGGGAAGGGGGTTCCCATAGGATTCAATGGCTCTCATAGGAATCACTGAGTCTCATAGGGAAGCATGACCCCATATGAAAGAATGGCAGGGAAACTTTTCGGCTCCCCAGCGCCACCCCTAGGAGGTGACTGTGACACCCTGCGTCACCCGAGCTCCGGGACGGGGCCGGCCGAAGGGGTCGATGTCTCGCTCTTGCCCCTTCCCCAAAGGCGTGTTTTGCCCTTTAACTTCATGCGTTTCAGCCCTTCCCATAGGAAACAATGGGGTTCACTTTCACTCTGAGAATACGCGAGACGCATGCGTACCCGCCTCTCTTTCTCTGTACGCCCCTCCCCCGAGAGCACCTTTTCCTTTTTGACCGCCATGCGTTTCTGCCTTTCCCATAGGAAACTGGCTTCAAACTTTTCGGCTGCCCCGCGTTCTCCAGGAGGCGTGACTGTGGCACCCGTGCGTCACATGAGCTCTGGGATCAGGCGAGCTGAAGAGGTTGCCATTTTGCTTTTTCTCCTCCCCTGAAAGAACGTTTTTCCATTGACTGCCATTCATTTCGTCAGACTTCATTGGAATACATTGGCTCCCAATGAAATTGCATTGAGTCCCATTGACATCGCATTAGAGGACATGCTTTCTAGTGCGCAGAAAAAAGAAGGGCGTTTGAGGGTTCGAATTACAGATAGGATTTGGAAATAGGGTTCGTATTAGGGTTCATGTTCAGAATTAGGTTTCGTGTTTGGAATTAGGGTTCGTGTTCGGAATTAGGGTTCTGAATAGAACTCTGAACCTTCTAGAAGGCATCAAACTCATTAAATTAATAACTTGAAGGTTTAAACCCGGGCAACGACGGGCACTTCTGCTAGTTAGAGAATAAAAGTCACAGCTTTAATATCTGTATTCTGTGGCATTCTGTATTCTTTTTATTTATTTTCTTTTCATTTTTACTCATAAACTGCTATTTTTTTGTGCAAACTGAGAATGTGAATGGCTGATTTAATGACAATGGTATGATAAACTAGACCTCTCTCTGCCTTCTACTTTTTTGTGGCCTCATTTTCCATTTTATTAATGCCATGTATAAGAATAATGAAAATATCCCTTTAGAACACCAGAGAGGGAGAGAGATTTTATCTTTAAACCACTTGCTATAAATCCATAATATGCGATGACTTTGTAATAAAGCCCTTGAGGACCCAGAGCAGAAGATGAGTAGTGACCCGAAGGACTTTCTTCTAGAGATACTGCATATTTCGGAATGAGCACAGGACAGAACATCAGTTTCCTCTGGAGACAGCTGGTGACAGTTTATACATACAGTATTTCAGAGCAATGTAATTTAAGTGCATACCATTGTAACTAAAACCCAGAGAATAATGGCACACCTGGAAATGAAAATCCAACCAGATTATTACTATTATCTCTTATTTATAAAGTGCTGGCATATTAAGCACAACTATACAAAGATGGGCGAAATGTACAAACAAATGATATGAAACATCAGGTAAACAGACCCCATCCAAATAACCTTACAAGATCAGAGTTGTGGGATACATTATATATATTACATAGGGAAGGGGAATCTACGGTATCTTTATTCATACAGACTCATGCAGAGTTGTGCTGATGTAACATTTTTTAAGCACATGAGAGCAATTTATTAGGATTGCTCATGGCCCGAAAACATACGCTCAATATTCATTACAGGCATGCCGACATTGATTCAGGGAAGGCTTTTTTTTACACAATTTACAATGTTCAGATGAAAACATGTGCAGCTGTGCCCTCTTTAGCTTGTCAAATTTTGCGTGCCAGACCCTGGTGCACATTCATACACACACATTATGGATCCTGGGCAGACTTTAACGTGTGCACATAATTCAGCAACACTTTATAATTGCGCTTTATGTTTTATGTGTGCCAATTTTTACCAATAAAATTCACAAAACTCTGTGCCAATGCATTACACCAAACTGACACCCTCAGACAAAGAAACAACTCCGCTCCCAAACCTGAACTGATATGATTGTAAGCATGTGAAGTGCAGCTGGGAAATAACCGGATACAGACTTATGAAAGGTGGGCTTTTTTCCTTCACTAGGATCTCAAATTGTCTGCTTTTTTGTAACAGTTCTTATGTGATTCTCAGGACAGATCTGGATCCCCTGGAGCCAAAGTTCCATCCTGGGACCATAGTGGGGCAGGAAGCGGAAGCACTTCCGCTAACTGTGAATTGGAGGTATGCTTATAGCACGTTGAGGGTGTGCTAAACGTCCTCCGTGCTATCCAGGGTTCTGCACCATCCACATGTGGATGGTGCAAAATCCTATTGCTAACCTACAAAGCCATCAATAAGACTGCACCTGCATACATATCCTCACTCATCTCAAGGTATCTCCCAGCTCATGCTCTCAGGTCTGCACAGGACATACAGGTCTCCTCTACACTATGCTCTGATTCCCGATTACAGGACTTCTCCCAGGATGCACCCACTCTCTGGAATAACCTTCCTCACCCATTAGGACTATTATCTACTCTCCAAACTTTCAAACTGTCCCTTAAAACTCACCTTTAGAGACAAGTGACCGGATTCACACTTATACCCCGTTCACCAAAAACCCGGGATATTGAAGGGGCAAGCCCTAACGACCCGGGTCGGGGCTCAGTGTGAACGGTCACACCTGACGCAACCCGAGTCTAGTGACCCGGGAATCAGACACGGGATATAAGAAGGGTTATTCCCATGTCAGACCGGGGTTGCTGCCAGTGTGAATGGTGAAACACAGGTTTTTTTAATCCGGGTCTCACTGAAATGAAGCTAATTGGGTCTAAAAGACCCAGTCAGCTTTGTTGCTTTAAAAAAACATTTTTAAATAAAAAATAAATGTTTTAAATAGAGAAAAACAATAAATAAATTTTTCCCCCGTATTTTGCATTATTTTGCACAGTATGCTCGGAAAACAGATGCACGCAAATCAGTGAGAGTCTGTTGTATGCAATTTAAATACCATGTAGACTATGGGATGGGGAGGAGCGTGCAGCATGGGCGCGTTTATGCAAATTACTTATGAAGCTTACGTCATCAAGACAGTTTTAAGGCTTATTGTGGTAGAATTGTCTCACTCCTGATGCACATGCGATGCCCATAACGCTGCATTTTGGGAATTTAACTGTAAAATGAGCTAAAATTTTGCACAATTTCTCATGCAAAGGAGGACTGGTTAAAGACTCCTGCAACTAGTCGTTTTTCCAATTGCCTTCTTTTGAGTTCTGTACATGTGCATGGTATGACTGCTGTGCACCTACTGCTTTTGGAGCTCTGAACACAAAGTCTGGATCTGGTCTAGGGAGTGTAATATTAATGAAAGTTAATGAAAGTTAATGAAAGTGCTGGTAAATACATGTTTTTAAATATCATTTTTTTCAAGGTTAAGATATATTTTCAGTGATTTAAAGAATCCTTTATCCTAAAATCACTGAAGGTCCAAGCATTATAATAACAGATGCCTTTCCTGTCCTATTGTATAAAAATATATGTATGTATAATAACATGCCGTGTGTATGATGTATACAGTGTTTCAGAACTTTGCAATAGGATACCCCAAGTTTTAAAAGAGAATCCTGCTGTATTTCTAGCACTGTTTGCATATCTGACCTACCTCCTAAGAACATCCCATGCATTCCCCTCCATTTGGCTCCCCAAGCTGGCTCCTGCCTAGTGTTCTGTATATAGGTAGAAGAATTAGCACAGAAGGTCAGTACATCCCCTGGAGATTAACTGAAAGGACAGAATAAAGGCTGTGGGAGATGTGTAAATATCTTGCCTACATTTCTGATGGAACATTATAATGTACAAGGCAAGCCAAGAAACCTTTCAAACAGGATTAGCGATGTCGAGATATACCTGTTGTAACAGACAAAAGGCTGTCAGTGGATAAATTATGTCAGACGCTATTGTGAAATAAACAAATAATGCCTCTCAGCAAGAGAGCAGTAATAAAGTCTATAATCGGCAAGATTATTACAACTTTTGTACATGGTAAATATAGCAGAACTTTTGCTTTATATTTGCCAAATTTCGTTAAGTGCCACTTTGTTGGTTGAGTTAGAGGTATTTAATCCTTTCTGGGTACTGGAGTTTCTTTACAATGATTTATTGCAATACTTTTTAATGTGTGTTTAGTTATATTTGTTCTAGATAATTAATTTTCTATTTTGACAAAGAGCAGCCAAGTTTTTTGTGCTCCAATAAATGTATTGGGGACGTAGAGGACTGAAAGCAAGACAAGACTTTCCATTAGTGATATATTTGCTAAATCTTAACTACATTTCCATTTTCACACTTCTATCTGAGAATGATTTGACCCTGCCACGTGGACAAGAAATTCCATTAGTGGCGGGAAACTCGTAATGTTATGTGTGTCTGATGAGTGGGATGTGGTTGCCGATCCGGGTGGCCCTATTTTGTTTATGATATAGCCCCCAGCTAATTGGCAGCTGTGTCATGATCGAAATGCTTGCCAATGAAAAAATTGCTATTAGGAACAGGTAGTTATTTCAGCCCATTCTCAATAGCGAAATGGCTGTGGTGGGGAAGAGCTTAGGGTTAGGGCCTAAGAACGGAGTTTTAGGGTTAGGGCTTAAAGGGAAGGTTGTGGTTTGTTTGCTGGACATTGAGGGCTAGGACTAGGGCAGAAGAAGTAGAAGGTTAGGGCTGAAGGGGAAGGTTAAGGCTAGGCTGCGGTAAATGGATGGGTAGGGGATGGTTAAGGTTAGGGTTAGGAGAAGGCTTACCATTTCCAAACAGAAAGCTTTGTGACTCTGGGATTTGCACAACCATCGCAATCACTGGTAGTTGCCATTCAACAGCCGAACGATGGTCTTTGTAAAAAAAAAAAAAACATTGTCCCGGCACACCCTTGATCAGCCGTTCTAGCAATGGTGTTTGTGTCATCAAAAAATGAGGGACAAGATTGAACTCAATCAGGTTCTTTTTTTTAATATAAAGTATGCACATAGAACTGTTTTATTAAAAATGGAAAGATGGAAGACACAGCTTTTGTGTTTTAATTATATATATATATAGTTCATATATATTAAGATAGTTGAATCAAAGTGTTGGTAACTCAGTTCTGTACACAAGGAAATCCATCTGACGGGGCGTTCCAATACATCAGCATGCCTATGGCATTTGGGCGGGGATAGGCATGCTAATGAAGGTGAGTAGGCAATGGTAGGTACTTCCATAAGCGTCTGGTGTTTAGACAGATGCAGATTCGTGCAGAGGATTTAAGGCAGGCTTATGTAAGTCATCCATAGTCCACAAGAGAGCTGGGATTTCACTCCTCTCTTCCGGGACATGTTATCTTTTTGGGAACATTAGGTCGTCAGGCATACTTTGGGCAAAACAACCTAAGCATGTAATTCTCTTCATAAAGCAATGATATCATATTTTCAGTTCATTTTTCGCAGTGTTTATGTTGTATTTTATTTCCATATTAGCAGTGAAGGTGTGACACCCTGCACATGGGAGTTTGTAGGGAGACATCAGACTGATTCCATCCTGGATCTAGGCTTCTAGGCGGTTGTAGTGGAATTGCTTTCCGCTTCAGAAAAAGATCCAGAGATCCTTTACAGATCCAGCCTGGGAATGCGGGCATTTTCCAAATTCTAGCAATATAGCAATATGACCTTTTTTTATTTGAAGTCTGGATCTGGTCCAATAGCAGTGACCTATAATAAATAGTGCACGTTTGCATCCTTCATTACTCTCTGCTGTGATTGGTTTTTAGTTATTTCTAGTTATTTAATTGTTAACATTTTAATGAATATTGGATTCTTGGTAGTGGTGACATGTGAACATGTCCAGGAGCAGTTTTACATATTACTGCTCTCCTGCTCCTCACTAAAAAGGACACAGGACGAATCCTCATAAACCAACGCACGGTTGAAATCTAATTTACTTGTTGAAGCCTCTTCAAAGCACTGACTCTCTAAGGTTTGACGATAGACAGATCACATATAAATGTTTTACTTGCTCTCTGCAAGGAAATTAATAGATCCAAAGACCGGGTGTTGTAGTAGATGTTGTTCATATGGATTTCACTCAAACTCTTTGATATTCTTACTGAATAAATAGAAAAATAGACTTAGAAGACTACTTATAGTGTGCCTGGTTACACTATTGGTAAGAGATAGTTAATGTTGATATAAATGAGAACATAGGGCTTATTTTAGGGGTTTCATCTTTTTCTTAATGTATAATATAGTAGAAATTGAAATAATGTGGGTAGAATACCTAGTATCATTGGATCCGTTTTCCAAATGTCCAGCACCCTTATTTAAAATTGCATTGCCTATCTTCGCCCTCTTGCAGGGATTAGGCATGCGGATGAACGCCACCACCACCCCATGCAGAAAGCCTATGGTACAGAACAAGCAAATTGCGATGACCTTCCTAGATCCAGCCCATTCTTACTAATTGTCATATGTCAGCCTGGGAAGACGGCACACAGCAAACTGAACCCAGGCAGGATAGGTGTGGGTGGTACACGTGACATCTGAATTGCTAGGAAGTATCAGCAGGTGGCATACCATAGACAGATTCCATAACTGTTCTATTCTGCTATGGAAAATGAAATGATGAATGATGAAATGATCAATAAAGGTAACGATACAAGTCCATGGTGGATTAAACACTAGTTTAGATTCTGCAAACTTAGTATTACACCAAATAGTAAGAAATCAGAGAATTAAGACATTCATCTGAGTAGACCAGTCTTTAGGCAATTAGAGTGCCCTGATTTGGTACTTGAACATTAGACGAAGGTATTAGAACGTTCAGTGGACTGGACTAAACTGTAGCCAATCAGCCAATTAGAGAGCACGCGGGACTAGACCAGTTTGTCAGTGTAGAGTGTTAGAATTTTCACATTGGTGTCTTACCATTTTGCTTCTTCAACACCATGTATGTGTTTATATAATGACTCTACAACCCATGTATGTGTTTATATAATGACTCTACAACCCATGTATGTGTTTATATAATGACTTTACAACCCATGTAAAATCATTCCGTTTTTTAATCCTGTGTATGCACATTTCTTCCTCTATGTAATAAAAAAAATCCAGATGTCGCTTTGTTATTTTAAAAAAATGTAGTAGGACTATAGCAATGCGTTGTTCACTGACTATCAGCAGTCACTAGATTATTTACTGGAACATATTTATATATATATAGGTTGGTTCATTGGAAACTCATATCTTGCTACTCTACTACTGTAAGGGTGTGGGTCCCCGCAAAGAACGGCCCTATTTCGATAGGGCCGTTCTCTCCTAGCCAGTTTCGAACTGGCTGGGATATTGATTGCTTATGCCTTGAAGAGGCTTAGCAATTGATCCCCGAAGCACCGAACACTGTGCTCCGAAAGGTGAGTGGCTATACT
Source organism: Limnodynastes dumerilii (assembly GCA_011038615.1). Taxonomy (NCBI): domain Eukaryota; kingdom Metazoa; phylum Chordata; class Amphibia; order Anura; family Limnodynastidae; genus Limnodynastes; species Limnodynastes dumerilii. Next base: position 463,079 of record WWET01000022.1, read on the forward strand.
AACCCCAACCCTTCCCCTAATTCTAACCCTAACCCTCACTTTCCATTACCCTAACCCTCAGTTCCCCACAGCCTGACCCTAACCCTCTTTTCTCCCTAGCCTCACCCTAATACTCCCTTCTCTATAGCCTAACCCTAAGACCCCCCTCCTCCCCGCAGCCTGACCCTAACCCTCCCCTTCTATGGTCCTAACCCTCCCTTCTTAAGCGCCTAACCCTAGCCCCCCCCATTCTTAAATGCCATGGAGAGGTTACTTACCTCTCTGTAGCTGTCATCCGGTGGGTCTGCGAAAATGAATGGGTGAGTATGCTGATCAGCACACTCACCCATTCATAAAAAAATCTAAAAAGGCCCCCTATTCGAAAAGGAACTTTCAGCTGTCTCTGTTTCTGAAAGCAGCCCATGGTAGCGGGGACTGCAGCCGGGTGCATATATTGTTGTGGTGTCATCTCCTGATTGTTACTGTACTGTGCCTGTCATATTGGATGTATAAAGTAACTATTGCATAATAGGTATAATATAAAAATTTTTTACTCATTCACACAATATCTGCTGATTATTACAACAATTTGGGAGCACGTTGGTTGAAATAAGGCACGTATCCTATATTTGCTTCATGTCTGGAAAAGTACCAGAACCATTAATGGAAAAAAAAAACAATAAATATGAACAAGAATAATTTATCGATGATTTATATCTCTATTTTCAGGCGACAATTTCAAATGACTTTAGGATAATGTTTCAATTTAAACCTCAAAATAACAATGGGGTAGATTCAGACCTACATTCCCATTAAGTTTCATCGTGTAGCGTATTTACGCTAGCATATTTTCTATGCGCTCCTCTCGCTCGTGTGTACTTTGGTCGTTTTACGCTTCCCTACCTTAACTTTTCACAGCGTAAGTACTGATGTACATAATGGAACTGCTTGACCCGGTCCATACTGTATGATTTATTTCCCTCCGCCTATCAAAACTTAACTATGGGTATCGTATGGATGAACCTGCTCTTTGTTCGTAGTTACGCTGATGGTATTTACTTTCAGGGTTACGTGGCGTAAATACTAATGGGCGATTTTACGTCAGCGGCTAGCGTATAATCGCTAGCATACGTAGGTCTGGATCTGGGCCAATGTCCTTAAAAGTTGCCTTCACTTCTTCAGATATCTGTTCCCTCCTAGATGGAAAACCTATTACTCTCTGTATTATCTAGATTACACTCTGTTTACTTTGTCGCTAGCCGCTTGTATTTCACAATGCTTTCAGAATTCTGCCGCCTACCTTGCTGACTGGGTTTTTTTTTGGTTTTTTTTTGTCTCCGATTGTCCCCAGATGTCCCTCAAGCTGTATTCATTATTTTAATGGAAGCTTCTGTGGCAGCACTTGGCAGGGGGCTCCACACCTCCTCTATAGAAATCACTTTTCTGTTATGAGGCTTTCCTGCTGCACAGTCAGAAGTGTTGGGAGTATGCTATAATGTAATAAGGCCTGCGGTGATTCTCAGGAGAGACAATGTCTTACAGCCTGGTTGCTTCAGTAATGCAATATTTTAATAGGTTTTTAAAAAGGAAGTTATATGACTGCAACCCCACCGCTAAGTGACCTTCCAACAACTTATCTGACTGGGAAATTATACACGGCCATTATGGCTTTTTTCCATGAAGATAAAAATATTTTCCATAGGTTGACCTGGAAAAGTGGCTTCTGATAATAGGGACGCAGACCTTTGTTTCAGCCGGTTGCATTCCCCGCATAGAATGAGGGTTTTCCGAAACAGGGGCATCAGAAAGTTCCTTTTCAGATGTCCCTATTTCGAATACCCCTCCATTTTAGAAAAACATTTTCAGAATGGGTGAGTATGCCGATCGGCATACTCACCCATTCCGTTTCGGAAGCACCTCTGTGGCCGCAGCTACCGCAGGACCCGCACCATGGGAAAGGTGAGTAACCTCTCCAGGGTTAGGGTTAGGCTATGGGGAAGGGAGGGTTAGGGTAAGGCTGCCGGAGAGGGAGGGTTAGGGTCAGGCTGCAGGGAAGGGAGGGTTAGGGTCAGGCTGCGGGGAAGGGAGGGTTTGAGTCAGGCTGCGGGGAAGGGAAAGTTAGGGTTGGGGTAATGGAAGGGGAGGGTTAGGGTTAGAATTAGGGGAAGGGTTGGGGTAGTTTTTAGGCTTACCTTTCGGAGCACAGTGTTCGGTGCTCCGTGGATCGATTGCTATGCCTTGTCGAGGCATAAGCGGGAGAAAACGGCCCTACTGAAATAGGGCCATTCTTTCTGGAGACCCACACCCGAGACACACACACAGACCGATCCAGAGAGACACACACGCACACACATAGGACTCGATCCAGAGACACA
>WWET01000022.1:481347-497027 GCA_011038615.1 Limnodynastes dumerilii
CACTCTTTCTTTAGCACATTGAATGGGTGACGTCAGCTCCATTGTTTGATCTCTGCAGTAAGCCAGTAGAGGGAAGTTACCTGATCCAGAACTTCTGTGGTTGCAACAGTGCCGATATACCACCCCTTGCACCCACGGGACTTCCGACACCCAGCCCGTACCTTAAAATTTTACACACCGGCTCCACAGAAAATGGGGCCGCTGTGTAAATAAGGATCAAAAGTAACAAAGGGCCGGATTCAGAGCTCCGGCCGCAATGCAATTGAGGCCGGAGTTCTGTGAAAAGTGCTACTGCGCATGCGCAGTAATTTTGGAACGTAATCTACCTTAATTCTTGCAATGTAGATTGCGTACTGTTTTAAAGGCTGCGTGTACGCAATCTACGTTGCAAGAAGTAACGTAGATTACGTTCCAAAATTACTTCTCATGCGCAGTAGCACTTTTCGCAAAGCTCTGAATCCGGCCCAAAGTTCTTACTGCACGATTAGCATTCTTTCCCCTTCCCATCATGCATTAAATATCAGGATGCTTTAGACCAGTGATGGACAACCTACTTATATAACTCTATATATGGTATCTATGTACCATTTCTGTATGTAGATTGCGTAAGCGCGTTCTTTAGACCGCACTTAAGCAATCTGCGTACATAAATGATTCGTAGATAGTGTAAATAAGCTACTACGTATGTGTAGTAGCTCAATTCTTAAAACAACGTACGTAAGACGAAAACTACATAACTGTGAATCCAAACCCCTGGCCCTGTCTTCAAAGAGAGTTTTATGTACTTAATGACTGTCTGCAGAGGAGAATCCCTTATCCATAGACTGTATCCGGAGCATGAGGTGGGGTTGGTTTTAGATCACCTTTGTTCATGCTGTTGTGTAGGAGGGTCCAGCAGTAATTTGCTACAGTAAGGTTGTTGTTTTTATCCCCTACGTTGTACATATAAACCACGTTTGTACAGAAGTCTGGTTTCCGCTCTAATCTCTCACTGATCTCTGTTAATAACTCTGCAATTTAAAATATCCACAAAAAACAATTAAACTTCCTTTTAATCAGCACTTGCATGTTAACAGGGCAGTATGTATGGTAAAACAGATGTATTTTATTAATAATGGAATAGCTGCTAACTATGTCGGGCTTTGGGCCAAGACTGACTAAATGTAGCTAAACGTTAGCACACTTTACAGAGGCAGAAAAATGAAAGCACTCGTTTAAACGCTTGAAAATGATTAACGGCCAATTAATACTGACTTAATCAGCTGAGCGCCAACCTTTTGATGTCTTTCATCTTAAAGCTATATGTAGAGAGGAAATTTTAGCATAATCCTATTTTGTGGTAAATATTTAATAGTCTGATTGTCAGAGGTGTATCTATGGCTCCAGCCCCCCTGGTAAAGTAAGGGACTGGCGCCCCCTCATTACCCATTTACTCCCAGTGCTCCCATCATGTGCCTCCATCACCTCCCATCATGTGCCTCCAGAAGCCTCCCCCATTACTCCAACATGTGCCTCCAGCCTCCCCCAGTACTCCCATCATGTGCCTCCAGCCTCCCCCAGTACTCCTATCATGTGCCTCCAGCCTCCCCCAGTACTCCCATCATGTGCCTCCAGCCTTCCCCAGTACTCCCATCATGTGCCTCGAGCATCTCCCCCCCAACACTCCCATCAAGATGCCCAGTAACCCCATCATCTTAAGCTACCCCAGTATCCCCATCTTATGCGTCAGCCTCCCCCAGTCCCCCCATCATGTGCCTCCAGCCCCCCCCAGTACTCCCATCATGTGCCTCCAGGCTCCAACCCCCCTCTCCCATGTTTTCTTACCTTACCTGTGTCCTGCGGCTAGAATTGAAGTTGAAATGAAGTAGAATTGAAGGTGACTGATACTTTTGAGGGAAATGAAGTCCCGCGGTTACAGAGAAGCCTGTGACCGCGGGTATCTTAGCAATCAGCCCTCATTTTAAAAGCATCCAGCTGCAGTCTGACTCCAGACCAGCGCTGCACTAAGCAATACTATCTCTTAGCCATGAGTGGCATTACCGGGCGGAGTTCCCCTTTGGCAGGTGCCCCTGGTGGGTGCCATCCTGGCCAAGGGGTAGATACGCCTCTGCTGATTGTTCCATATGTACTGTACTATTTCATACCCCAACTGTCCTGATTCCAGCACACATTCCCTGGATCCAGATCCATTTAAGTATGGGGTTGGATGGGACAGGAGACGGGCGACGCCTACGCTAATAGGAGGGGGGGAGTTTGTATACAGTACAATGAGGGCGTGTTAAGTGTCCTTCACTCTATCCAGACTTCCATTGTAAGTGAGGGCTGTGCAGAAGTTTTAAGGTAGAGGCCAGGTAGAGTATCTCTAAGTCTGCGATGGGAGTGCCCTCCCAATCAACCATGTAGCAGGATGGGTTCATTCCATCCAATACACCTGAGCCTGATTCAGAGATGGAAAATAAGAGAGGAAAGTTACTCCTGTGCAAAACCATGTTGATTGCAGGGGGAGTCAAGTGAATTGTATTCTTTGCATGCAGGGAGATATCTTTGAATTGCTTACTGCACACAGATACTGACCAGCTTTACTATCACACTGTTATTTAGACTTCGGATAGGAGACATCACCTCTCAACTCTAACACTGTTTCCAACAGATGAAATATGACTCCCCTGCAATCAACATGGTTTAGCCCAGGAGTAACTTTCCTCTCTTATTTTCAATCTGTGAATCAGGCCCCCTATCTTTATAATTACAAATTCCTAGCAGAAATATACTCTGCTGACAATAATGGGCAATAATATGTAGGAAGTATTAATATGCAAGTAATATACCAAGAACAACATCTAGCAATAAGATAGCAGTACTGCTACATATTAATATGTTAATGGTTATATATAGAAACACTAGTATTCCCTAATATGCCCCCTTATTTTGATATATTGGAATCAGCGAACCATTTCAATCTTTCCCATTGGCAGCATTCTGATCTTCACTCATGAAAGTGCAGAGATTGTTCTTTTGCAATAGTTTTTTTTACTTACATGCCTAGTTATTCGTTTTCAGCTACTACGCATGTGTAGTAACCATTTTATGCTATCTACGTAGCAAATTGTTACGTAGATTGCGCACATGCTGCGTAGATAGCATAAAATAGTTACTACGCATGCATAGTAGCTGTAAACTAAGCACGTAAGTAAAAAAAATGCGCTGTTGTGAATGGGGTCCGATGTGTCTATTTGAGTCACATCGTGCCAGCAAACCACACCCCTCCTACGGAAGCCCTGTAGGACCAAATTTGTTTCATTGAATGACACTGACCTAATATATACGCAGCGTCATTCATGGAAACCTATTTTGTTGAACACACATACAAGGAGCAGAAATAGAGGCTAGACAAACATAAGGGGCAGAAATCAAGCCTGTCCACACATACAAGGGGCAGAAATGAAGGCTGGACAACCATGCAAGGGTAGAAATGGAGACTTGGGGGGACACGGCAAACATTTTTCCGCCCTGGGCTTCGCTAGGTCTTGAAATGGCTCTGGCCACCACAAATTTATTTATAGAATTATAGAATTAGTTGCCAGGGGGTCCGCACAGACTCCCTCTTTGTGGACATGTCGTGAAGCTACCTCCAGCAGCTGATTCCTGGTTTCTCCAGAGGCTAGGCTGAAAAGCCTGAAGCCATTGCAAGTAACAAGATTTAGTAAAGTAATATATGGAACTTTATTTCATTCATTTATGATTAATTAGAATACACCAGTTTTTGACCATCCTGCTGCTGCATATTGAAAAACGATATATTTGCTGGAAATTGACTTTTTCAGCCCTAAGAGCCCATTGCAGCGGTGATATAAATTGTGCATACACGGCTCACATGTGTAAAGGCCGTTACTGGCGCTGCCTGCAGTGAAACTGTCCCAGGGCGCAGGATTGCAATTTACAGAAGAATTTGCCTTAGATTAACCTCTGTATGTAAATGTCACATTTGGTAGAGATCTATTCGTCTGGATTTCAGTTTTGTCTTTTTTATTTTTTTATAGTAGTAACTATAATATGTGAAAAATAAAGCCTCACACTTATAGACATTGTGTAAACATTTGAAAGGTTTCAGGCACGTTTTTGGAAGGAAATAAAAACCAATATTTTTGCTTCGAGGCACAATTAAAACAATCCCTTTTGCTAAGTACAATTTCCAGAGCAGCTTTCTAAACACAATGGCACGTGCGCTGACTCCACAAGAGATGCATGGAAAAGGTCTTCAGGCTCTTCTAGGCAATCGATGCGTGTGCTGGCCTTGATAGTAAAAGTTATTTATTGTACACGTGTAGGATGTAGCAGGAGGTAGGATGCAGATAGAAGAAATATATGTACTGGCCCTGATAGTTCATGAAATAAATCCCACATACAGAGACTCAGTTTATGTAGCTGTAGGTATGATATACTAGGGCTTTGAGATAGGGAGATTTATCAACAGTTGTGTGTGTGTAATATCTTTATATATAATTATATCAAGATACATGTATGTATGTATGTATATAGAGAGAGAGAGAGAGCATATCTATCTGTCTGTCCATCTATCTATATATGTACACACACACTCACAAGGACACCACCTCCTGTTTATATGTTTATTTAATTGTGATTTATCATTTTAGATTCCCTTTTTTTACATACATTTTTCACATTCATGCATCCGTTAGTTCCCCCGTTGAATCATGTGACCTCTTCATCAATGACTAGCTTAGAAACAATGGGCCAGATCCAGAACTACGCATTTCCGCGAATTTACGTGTGGCGGAGACGTAAATTCGCAGATTTGCACGCACTGCGCATGCGCACCATAGAAAATACGCACATTCACGTAGCGTATTTTAGAACGTATGGGTGATTCACGTATGTCTCACGTAAATACTTACGTGTGGGCGTGATGTCACACGTAAATACTAACGTGTGGGCGTGACAAATTTACGCTAGACAACAATACGTGCGTTTTACGTGAAGTAGGCGGGGGGTGGTATTTAAAGTGTACAGTATGGGTGTGCGTAGCTGCGTACGTTCGCGTAGTCAGTACGTCCGTTCGCGGACGTATGCTGTTACGTTTGGAAAAGTTAAGGTAGGGTTTGGGTCGCGTATTTTGACAAAATATGTCCGTGCAAGGGGTGTGCCGAGGGGAGTGTAGTGAACTTACGTGTACGAAAATACGCACCGCTAATATACGTACGCGCACACGTAGTTCTGGATCTACCCCCATGGCCCGATATAGATCTAAGCATACACCAGCTGCTGTGACATTTCTCTGCGTGACTTGCTACTGCGCATGCTCAGAAGTGAGGGCACACAGGGACGACCCATACAGATCATAGAGCAACCCTGGGGTCTGGGGCTTAGGGGTGTGTAGAGGGATGGAATGGGGTGAAGGGATATAGTCAATGAACAGTAAGGGAGTAGCCAAGGCAAGTGCACCCGATCCCGGAACGCAGACGTAACAAAGGTTACTTTACATTAGAAAGTTTGCACCTTCTGCAGGTCATGTATAAGTCATTGGGGCAATCATCTGAAAGCTTATTTAGTACACCTGAGCAGGGCCGAATCACCCACAAGGCAACCTAGGCACCTGTCTATGGCCTGGAGAGCCCCGGGGGCCCGTGGCTACCCAGTATCCAACACTGTTAATCACCCTTGCAGCTTTCTCAGACGAGAGCTGTCATTTCCAACATACAGGCCCTTGCCTAGGGCCACATGAGTTTTAAATCCAGCTCTGCCCCTGAGCTTGATTGTTGTCCAGCAAAATACATCAAAGAGATAGGAACCGCTGCTAGTGTATTGTGTGGTTGTTGTTTAATCATTTTGATTTTTTCCTGTCATTTCATTTTTGCATTGCTTTAGAGCATAAACACTCCAACTGAAGCTCCCTTTCTATTAATAACAGTTTATAACCTTTTAAAGACATGATACAACCCTACACTTGTAGAGATCATTTGGAGACGTAGCAGCAGAGAGTTTCCTGCTCTGTGCCCGTACGCCATATAGGGTTATTCACTTCCCATTACTTGCACATGTGGATTGAACGTACCAAACCATCCATTACAACACACAAGTACACGACGCAGGATGCACAACCATTTGCACTCAGATCTGGATCAGGGCCAATGACTCTGGAGGAGTGACACCTATCCATCCCCAAATGCTGAAAGAGGAAAAGGACAGGGGCAGCCTGACCTTCCTGAAACTGATGTGACAGAAGCTCTTTCCAGCACCATGCTGACGAATATCAGCATTACACTGCTGGGAGCTTCTTTCCCAGTTTTACTACAGTGCACTATAATGCGTGATATAAGATGTACTGCAGTGCACTATAATACATGATATAAGAAGTACTGCAGTGCATTATAATACATGATATAAGAAGTACTGCAGTGCACTTTAATACGTGATATAAGAAGTACTGCAGTGCACTATAATACATGATATAAGAAGTACTGCAATACACTGTAATACATGATATAAGAAGCACTGCTATGCACTATAATACATGATATAAGAAGTACTGCAGTGCACTGTAATACATGATATAAGAAGTACTGCAGTGCACTGTAATACATGATATAAGTACTGCAGTGCACTATAATACGTGATATAAGAAGCACTGCAGTGCACTATAATACGTGATATAAGAAGCACTGCAGTGCACTGTAATACGTGATATAAGAAGTACTGCAGTGCACTATAATACATGATATAAGAAGTACTGCAGTGCACTGTAATACATGATATAAGAGGTACTGCAGTGCACTGTAATACATGATATAAGTACTGCAGTGCACTATAATACATGATATAAGAAGTACTGCAGTGCACTGTAATACATGATATAAGAAGCACTGCAGTGCACTATAATACATGATATAAGAAGTACTGCAGTGCACTATAATACATGATATAAGAAGCACTGCAGTGCACTGTAATACATGATATAAGAAGTACTGCAGTGCACTGTAATACATGATATAAGAAGTACTGCAGTGCACTATAATACATGATATAAGAAGTACTGCAGTACACTATAATACATGATATAAGTACTGCAGTGCACTATAATACATGATATAAGAAGTACTGCAGTGCACTATAATACGTGATATAAGAAGTACTGCAGTGCACTATAATACGTGATATAAGAAGCACTGCAGTGCACTATAATACATGATATAAGAAGTACTGCTATGCACTATAATAAGATAACTTTATTAATGGCTATACTTGAAGTAAATTTGCATAACCACCATTTCCATTTCCATTATTGTACACCATGTGCTTGGCTTGAACTGCTGGGGGGGGCTATCTGTGACTGTAGCTGCAATGTGCTTGGCTGTACTGTTTCCTTACAGCCTGTAGTATTTGTTGCATTGTGTTGCGTTGCGTACACCTCTGGCTCCTGTATAGACCCATTATTTGCACTCGTCTTTTTTTAACGGAATGCAGGATACGTTATATTTTGTATTCGGGTCTGAATCAGGCTCACAGAGTGAAGTACATTTGCAATTATAATGCAGGGGATCAATTATTAAGCTTCTTTCCTCCAGACTGATTTAACATTTGTTCCAATGTTCCAACAGCTCAAAAATCTCCACATTAATGATAATCATGTAACAGTGTAACACACAGTGCTTTCTGCTTTGTAACACTTCCATTCTATTGTGTGCATCTCTGGATGGAACATCAGTCTTTATTGATAAATATTGTGTTATAGACTGATTTCCCAATAAGGTCAGGCTTAGCACCAGGTGTGCCCAGACAGCCAAACCCGAAATGTGTTCCAGGTGAGAAATAACTAAGTCTGCACAATGATATTTCCAGTTCCTTAACCTGCAGCACAGTCCATTTGTTTCTGGCTGCTTTTGATAAAGTGCTTGCAATGTGTTCTGTGCAGCTCAAATGTTGGCCCTGCCTTGTGTAACTTTATGTGGTTGCTGGTACGTTGTTACGAATGGAAACGCTTCACACCTGAAATGTTAGTACGGCTGTGTAAAAACCCTTTTCAAAGTCTTACTTCTCCTATTTTATAACCCAGGTAATTATATCGCCAGATGTATTTTGGGGCGCACTTTAAGTCTTATGGGAACAAATCTTATATATTTTTTTAAGTAATGTGTTGGAAACAATGTTTATTTTTTATTGCAAAGCCTTTGGGTACCAATTATGGATGTTGTGTCGGTGTTTATAGCTGATACATATGGAAACAACTTTTGTCACTTTTTGCACAGGTTTTCTTGAAACATAACACTTAGAAGAAGCTGCTTCAATAATGTAAAAACACGCTGCGAAAACAAAGATTTTCATGTTTATTTTTGTTACTCCATACTGCTCCCTTTTTCTTCGTTTTAGTGTGTGTGTGTGTGATTTTGTCTTGGTATGTGTGTGTGCGCGCACGTAGTGGTGTGGGATATTTGTCTTTATGCTGGTGTGTGTGGGTATATTGGTGTGTGTGTGATTTTTGTCTTGGTGTGTGTGTGTGTTAGTGTTGGTGTGCATGTGTGGGTATGTTGGTGTGTGTTTAGTCTTGGTGTTTGTGTTAGTGTGTGGGATTTAGTCTTGGTGTGTGTTTATGTTGGTGTGTGTGTGATTTTGACTTGGTGTGTGCATGTGTTTTTGTGTGTGTGTGTGTGTGTGTGTGTGTGTTTATGTTGGTGTGTGTGTGTGTTTATGTTGGTGTGTGTGTTTATGTTGGTGTGTGTTTATGTTGGTGTGTGTGTATGTGATTTAGTCTTGGTGTTTGTGGATATATTGGTGTGTGTGTGATTTCGATTGGTCCAGATGCAGACTTTGGATTTCAGGGGCTGATCCAGAGGTGAATGTACACCCAGTGGTGTAGTGTATTTTGGGGTGAGTCTGCACTGCACATGCTCAGAACACGTGTGCGCAACTGCGGGCAATTCAAACTTAAACACTTTTGGCGCTGCAATTGCATTCGTGTTTAATGGTGCTGTGAGTTTGGGATGTGGTAATGTCACGTAGTCTATGTAAAGTACAGGCGAGCACATGCAATTGCAGCAATCCAGAACTGAACACATATGTTAGTACACATATATTGATGTATAGTTTTCTGTTATCAAGGCTGAACGTCTCCCTCTAATTTATTTGCTTATTCTTCCTGGCTTAGTAGTGAGACATATAATCCTTATTCATGTAATAATAATGATGACGATTAGATTAGATTTTATTTACTTAAGAACACAGAAAGTATATTGTGTCTCGGCCCAGGAGGTGGGGTAGGGAGGAGATCCATCATTTTCACAGGTAATTTAGCATTTTGACAAAATTCACCCTTTAATATGAAGCCACCATACCACCCCATGTCACAGATTTAATACGCTTCCTAACCTCATCCATCTGCTGGTGGATACAACCACTAATATAACCTCAAGGTCATCTATTAATCATACAATACTTACTGGTCATTGTAGCACAGACTGTATCCAATCCTAAACATATCACCTCTGCCCATTACCATTCTAGATGTAGATCTAAAAAGTCCCCCTAAGAGAAAATGCACATTTTACGAACTGCTTTGCTCATATTGTATAATGGACTATTCAAAATGTTTCTTTAAAGGAGAGAGGAAGAGCTTGTATAGTATCTCTGATCATTATTTTTTTATATATGTTTTAAGTAACCACTGTTACTTTTATTATTCATTATACTTTATTTCAGGGCTCAACAAATTTGTTATAATCTAGGAGTCAAACCTAAAATGTTACATGGACACGCACACAATTGTCCATGTAAAATTCTTTTGTTGTGGCAGCCTGGTGCTTAGGATTTGTAGACCTTGGACTCTATTCTATCATGTTTAAAGAACAATATACAAAACTGGTGCTGCCCTTTTTAGAGCTCTAAGAGGGAATCATCTTTGTTTCTATGAAGGATCATATTTGGATGTTGCTTGAACTGTAATACAGTATATGAAATGCCTATTATTGGAAAAGTCAACTAGGGAGACCTCATAGAGATGAAATATTTAATATAGCCGTTTTCTAAATACATTGTTTGACATCTGCAATACATATTATATATTGAACTCAAACAGTTTCCAAGAAGTACAGTAGGGATAGGTCTAAATCTGGTTTACAGCTGTCATGTTAGAAGGACATGTATAATTTGTAACCTCACAGTAGCTGACTGACATATTTGCTTCTGCTTTTCAGAGTGTCTCCGCTGCAGAAATCTGAAATTGTAGACATGGTAAAGAAACATGTAAATGCCATTACGCTGGCTATTGGAGATGGTGCCAACGACGTAGGAATGATCCAGACCGCACACATCGGAGTGGGGATCAGTGGCAACGAGGGCATGCAGGCCACCAACAACTCCGATTACGCCATAGCTCAGGTCAGGAGCACAAATGAACAGCTGTTGCAGGCTGCTGACAGAGGTATCATGCCTCAAATCCAACACCAAACATGTGGGGAGATCATCTTTGACGCCAACAAAACCCCAAAGCCAGGACCTGGGATGCCCGCACTAGTTTAGAATGTTTCTCTCCTCAGAGAAAAGCTTCTGAGAGCTTGGAAGGGATTGCGTTTCCCATTAGCAAGTGTGGGACTTAGAGCAGCAGGGGAGAGGCGCCGCTCAGGACACTTGTGCCTAAACAACCTCTCGAAAGATAATATATAACCTTCTTAAACAATTTTCTTGGTTGTGTCAAGAAGATTTATGGTTCCAGAAGTTCATTGAGAATCCAGGGAGTTGCTTTTTTTTCCTTTTTCTTTCTTTATATTTCAACCGCACCCAATACAGAGAGTAGCTTAAACTAAAGCTTTCACCATCCAGCTGTTCACTGTCAATAATGGTGGTTGTTTGTTCCTAAGCAACAGCTGGGGCCAGATTTACTAAGCTGTGGGTTTGGAAAAGTGGAGATGTTGCCCATAGCAACCAATCAGATTTTAGCTGACATTTTCTAGTATATAAAAGGAAAGTGAGAGCTAGAATCTGATTGGTTGCTATGGGCAACCTCCCCACTTTTCCAAACCCGCAGCTTAATAAATCTGTCCCCTGGAGTGTTCCACAATTCCACGTGTTTAAATTCAGTACAGTGTTACCGTGGTTACTAGCCACAGATAAGAACTTAAGTTGGCTCCAGGACTCATTATAGTATTTTATTTTATTTGTTTATGTCATTCACTCAGGTACTTTGTCCCACACATTTATGTGATTATTTTTCCATTTCAAAGAAACCCGTTCATGTGTTCTAAATGTAATAATTTGTAATGATTTATAAATCGCCAGTCAGAACCTGGTCACAGCACATTTGGAAATTGCCTTTACATTCTTTCCAGATGAACTCCTGATCTACGTCTTGTGAGAGCAATGAGAGCCTTAGAAATGCTCTGCTATCTGCCAGGAGTTAGCACGTTTCAGAGCGTTGTTTATGTGTTACATTATGAGCCTGTCGATAACATCACAGAGAAGGAGTTATTGCATGATTGTTTTAATTGAGTGGAACAGTCATTAGCAGTGGACTATGATCAGGGTTGCTGACTTTTAAGAACTTCCTTCCGGGGGAACCCAGAGGGAAGCCATGGATTTCTGCAAGGGGGTGGGGCTTAATGAAGCGATTTATGCAAGTCACGTCATTAAGCCCCCCCCCCGAAGCCATAGATTATGCAAATTGCATCATTAAGCCCCGCCCCCTGTCAATTGCTCCTGTAATCTCTAGTGTTTCAGGGCATGGACATCAAGTCCCGCGCATCCCTAGTAACGCTAGGGATTACAGTAATAATTGATGGCTGGTGGGGCTTGCGGGAGCTTTGCCGGCTCTCCCAGGATACCGGGAGACTTGCCCAAATTTCGGGAGTCTCCTGGATATTCCGGGAGAGTCGGCAATCCTGACTATGATGCGCCTTCTTCAGAGACATTACTTGATTATAACCCCACTCGCTGTCAGTGCATGGCATGCCCTTAAGGTAGACAGGCTATCTATGTAGGATTGCTTGGTGGCTATGGGCCGTACTCACAGATACGTTTTTGCGTGAAGTTCCGTGCGTATTTTTAGGATCGGATGAACTGCGCATGGGGGGAGGCATTTAAATGAGCATTTGAGGGTGCGGTTAGTTAGATACGCACGTTAGTATTATACGAAGTATCACACGCACGGAAATGCACACGTACGGTTAGGTTGCCCCATGGAGGCGGAAGTTACCGACAACACGGCTGTGTGAGGGGAGTGTCGTGTGGTGATGGGTGTTGCCTTGCTACGTGCGTTCGTATAATTGCGCACTTTTACATAACGGATCTGTGAACACGCCCTATATGATCATGTGATTTATCAAGTGATGCTTTAATAAACAGGAAATGGCTGATTGAATGAATGCTTTTAATTAGAAAACTCAATAAAGATGTACCTCACATTAGATAATCATTTATAATAATAAGGGGCCTGATTCAGAATTAAGAAGGTGCTTAAAATAAGAGAGGAAAGTCACTCCTGGGCTTAACCATGTTGATTGCAGGGGAGTCATATTTCATCTGTTGCAAACAGTATTAGTGTTGAGAGGTGATATTCCCTGTCCCAAGTCTAAATAACAGTGTGATAGTAAAGCTGGTCAGCATCTGTTTGCAGTAAGCAATTCATAGATATATCCCTGCATGCAAAGAATACAATTATCTTGACTCCCCCTGCAATCAGCGTGGTTTAGCCCAGGAATGACATTCCTCTCTTATTTTAGAGGACCTTCTTAATTCTGAATCAGGCCCAAGATTATTGCTTTTTATTGTTTATCTCTTGTGCTTCCTTATATTGTTTATACTTAGCCACACTAGACACATCTGTCCATTAAGCACATTACTTGATGGCCCGGTCTTATGGGACACAGTAATAATGCTCTCATTGGGCTGGATCCATGGCACGCTGAGCACACACACGCCAGATGTTACAGTATGGAAATCATGAGATCCATACCCTTTGCCCGCCTATACTCTGTAAGGTAGGCAGGGTTATCATTTCAATTATACAGCGTGGGTGGGTTTTAGTAGTTCCGTGTGACTTAGCGGTCGTATGGCCCACTGATCCTCACAGGTGACTTAAGGCTGGCTTATGGCAGTGTAAGGGACCTAGGAGCTGATCCAGAGCTAAAAGCTGAAAAGCCGATCTATGCATGCGCCGGGCAGATGTTGCCCGGTGTAACTCCATAGCACCAGCCTAGTAACGCAGGAGGGGGCATCCCCCATCATTACTACGCTGTAGTTAGTGTAGGGAGGCGGGGGGAGGGAGGGTAATGAGGCTGCTACGTCCCAGCGTAGTTAGCCTCTCTTACGCCGGCTGAAGTTAAGGTAGCCTTCAGCCGGCGTAAGCGAGGGTAAGTACGCTAGGGGCAGGGGAAGTGTCAGAGGGAGTCCACGATGTAACGTTGAGCATTAGTACGCTCAGCGCTACATTGTAGCCCTGGATCAGGCCCCTAAAGTCTGCATGAGAGAGATAAGTGACGGGGGGTTCATTCCCATCTTCCATGTGGACAGACAGACCTCCATACATGTGGTAAAAGCACCAGATGTCAGGATCCAGATCTTTATAATTATTTATATTGTTATTATTATTATTAGCATTTATTTACATGGCACCACATGAGTTCTGTATTCTCCTTATTTGGGAAACCTAATGAAGTATACAAAAGCCGTGAGAATACAATAAACATTAGGGTACAAAACTCATTATAAACTGAGTCCAGAAAGACTAGTCCGCTACTAAGCAGAATGATTACATGGTAAAGCCAGTGGGTTACTGCAGGATAGTGAAGAACATAAACCAGTGGCCAGTGAAGTTAGTCATTTTTGTACAAAGTTAGATTGGTGCCAGAAAAATGGGTTAGACCATGGATTCAGTGGTATTTGAACCACTATCAGGTGGTACTCAGGGCGTCTGAGCCAGGTTGTAAGGAAGTACGATACCAAATGGCCGGGGACATAATTAATAAAATATCTTGATATCTTGGGAACTAAATGGCATATGTATAAAATGTACCTTAAAATTACTGCAAAAGTGCGGCTAAAAGGCAAATGTAGAAAATGCACCATAAAAACTGCAAAAATATGTAAAGTACATGAAAAAACCTTGAAAATAGCCAATGTGATAAGTTAAATGGTACTTGACATGATTCCATAGGGGCAGATCCAGACCCCTTCACGCATTACGTGCGTGCGAGGGTCTGTAAGTACAACTGCGTAGTGGGGAGTGCGCGCCTCCTGCACTTCCCGTTATCAGTAGTAAATCTGCACACTTAAGTTTCCAGATTCCTACCTTGAGTATTAAGACTAGGGGCTAGATTTACTAAGGTCGAGATTGTCAAAATCGTCACGGTTTGCTTTTTTTAATGGCGATTTTGAAATCTCAGATTTACTAAGGGTGATTTTCAGTTTTTGGCAGCACCATACAGGCTGGGCTTATGTAATTACTGATTTTTGTACCTCTTTAATAAATAATAATTCTTGGGGCAAATTTGACAAACATTAATAAATGGTTTCATGTATTAGTAATTATACATAAATGACATAGCTATATCCTTATGTTCATTCTAATGCCTATGTACAACATATTATACAATGAAGTAAAAGGACTTGAAAACACGGTTATGTCTGACGTTATTTTGCTCATTATTTTTTTCCCCTTAGTTTTCATATTTGGAGAAGCTTCTGCTAGTCCATGGGGCCTGGAGCTACAATCGAGTAACCAAATGCATCCTCTACTGTTTCTACAAGAATGTGGTCCTGTACATCATCGAGGTAAGATTAATGGCAAACTAAACAAGTACATGAAGCCAGCATACCATGCATTGTCTGCAGAGCTGCAAGGGACATCCGCCACTTGGCCTTCATTTAAGCCAAGTACAACAGACAGAAATGACACAGGCATTTATCAAGTTGTGGGTTTCCTGTAACATCATTTGCACGGCAGCCTCTAAAACGGGCTCAGTTTACCGTATTCACATACTCTGCTGAATGATAAGCACCAAGCACAAAATCCATTAAGTGTATAGAGACAGCTGCCATAATATTGTATAGTCACATATCCCAAGCCTGGAACTAGTGGGACAAGAACTTCCCAGCTCTTTATATTTCAACTTCAAACACTAGTTTGCAAAGCTAGATTTTGGCTGCTATTGGACCGTGCAGTTATGCTTTCAGTTAGCACATAAGGTAAATCCATGTTTTAAGTCCTAGACTAGACTTTACAGCTACTAAATACAGCTTGAAAACAATATTATGCTTTGATGTGTATGTCATTGAAGATATGATAATGGTGACCTTTACTCTCTTCTGAAGGTCAGTGGAGGGTTACTTTGTCTACTCCAATGCAACCACATAGCAACCACACAGCAAGTGTTATATGGTTGTGGCAGGGCACCTATCTCGGTGCGAGAGAGCAGAGGTGTGTAGAGAGTTGGGATGTGCAGGGAGCAGTGATATGTAGACACTCGGGTGTTGCCTGATTAGCCAAAAGGCTGATATGGCTGTAGCCTAGGGCACAGGGATTTAGGGGAGTGCATCAGGTCTGGTTATGATACAATCCTGCACCCTAGAACTGCCACAAAATTAGTTTTACGAACAATGGCTGCCAGGATTATGCTACTCTTTACTGAGATATTTATTACAGTATGCTATACACACACACTCACACACACACATAT
>WWET01000022.1:527833-538588 GCA_011038615.1 Limnodynastes dumerilii
ATCCACCCCCTGCCTATTCATCCCTTCAACCTCCCCCCCCCTTTTAACCCTAATGCTGGATGGTGCCCCCTGCCCCCTGCCTACTGTTAATTAAACTGTAGCCCTATGGGGTCTTGTTTTCTTTTCTGTCCACCAGTTGCAACAATATGTGATGTCATGGAAGTTATGTGTCCTAATAATATTTTCTGGTGCTTGTAATATAAAAACCCTCTATATAAAGAGTTTGAAGATAGAAAACAACATAATGGGCTGTATTCACAGATCCGTTATGTAAAAGTACGCAATTATACGCACGCATGTAGCAAGGAAACACCCATGACACTCCCCTTACACGGCCATGTTGTTGGTGACTTATGCCACCATAGAGCACCCTTATCTATACGTGTGCATTGATGTGCGTATAATACTTTCATACGTGCGTATGTAACTAACCACGCCTTCAAATGGACATTTAAATGCCTCCACCCGCCTACTTTCATGTAACTTTGTCCGTACGGATTTCAACCACGCTCCTCCGCACGTATGTCCCCAAGTGCGATTCACAGGTACGTGCCTAATGGACTATTTAAATTCAACGTAAATAGCGTAAATAAAGTTACTACGCATGCGCAGCTACTCCGATCCTAAAAATACACACAGAACTCCGTGCAAAAACGTATCTGTGAATACGGCCTCATATCCACATATGACACCCCTGTCACTTACGTCCGCCGTCCTAGCAGATGTTGCCCGGCGTGGCTACGGCAACGCCCGATCGTGGATCGGGCGTCTGTAGCAGCACCATAGGGACGCTGGAGGGGACGTCCCCCAGCGTCCCTACGTTCAGATTAGTGTAGGTGGGCGGGGGGAGATAGTTAAATGAGGGTGGGAAGGCGTGCTAAGCGGCCATACGCTCCTGTGCGAGCGTAAGGCCCCTTCCTTATGCCGGCTGAAGTTAGGGTAGCCTTCAGCCAGGGTAAGGCAGGGGCCATACGCCCGCACAGGGGGAGTGTCGGTCAAAATGAATGCCGATACGCTGTGCTTTAGTAAGCACAGCGCATCGGCGTAGGTCTGGATCAGGCCCATTATGTGTAAATTAGTGCGATCTTTCATATGCAACGCCAGACAGCAGAATTGCCCTGGGGCAACTAACAAATAGCATAGTTTTTATAAATATCAGGGTGAGAGCTACAGATAGACCAAGATAGACCAGTTTATATAGTAGAAATTGCTGGAGGAAATTTATACACCCATAAATTAAACCATTTAAGTCCATTTTATCGACCGTTAACAGGTCTAACACATACCAAAATTCCCAAAGCAACTGACTTGGCTATAAATTATGGAAAATCTCACTGGATTATCAACCATTGTTCAGTTATTTTAATTTTTATGAGATTTAGGATAGGCCGAGGAAATGTTGGCCCTTTAGACATCTGCACGCTTGGCTCCAATAGGTCTTTAACTATACAAATCCTTTGTTCTTAAATGTGCTTTTAAATAGAGAATCCTATTTATTTTTATGCATATTTAACTGTAGCATTAAAGAACACAAATCCAATTTTTACTTGTTTTAAGTCATATGTTAACTTGAAATATAGAAGTTGAAGAAATGAGGTCACTGGTGGAGATTTTCCCAGTACTCTTTTAAGTAAATATACATCGAATACATTATATACATCGCTTGTTGGATTCATTTGGCATTAATGTAAAGTCCCAATTATGGTATGTACTGAGATGGTTTTAACATAGTTTCCATTGATTTATGTGAAATTCATCATTTGCCTTCATGGCCTTTACACTATTCTCATATCTGATGCCAAATAGCTCAATATGTCAGTTTACTTTGAGTATTCCAGAATGGATTTGTAAACTTTTAAACTTAATAAAACACAGCTACTTCGTATTAATGCACCCCAGACCAACAGAAATCTCACATTTCATTATGTCGAAAGTCTTGCAACACAGAGCCCGATTTCCATCACCGGAGCACTGTGGAATTGTCCTTCACTTTGCTGGTGGCAATCAAAATGTTAACAGGTCAAATTATAGACAGGTTAAAATGTTGACAGTTGACTGTTGACATTTCATACCAGACTCGTTCTTCAGGTTTTGGGAGAACACTAGCTTGGCACTATAGGCTGTTGTTATCCAGGTTGGATCACTTTCATGTGGGTTTGCACATATTTCTATCCCCCAAACAAGGTATTCTATTTTAAAGAATTGTTAATACCTTTCTAATGTTGGTGTCATTATTTTGACCTTCTTACACAGGGGGCTTACCAACATAAATGTATTAGTTGTATTACTTTATGAATTGTCTATTTTAAAACAAGGGCTTAAAGACTTTCATACTGGAAAGTCTAAAGTAAAATATTTATTTACTTTTGGGGTTTTAAGGCATCTAATGCTTTTCAGGTGCCACATTGACTGGACATTACTGTTAATCATGAAGTTCAAGCAATTCATTTATTGTTAGAAAGTGAGCCTTATATGCGTTACTATAACAGCGGGCATCTTAACCAATGCACGCAATTCTGTAAATCCAGACCTTAACGCAAATCACCTCTGCGACTGTCTGTGTTTAGAGGGTTGGCCAAATGTAGTCAATGTTCAGTTAGGACGTGTTCCGGCAAATCAGTCCAATCCACACCTGAACATTAACGTTAGTGGGCGTGGCTTACAACTAAGTATTTCGATATATTAACAAGATTGTCTGAAAAATCCGAAACAAAACAATGACCAAAAAAGTATGTGAGAAAGTATAGTAATGTTTCAATGCTTAACATCAACATCACTGGGTCAGAGCAATTACAATTTCTTGTACAGATTACTTTCATCTTGATGAACTTTTGGATTTTAATTTTCTGGATAAACCTTGCCTCACTCGTTGATTACTGGGGAAATTGCATAGCGACTGCACACTTGACTATAATTGGTTTTATTTTCTTGCTGCCCTGCACCATGATCCAATTATCAGCCCTGAGAATTTTTGGACAATGCCATACACCACCTTGCCTTACAGAACATCTGGCATAGGCAACCCGTGCCACTTCAGATGATTGAAAAATACAAGTTCCGTCATGGTTTTCCATGTTTCATGGGAAACGTGGGTTTGATATAGGAAATACAGCGCTCCATCGTGTCGGCAGCTTCACTATAAACTTCCAGGGGATTGTACAGAAAGATCCCCAGGGACCGTATTAATAAACAATAGAGATGTAAGTCTGCAGATAAAGCGCAAATGACACGGTAATGGATAAGTCAGAGAGGTTCTGGAGTCCTTGTTATTTATCAGGATATGGATTCAGAAATGTTGATCACTCTGCCATGAATGTTCTGGCTTCTCTGTTGCTAGCGTCCTCCTCGTGCACTGATGTGTGCCTCCTTCATGTATCGTTGGTCAGCTGGTATCTCAGCTGATCGTCCTCTTTCCGGGTAGCAGATCTGACAGGCACTCAACTTCTGTGGCTCTGTTCTGCGTGTCTCCCGTGAGAAAAAAAGAAGAGACAAGGCACCTGGCCCTAGTACAATATTGTTTTATTTCACAACAAGTATAAAAGCAGTTTATTCAAATAGATACTCACAAAATGAGTTCTTTCAATAATCATATAAAGGTTTCTTTACAATACCGCAGCTCCGTACAGTAACTTTTTATGGGTCCATGGCTAAAAGTCCGTAGGTTACATGTGTGGGTTGCTGAAGTGATTGTTAGAAAAATACAAGTTCCATCATGGTTTTCCATGTTTCAGCTATGCGTAAACTATTGGAGCATGCTGGGATTAGTATCTTCACAACACCTGGGTTACCGATCTTACTAAAGCACAGCGTATCAGCATCTACTCTCCCCGACACTCCCCCTGTGCAGCCGTATTTTCACTTGCTTACGCCGGCTAAAAGCTACCCTAACTTCAGCCGGTGTAAGCAATGGAAAATACGCTCGCACAGGAGCATTGTAATGCTAAGCCTTCCCTCCCTCATTAAACTAAATCCCCCCGCCCACCTTCACAACATAGTAACTAGTAACGCTGGGGGATGCCCCCTTCAGCGTCACTACGCTGTTCCTGCGGACGCCCGAACATCTGCCCGGCTCATGCGCAGATCGGCTTTTCACCCAATCTTACGCTTACGCCCGCCGCAGCTAGTACGGAGGACATAGTTTTGTAGTTCTGGATCAGGCCCAATGTGCCTGGTTTCCCTCAGCTGGTGGTAATCAGCTGGAGGTGTGCCTGATCACCGCAGCTGATTGGAGGAGTGGACTTTAAGTAGCCTCTTGCCGGGAAGTCTGATTGTCAGCTATAGTGTCTGATTTCTTGCATTTGCCTGCTGTTTTGTGCTCTTGCCTTGGATCTTGTCATGTATCTCGCTCCTGTTGTTGTCGAGTGATTCAATCTGCTCCTTTCCTGTGTGTGTACGTTGTGTTTACCATCTCACAGCGTGCTGGAGTCCACTTGCCAAATCTTTCCTTGTGTCTCTACTCCATCAGTCTATCTCCGGTATCTATTGTTACCACTGTGTTCCATCTCTGTGTGTGCTCTGTGAGTGTGGGTCAGCCCATCGGACTCTGCTTCCCAGTCTAGCGGTTTGCTGTGTTCCATCTCCAGCTAGTCCAGCTGGAGATGCCTTCTGGCACCTGTTCTACTGTGATTGTCATCTGCCAGTGGGTCAGGTTTTCTATAGAGGGCCTTGTTTGTTATCTGTACCACCTCTGTGGTTTACCATCATACCCCTTGCTTTCTCTGGATCCTACCTCCGCTCTCTGTATCCATTCTATTTACAGTGTGTGGGTTCCAGTTTGTATTCTTGTGTGAAAGTGTTCCAGCCTACAGTCTTGTGTATAAGGGTTCCAAGTTGTGTCTCTGGTGTATGAGATCCAGTACAGGAGCTTACGCTACAGGTTTTCCTTGGTGGCTATCACTGGGGGCTGCGATCTATCAGGTGTCAGCAGCCAAGACTAACCCCACCATCTAGCTCTAGTGAATACCTGGCCCTGGTTAGACTCTACACCCTCATGAGAAGCCTTCCTGGGAGACTGTAACAGCCGAAGGTAACCCTGCATGTATTACATAGTAATCAGAGTATAGCAGCTATTTTTGTAAAGTACAGAACACTCCGCCAATTCTGGACATTACTCTACCAGCTACATATGGAAAGTATGTCTATGGATGATCTCTATGGATGATAAGATTTAAAACAGAAACTATTTTTGTCTGCACAGAGATACTGCCATAAGTTTAGATGAACATTAATAGACAAATAGAATTTCCTACCAAGTGTACGCTGTACTGAATAGATATATATATCACAATTTTAGCCTAGAAGACTCCTGGTTACTATCCTGTCTGACTGACAAGGGTTTCTTGCAGGTATGCCAGGATTATAGATGATAGCGTGACTGATTATGAATGTACAAAGAAAACAATCACAAGAATTCCTTTAGTGTGACAGGATTAAAGCTTCATTATAATCAGCAGACACTATCATTGCAATGTTTGATTGGAAACCAGAGAATGGAAGAATGTATTCCATATAAACAAGAAAAATTCGAAGTGAGGCATTTGAGCTACTCATCGTAATGTTATAACGTGACAGGTTTGAATTGTACAGTAATAATGCATGGATCAGCATGATTGCATCTATTCTGGCATGAGCAATGTAAAGGGACACAGCGATGAGCTATGCCAT
Source organism: Limnodynastes dumerilii (assembly GCA_011038615.1). NCBI lineage: Eukaryota > Metazoa > Chordata > Amphibia > Anura > Limnodynastidae > Limnodynastes > Limnodynastes dumerilii. The sequence continues at coordinate 533,498 of WWET01000022.1, forward strand.
TGAGCGTATTGGGTTTGAATCTGGATTAGGCTCCATTACTCCATTCTATCTTAGTGCCACTCCTTTACCCTGATGATGGAAACCACCGTGTTTATCACTTCTTAGGTTTCTATAGTCGTCCCTTGTTCTTAATGTGCATTGAAGGTAATTTCTGAAACGGCAAAGTTATGATCTCAGTTAAGCTGTGTATAAACGACATCAATTTCACAAGATACAATGGCCCAGATCCAGAGCTGCGTTTCCTTTACGTTTCAACGCCTAACGTATTTATGCTATCGTAATTACTATCCCCTAGGCCCTCCCCTCGGTCATACATACTTTTGTCATTTTAAGCTTTCCAAACCCTACCTTAACTTTTCTAAGCGTAACTCCTGACGGCCGTAATGGCTGCACGTACTTATGCGCCTAAGCACGCCCATACTGTATGATTTAAATGCCTCCCCCGGCCTCCAAAGCGTAATTACTGGTGTCGTGTGGCTGGCACGCCCCTTCGTTCGTACTTACACTCTTGATACTAGGATGGTTTCGAACTGGCTGGGATTTCGATTGCATATGCGATTCCAATCGATCCATGGAGCACCGAAAGCTCCGTTGTCATAAAAGTAGTAAAAAAAAAAAATAGTCCCCACTCCTTTCCCTAACTCTCCCCTCTCACTACACTAACCCTAACCCTCCCTTCCTGGCAGTCTGACCATAACCCTCCCTCCTCTACAGCCAGACCCTAACCCTAACCCCAACCTTGACCCCGCAGAGACAGTTTACTTACTTGTTCCAGGTCCTGTGATAGCAGCGGCGGAGGTGTGACAGGGGGATATCGCGGTGCAGCAGAGGGAGATTGCGAGAGTGAATTGGTGAAGTATGCCAAATGGCATACTCACCCATTCATTAAAAAAAAAAGTATAAAATGGTAAGTACAGGAAAAAGGGACAACTTTCGGATGCCCCTTTTTCGAAAATTGAGAGTTTTGTTCCGGAGAGTGTAACCGCCCAAAAGGTATGATATTTAATAAAGGAGTGTAGGAATTTTTAGGTTTTTAATACTTTCTTATTTTATAATTTCTTTATTAACAGGCTTTTGTATAGGGCTATTAGATTGTGTGGCGTTTTACAGAGAATATTTCACATTCACATCAGTCCCTGCCCCACTGGAGCTACATACTAAGGTCCATAACACTACATACACATTAGGGTTAATTCATTCAGCAGCCAATTAACCTACCTGCATGTTTTTGGATTATGGGAGGAAACCCACACAGATACACGGAGAACATACAAACTCCACACAGATAAGGCCTAGTCTGGGAATCAAACTCATAACCTCAGCGTTGTGAGACACAAGTGCTACCTACTGATCCACCGTGCTGTCCTACTATTTTCTATTAATTTGAATATTTACAGTATTGATAATATAAATCATTTTTGTAATGATAAAATAATGATTTATTATTTTATATAATGTTACAAATGTTTACCCACATCAAAAGCACATAATTTTATTGTAACCCATTAAGGGATTCAAAATATATCTAGTGACTGTCATACAATACTAATTGCACCCTGTAGACCACTATACAATAAACTGTAACATAGTGACTAGCATACTATGTAGACTGCACCCTAGTGACCACTATACAATACATGGTGCACCCTAATGAACATCATACAATACACACTGCATTCTAGTGGCCACCATACAATACACACTTCTCCCTTGTGACCGCCATGCAATATATACTAAACCTATCTAGTAATCAATATACCATTTTATTTTATGGTATATTATTGGGGGGGGGGGCTACTTTTTATTATTTATGGAGAATTTCAAATTGACCTGTGGACAAACGCTTCAATACATAAAAAAGTTTGTTTTGGTGCACTCAATTCTATGTAATGTAAATCAAAAATCTTTATTCATATAAATTATAATTAATGTATTTTAACATCAAAAAGGGCAAAATATTTAAAAGCGTTAAATAGTGAATAAAGAGAGAATTATAGTATATTAAAAATATAATCAGATTGTCAAAATATAAATCTGTCTATATGAGATGCTATGAATTCATAATATTATTTGATGTAAACACTTTCTAGAAATATAGTACAGGGAAAATATAATTTATGTAATAGTAACAGATTAAGAGACCATAGAAATAATTTCTAGACAGTTATACTTTTTTAATATATTTGTTTGTTTCACTATTTTTCTAAAGTTTTTATATATTTTGCCACTTGTCTACTAAATTACATAGAAAGCACGTTCTCTCTTTATACAGACCTTTCCTTCTGGGTCTTGAAGTGTCTCCAACTCCCACTCTTTTATAATCCCTCTTTGTCTCTTCAAGCCCGTGTCTCTAACCCACACTCTTTTTCATGTCCCTTCTTGTCTCCAATCACCACTCTGTATTATGCTCCCCTATGTCTCTTCAGTTCCCACACTCTCTACCCCTGTGTGTCTCTAAACCCACACTCTTTGTCCCTTCTTGTCTCCAATCACCACTCTGTATTATGCTCCCCTATGTCTCTTCAGTTCCCACACTCTCTACCCCTGTGTTGTGTGNTTTCATAGCCCCCTGTGTCTCTGAGTACCGTGTACTAGGAAATCCATTGCATAACATCTGCCTGGGGCATGCTCGTTTTGTTCCACACACCCGACTTTCGCAAGCAGCTTGCGGAAGTCTGGTGTTGGATGAAGATCTGGATGGCCCAACGGCTCATAGTTTTTCTATAGTGCAAAACATTTATTAAGATGCACTTTACCAACCAGGTGACTGGACTAAAAAGGAAAAGGCAGATAGTTATTACATACTATATAATATACTATATAATATGTGCAATAATAGAGGTCATTGCTGCACCATTGTCCCAGGCCTCAAATTTAGTGACGGCAGCCCTGTCACTAGCTGTTATCCATTATGCTTATTTGTTGTTAATGTTTTGCTTTCGTGTTTTTGGTTTCTATCTGGTGCCCTGAAGTATCATAGAACCTACATAAAGATCCCTTTTTCAACAGTAAAACGTTAGGTCTAGCATTTTTTTCCACATCCATACTGTTCTTTTTGATCTTAATATTTCCCTAATCAGCTGCCAAGTTCCAATAGGATCTTCGCTTTCATTCGCCTCTTTTACACCAGGTTGATTAAAATATAAAACCTGCCTAAAAAAGCATTTGCTCTAGTTGGTAATCATCTTTTTTTATTTCCCTTCTTCATTTCATTCTCACCTGCACAATGCCAAGCAATTTAGGCTGAAACGTTCCCTCTGTTCACGTTTTCCAAGTCTCTATTATTATATTCTTTATTTTCAAATTTCCATATATCTTGTTTTTATTACAATAAATCTGTTATTTGTATTTATTTTATGCAAGTTAAACCCTAAATTTAACCTTTTGCGTGCCTGACCTCAATCGTTTGGATAATTTTTTTTATTTCTTTACAACTTAAAACAGAAACAGGTTTACTTTTGAAGGAAAACGGGAAATACATTTGAAATGATTCCATTAATGGAAACGGTGGGCCGTATTCAGAGAACCGTATTTGCGGGCAGTTCCATGCGTATTTTTACGTTCGGATGAACTGCACATGCGTAGTAACTAAATTTACGCAATCTACGCTGATTTTAGGCATGGAAGTCCATTAGGCACAGACTTGTGATTCACAATGTGGTTGTAATCCGTCCAGAGACAGAAACATGAAAGTGGGGGGGGGGGGCATTTAAATGACCGTTTGAGGAGGTGGTGAGGGCGCGGTTAGTTAGATACGCACATATGTATGGAAGTATTATACGTACGGAAATGCACACTTAAAGATAAGGGTGGTCGAGGCTCTCCTAAGTCAAGGACAACCCGTCATGGGTGTTGCCTTGCAATGTTCGTACGTATAATTGCGAACCTTTCGCTGACGGATATCTGAATACGGTCAAGTATCTTAACAAATCAACATCGCTGTCTGCTCCTGCTTAAACTTATAACTGTCCCTTTATCTGTAATAGACTTTCGTTTCATGCAAGGGTAGAACGCCGGCTGGGGTGGCGGGTTGGGCTTGTACAGCGCTATTGTAACAGATCATGTGACTGAAGAGTGTCTGTTCTGCAGGCACCTGGTCTGTTCCTGTGCTGTACCCTCCTCCTCCTTTCCTCACTGGTGTTTATTGGGTCAGTCTCCAGAATTGCTGTCTATCACTTATGATCCCAAACCCATTGGCATCCTCAGATCTGGGTATGCAGACTCTGTTCTGCCTCTGGAGGCAAAGGTAGGAACACAGGGCATGCCCCCTTCACTCCTGGGTACAGATTGTGGATCCGTGGACAGAACCCTACCTTAAATATTCTGCACGCATTATACTAAGCCATGACATAATTACAGGCTTTTTCCCTACCTGACGTACAGAACCAGCGTTCTCAATTCTGGATATGGCCCGTAGTGTTTAATACATTGGTCACCATAAACATAAATACACTTTGTAGTCAAAGAGGATATTGGAAAAGAAAAAACAGAACAACATTGATCCTAATGATGATTCTGTTAAAGCTTATTCTGAAGAAGTTCCAACTCAAATAAAAGCATAATCCTTGTGCCAGATCGACACAATCCAAAAGGCATGAAACACATCCACATCAGTAAAATCGCCAGACATGGTCAGTCACTGCAAGATCTCAGTTTAAACCTAAAGGAGTAGTGTAAATATCTATATAAAAGCTATTCTGCGCCTCACCGTTATACGCATGTGCAGTAGCGTCCACTCGTTGGAACGCTACTGCGCATGCCCAACAGTGTGGGCAAAAAACACACACACATTCCCCCGTCCCCACTGTGAGTCCCCTTCAATTACCTTTAGTGGCGGACGGAAGCTCCAAGTATCGGAACCCGCTGCCGCCCTCTCTTCTGCCCACACTGAGGAAGTTCTTGCCACATCCAAGATGGCGGCCAGGGTCCTTCCTAAAGACCTCCGCCGCCATCATGGATGTCGCAGGAACTTCCAGAATGTAAGGTAAGGAATTTGTAAGGTGGGACAGGCTGTTGCTAGGTAGCAGAGGAGGGACTCACCACTGCCATCTTGAGAATACTGGGGGGGCTGGAGACACATGTGGGGGATAC
>WWET01000022.1:579004-595847 GCA_011038615.1 Limnodynastes dumerilii
TGGTACCTAATGGAACTTAAGAGTGCCACAGGGCTACCTTATCTTACCATGCGTAGTGTCCTTCTTAAGAAGGAAACTACGCACAGAGAATAGCTCCCCTCCTCCCCATCTTATCTAAATCCCTCCCCTCCAATCTCCTCCCCAAGACTGCCTTGGCACGCCTCCTCCTGCCTGAGCTTCTATGTGCGGCCTTTAAAGACCGCACGTAGTCAATCTACGTACATAAACGTGTAGTAGCTCATATTTTTTATTTCACCGCACTTAAGAAGCCGAAGATTCTTAAGTGTGAATCAGGTCCTAGGTGAGTGCCATCAGCATTTTCACACAAAGAAGTACGGTGTGTGTGTGTATTTATAGTCATTATTCGGGTTGGTCATCATTGTAATTTAATATACACAATATACAATTTGCCTTACTGTTGGATTATTTATAGCTATTTAGTGATGCTTGCCAACACCCATGGCACTGTATTTAATTTCTGCAATAACATTTAATATAAAATAGTTCCAACTTATATTTTTCCAATGCAAAAAATATTTTTGACAGGTTATGTAGAATCAAGCAGCTTCTGTCATTTATTTCCTTCTCTTATCACCTCTCCGCTCTCGTGAGAGCAGTTCATCAATCTTAGTAAAGGGATTTAAAGGCTCATTTGCAAATCATCCTCGGAAAGTAACATTTTTTCACCATCTCTGACAAATAAAACTGATCGCTGCAAACGTTTTATCTTTCATGTGAATATACATGTGCATCCTAAGTATGAACATAAGTATAATCCAAGAGGGGAACATTTATTTTGGTGCGGCCAGATAAGATTGCCCTGAAAGCCTGTGCCATAGTGTGATTTCCCCTGCATCTAGTAATCATTTAGAGACTGAGCATAGCAGTTGTGAGTCTCTTTCGTTTCTCTTGTCTGAAGGTAGTAGCCTTTTCCCCTGGTCCCGGTGATTTGCATTGTAATCGTAGAGGAGATCATTAAACTGCAGTATCAGTCTGATTATGCTAGGCATAATACCGGGCGCAGCTGTTGAAGCACACACACAGGACTGTGCCTCGCTGGGCCCTGAGACTCTCTAATTACCAGTCATGCTGCTTTCTCCAACTGCCAAACATTGTCAAACTGTTTTAATTTTTTATCTATTGAGCTGAAAACCCAAGGTGAATAAAGATTGATTTTCTTTCTTACTAAGGGGCTAAGACTTGTTAAGAGTGCTCGCGGTTCACTTTTGCATTATAATAAATCCTGAGGGGACAACAATTCCAGACCTAAACCGACCTTGCTGTAGAATTAATTCAGCGCTTCTGCTGAAAAACTGATTTTACTAGACGAGAAGGGAGTCACATGACCCTAGATTAATAAGACAATGCCGTTTAGAAGCTGAGCTAGAAGGGAATGGAGCAGCAGGAAAGGAAGCTGAGCGACAGACAACCTGAGAGCTGCTCGGGTGTACCTCTCCAGTCAGCAACTCCACTCATCTGTGTGATTAGCGATGAAAGCTGGACTCTGCATAGAGCGGGCCTCCGCTATACGTATTCAGGAAATAATAAACACAGCACGTTGGTGTCATCGTCATTAAAATGTAACCCTTCGGAAAGTATACACAGAACGTGCATAATGCAAACCAGATTGAGCCGCTCACCTAACAAGCTGGCAAACTTTTTTCGTCTTTAATCCTGACCTCTGCTGATGTTCCCAGAAGTTTGATAAAGCATTTGAAGGAAACTGCCTGAGAACTATAGAGGAAACTATCGGAAAGTTGTCTTTCTTCACTTGCTGTGCAATATAATCATCTATGACCGGATACTGTATTGGGCGATGTGGTTTGGTAAAGCCCTTATGTATGATTCGAAGTGATAAGTTTACCCATTTGCCATGGGGCTGGTGCGTAACATTTAAGGCAGGGTCCTGGGTTCAGAAGTCTGTACGAGCGAGGGGAGTGGTCTCATCTCACATGCACAATCTTTGGGGCTAATCCAGACCCACACATGAATTATTTGCGAGGGTCCGTAAGTACGATCGCGTAGCGGGGAGTACACGCCCCCTGCACTCCTCGCCCCCTGCACTCCTCGCCCCCTGCACTCTTCGCCCCCTGCACTCCTTGCCCCCTGCACTCCTCGCCCCCTGCACTCCTCGCCCCCTGCACCTCCTCACACTCGCTAGTAAATCTGGATAATTACGGGTCCAGATTCCTACCTTAAATATTAGGACTTGTTCTGCGGCCGTTAGTGGCAACGGGGATTCCCCGCTCTGTACCCCTAATTTAAATGGCTACCCCGCCTATATTGCAGGGATAGAGGCATCCAAAGGGACGGGACTGCACCTTCCTCGTATATACTGTCATATGTACGATAGTACTTACGCTAAGGGAACCTCTGCTGCGCGCATGCGCAGATGTTCCCTGACAGTGAATTTACGCGAATGGCTTGCGTAAATTCACTGTCGTACATAGTTCAGGATCGACCCCTTTATGATCGCACATTATGACCATAAGGATGATTAAATGTGGTTAGGGGCTTTCCAACTTTGCATTGGGGCCATGTTTACACCAATTGGGCCTGACCCAGACTGGAATGTTAAAATGAAAGAATTCTTTGTTTCGTAAAAGTCCACAACACAAAATGGGAAGTTTATCTGTGAATCAGATTCAAACGCAACTTTGTGTAAGAGTGGTAGATTATATACAGGCACATTACAGCCAATCACCATGCAGATTCCTTCCCAGACACTTCCATTTCCCCAAACACACGTGCCAGGTGTTCACTGTTATGCTTCATGTGAGTGCATAATTGACAATGCAGATCTTCTAAATATACTGTCTTATTGTCTTTGAGGTGCTCTGTGGCTCATGGAAATATTTAGCCATAAACTGTGCTTTCTTACTTTAATGTTTGGTTCGCATTGTACTCACTTGTGTGAGCGTGCCCTTATTGTGTCCCACTGATCGCACCTTTGACCATAAGCTGTCACAGCGCTAAGTTGCGATTAAGTCTGGACCACCATGCCATTTGTTCTGGCAATACACAGTCACCACACCATCGGCTCTATATCAGACCCATTATGTGCAATGGTAACTCACAGACCCAACCCTGATGCAAGAACATTCACAGACATTACCGTTGCTGGACGATTTTTACGTCATTTGTAAAATTGTAATTATATCTTTTAAGGATTTTTGTTGTATTTACCCCACAAAATAAATATAAAATAAGCACAAAACATCCATACATGGAATTGAGTATGAGATGATGAATATAAATTAATTAGCACAAAAATGTAAATGTTGACTTAGTCGTGGGATACACTATTAAGGAGGGCTTTGCTAGTTTAATGGAATAGTGCTGGATCCAGACTTAAGTAAGTGCTTGAAATTAGTTACTCCTGGGCTAAACCATGTTGATTGCAGGGGAGTCATATTAGAGTTGAGAGGTGATGTTTCCTATCCCAAGTCCCAAGTCTAAATAACAGTGTGATAGTAAAGCTGGTCAGTATCTGTGTGCAGTAAGCAATTCAAAGATATATCCCTGCATGCAAACAATATAATTAACTTGAATCCCCCTACAATTAACATGGTTTAGCCCAGGAGTAACTAATTCAAACACAAAATGGAAGTTGCTCAATCAATTTATAGGTAAATGCAAACAGGTGCATGAAAGGCCAGGGGTTAATCTGCTAGCCACAGAAACAAAGGAAAGAAAATGCCTCAGCAACAATGCCATTAACCAGTAACAGACTATACTGTCTATCTGTAAAATAAAATGCAGAAATGTTCATTACACATATTTGCGCAAACATATGATGAGATATGATATGGTAACTCATTTCAAGCACCTACTTAAGTCTGGATCCAGCCCATAGTGAGAACAATTTATTGCTATATGATTGGATTGAATTCTAGGATAAATTAGGTAAATATTGTAAAGTCAGCAAGGACTAGATCTAGTGCTAGATCTAGTGCAGCCTACAGAAGTATATCATAAGGGTGTAAGAGGATAACAGGATATGTTGCCCATAGCAGCCATTCATATTCTAGCTATCATTCTCCAGATTGCACTTATTGATAACTGGAATATGACTGAATTGGGCAACAGCTTCATCTTTCCTCTTTAGAAGCTTAATATTTATTCCCTGTACTGTTTTATGTAGTTAACCGAACGGCGATAGAACTGTAATTGATTTACTGACATTGGTCCGGATTCACAGTTATGTAGTTTTTGTTTTATGTATGTTATAAGAATTGAGCTACTACACTTACACAATCTACGTACAGAAATGGTACATAGATGGCATAAATAAGCTACTACGCATGCGTAGTAGCTCAATTCTTAAAACAACGCACGTAAGACGAAAATGATGTAACTGTAAACCCGGACCATTGTCTGAATAAGAACAGTACATATAGTAATAGATTAGAATAGACCGCACATAGAATAGCTCGAATCAACCAAGTGTTATTCATCCAGGAGTCAACTTCCCAAGTCATGACCAGAGGGCAGAAGAGCAATCAGCTGTCAATAATTCATTTTGTAAATGTGAAAACATGAGTCAATATTCCAAAATTGCTGGTGGCAATGGCAGTGAAATTCTACATAATAAAATATATGAAACTTGCTGCTTCCAGGGATAATATAGACACATTCCTCACTGCTGTCTTTATGTTTGTGGTTACCAAAAATCCTTGGTGGTTCCTCCTGAACATGCTGACTGAGGGTTTGGATGCGCCTTCTGATAGACCCAAATTCTAAACATGGCCAGGTGCCTCATAGCACTGGCAGCAGACCAATCCCCCTTAAAATGTCACATACAAACCAGAATTTGATATCTGTACGGCATGAAAATAATATCAGAATGACAAATCTTTCAAATTTGTCCGGACCTAGACCCCTATACCAGGTCTGGCTAACCTGTGACACTACAAGTCCCAGCATACTCTAACTTGCATATTGCGAGCTGATACTCGACAAAGAATTCTGGGAGAGCACAGGTTGGCGTTGCCTGATCTATACTAATGAATACCTCTAGAGCCACTCTTCTGTTGTATTTCTTGATTTTTGCTAGTAGTCCTGTTCTAGCCATATAGTTCAGTATTACTTATTCCCTCTGCAATCTTTGCAGTGTGGTAGCCTGTAATACCAGATTAGTCGGAAACATAGAATTTACCGGAATTTTCCCGGTAGGCCGGTGGCCTCTGGAGGCAATTCAGCAGCTTCTATTTTATTTGAAGAAGTCCAGGATGTTGACTGTCATGGGTGGTGGTTGCTAAAATGATGTCTGTTTGGAACGGAGATCTAAAGAATGTTGTATGTATTGGGTGGTGGTCATTGGAATGCTGTATGTTTCACTCGGTGGTCACTAGAATGCTCTTTGTTTTACGCTGTGGTCAGTAGGCTGATGTATGTATTGGGTGGTAGTAACTAGGATGCTGTATGTTTCAGGTGGTGGTCACTAGGGTGGCAGTCACTCCCTGCATTGCATAGAGGTCACTATATATCTCTATTGTATTGTATATTGAAATATTAGTCAGTATATATTGTCTTTGCTTGTTACTCTTTTAGGTAGCACACTTAATTGGCAATACATAACCCTTCCCCCATACCATGTATTTTATACTGCTTTTATTATATATTTCTTTATTCTGTACTAATTTGGTTTACATCATTTTTTTAGGCTCTGCCAATAGTGATCTCGTCCCCATGTAGCCTCTTGCAGATTTTTTTCCAGGGCCATTTTAAGTTCCCAATCCACTCCTGGTCAGAAATAGGTTAAGAGCACCATAAGGACAATTACCATGACAGCAGAAAGTATTCATGTGACGCCATGTCTACCCAAGCTGTTTATTACTTTGCTAATAAACAGGATAATAAATCATTTTTGATCAGCTCATAGCCGGACTACCATCTCTAAGTGCAGGGAGTAGATAGACAAATGTTTCAGTATTACAGGTTTGGAACAAATGAAAAAGCAGAAAGATATAAGACTGTGAAATAAATGTCCTCTAACAGCTGACATGTAACCTTATATAATGCTTTCAGTATGCTGCTAATAACTGGAAACAACACAGAGAACTGATGTTATGGTTAATAAAGGCTTTGATGAAGCAATTTTCATCTGGGGAAATTGACCTGAGCACTATAACTTGTTAATAACAATGCATTACACAGGACGGCAGTTCAGGTAAAACATTCACAGGCTGATCGGAGAACGCATGAAACAACAATGATAATTACGTTCTAGCAACATTGCACAGCTGTATCCATCTGGTGGTCCACATTCCTTCTGACCCCCTCTACCCTCCTCCTTTTCATATATGGAAACATTTAGCAAAGTATCAAAATGTAATATTGTGCCTCTGTCTTATGTTTCAGCTTTGGTTTGCATTTGTTAATGGATTTTCTGGACAAATTCTGTTTGAACGATGGTGCATTGGCTTGTACAATGTGGTAAGTGACTCATTTTTGGTTTTTGATTACACATAAAAGTTCTAGCAGCGTTCTCCCGCCCGCTCCCTCTGATGTTTATCGCAGTCCATTATCTGACGCCCAGGTTTGCATGTTATGTTAAAGTAGATTTTGAGAAAAACATCTTGTTCTGATGCAACATGTGACCGATATTTAAAACAGTTGTTGGGAAGTAGATCCAGAATAAAACCACATTTTCCGTAAACCTAGTGGTACGGCCTTGGTAAATATGATATGAATGGTAACTAAATGTCATGCCATTTCTTATCGTTGTGCAGATTCAATTTATTTGTATATATTACATCAAATATTTGGTTATATTTTTTGTACATCGACCTAAATTTTAAAATGTAACTTTTAGTGGAGTTGTTTTGCTATGTTAATTTACAGCATTAAACTTTATTTTATTTAGTTCTGGTCCTTTGCAGCCGCTTTCCATTAAATGCGCTTCTTGTTCAAGCTGACAGTTCTTTTGTCTGCTCTCCAATAAGTTGTTGTATTAGTTGCACAAAAATGGAAGCCATGAGTTATGTTGTTGCATTTTGTATCCATGCAGTAATTAAATATGTGCGGAGAACTGTTTAAGATAATGCAGCTTATTACACCAACACAAAAATTGTCTACATTGAATCTTATTTCCAACTGAACTATTTGTAGATAATGAACCTTAAATATGGATATGTCTAATAAAATATAATGGGTCTAATTTTCCTCCAGTTTCCGTGGGATCAATGGCGATAAACTAATTTGGCAATAAAATATGTTTTAATCACCTTACCTTCTCTCCTGCTCCCAACCATTTACTCATTCCTACACTGTGACACTGCTCTCTCCTCCGCTCTGTCCCAGCTCTCTCCTCTGCCCTGTCCCGGCTCTCTCTCCTCTGCCCTGTCCCGGCTCTCTCTCCTCTGCCCTGTCCCGGCTCTCTCTCCTCTGCCCTGTCCCGGCTCTCTCTCCTCTGCCCTGTCCCGGCTCTCTCTCCTCTGCCCTGTCCCGGCTCTCTCTCCTCTGCCCTGTCCCGGCTCTCTCTCCTCTGCCCTGTCCCGGCTCTCTCTCCTCTGCCCTGTCCCGGCTCTCTCTCCTCTGCCCTGTCCCGGCTCTCTCTCCTCTGCCCTGTCCCGGCTCTCTCTCCTTTCCTGCCCCGCATCCTTTCTGCCCTGTCCCGGCTCTCTCTCCTCTGCCCTGTCCTGGCTCTCTCTCCTCTGCCCTGTCCCGGCTCTCTCTCCTCTGCCCTGTCCCGGTTCTCTCTCCTCTGCCCTGTCCCGGTTCTCTCTCCTCTGCTCTGTCCCGGTTCTCTCTCCTCTGCTCTGTCCCGGTTCTCTCTCCTCTGCTCTGTCTCGGTTCTCTCTCCTCTGCTCTGTCCCGGTTCTCTCTCCTCTGCTCTGTCCCAGCTCTATATGGCAGCTATAAGCATGGAAAATGTGATATCATTTAAGGTACCGTCTGCACTGGGAGCAGGAAGGTGTCTAGAAAGATCAAAAACCATCTGTCTAGGCTTCCTTTAAAGATGTTTTGAATGTTATAGACATAACACAATGCCATTGACTTCAGTCCAGTGTGGAAATATCCATTCTAAAAAGAAGGTAGAATGGTAAAGGGAGATTTGACTTAGTTTATTAAATAATTTCTACTCATTGACTGGGAATTTGACCTGGTAAAACTGTTAGGATCTCCTGTTAGTGGTATTTCTGGTAGATTTAATGCATGACTGAGACTACCGGATCTTGTAGTAAATAGCACTACATTTAGCTTGAAGATTGCTTTCCATGAAATGTGAATCTTAGATGTACAAGTTGGGGTCATGAATACAATGAACTTATTGTGCCTGAAATATTATTCAGAATTTGAGTTTGTAATGCTTCCTTCAAATGAGCCACATAGACGACATCCTGACACATGCCATCCGTGGGATGTTTTTCTGTTCCCAAACTAAGAAAGTTTTTGGAAATTAAGAATAAAGATTCCCAGCAATCACTGTGACCTCACTTACCTATTTATTTTAAACTATTTATAAAACACATTTAAATAGCATTATATGAACCCATTTAGAAATCTAAAATTCACAGTTAAACATTCATTGGTCACAGTTCAGATTTATACTGAATGACTCTCTCTCAAGGTGTTTGTAAAATACTTACTGTTTAGCTAGTTGAACCCATATCAGAAGAATTGGAGAGTTACGCTGGACACACATGTCTGTCTTCTTTAGATCCAACTCTGCCTTAGAAAGAATCAATTTGAAATGCATCGGAGGGTAACCAGGGCATCAACTATCTCCTATATTCCTATTTACTGTTAGCATCAGCTAACATTTAAACCATTACTGATTAATCCATCCATCTTTGAGATAACACATTAAGAAATATTAATTCAGTGAGACTAATCCCTGATCACTAAGTTTTGATGCATTTTATCATACATAGGTCATTTCATTTGAGGGATAAAATGTCAACGTTCCAAATAAACCAAAAAAAATAACAGAATTAACTTGGCCTCCTTTAATTCATGTAAAAGGCCTGCTTAATATCAATTAATAAAACAACTTAGTAATAAAATTATTATTATTACCAATCCTAGCAGGAGGTGGCCTGATGAACGGGACGATTTCCCACCAGGAAAAGGTCCCATTATCTGTGCCATACACGTCACCTGCTAGGACTGATAATCCTAGAAGAAGTGAGTGGTTTTAGCAGAAGAGGGAGCTGTTCAGTGATCTAATCTTAAAATACTCGTATAAGGAGCTAGCTAGCAGCTGATATTTTTAGACATGTCAAAAGATCAAATAATTGTACCAGAGCGTTTCTAATACGATTATTGTGCATTTGAAAAATCCACCCTGACCATAGAGTCATAGAGTTTTTAACCTGATCACCCAGTAATTGGATGATTAGGCCAATAAACGCTCTAGTATATGGCCAGCTTTACTGAAGTCAGTATTTTTGTAAATGATGCTCAAATAAATTAGTCATTAGTGATTAAACTTCCATGCCCTTAATAACAGGAAAAGCTGTCACCACCTCTTGGATGTGGAGGAGCAGAATGCATAAGAAGCATGTTTCATCTATATGTTTCCTCACCATTCTATGCTTTTATTCATTTTTGGAACCTACATTATTTTTTTTATTTAATTTTTGGAACCTTCAGAGAAATTGTAATTGTGTATCTAGTCCACTGACTGTGACCGTTTTCAGATCATTAACAATCTCTTCTCTCCTCTTTGCCCATTGCTAGAATCTCTGTAATGATGACCATAACTCTCTTGACAGATCTTCACCGCCTTACCGCCTTTCACACTGGGAATCTGTGAACGATCCTGTAGCCAAGATAGCATGTTACGGTTTCCACAGCTCTACAAGTTTACTCAGAATGCAGATGGATTTAACACAAGAGTAAGTGTAACAGAAATAGCAAAGTGCAGTGACAGAAACTTCTCTGTTGTTCTAGAGATTACTTTCCTAAACATATGTATACAGTACCAGTCAAAAGTTTGGAGACACCTTCTCATTCAATGGTTTTTGTTTTGATTATTTTCTACATTGTAGATTAATACTGAAGACATCAAAACTATGAAAGAACACATATGGAATTATGTTGTCAACAAAAAAGTGTTAAACAAATCAAAATATGCTTTATATTTTAGATTCCTCAAAGTAGCCCCCTTTTGCTTTGATGACAGCTTTGCACACTCTTGGCATTCTCTCAGCTTCATGAGGTAGTCTCCTGGAATGGTTTTAAATTAACAGGTGTGTCATGTCAAGAGTCAATCTGTGAAATTACTTGCATTCTTAATGTGTCTGAGACCATCAGTTGTGTTGTGCAGAGGTAGGGTTAGTACACAGTGGACACCTATTTGACTACTGTTTTATTCCATATTATGGCACGAAGCACTCAACTCAGTAAAGAGAAACAACTGTCCATCATTACTTTTAGACATGAAGGTCAGTCGATACGGAAAATTGCAAGAACTTTAAATGTATTCTGAAGTGCAGTTGCAAAAGCCATCAAACGCTATGATGAAACCTCTGCTGCAGAGGATAAGTTCATTACAGTTACCAGCCTCAGAAACCGGTACTTAACAGCACCTCAGATTAGAGCCCACATAAAGTCTTCACAGAGTTCAAGTAGCAGACAAATCTCAACATCAACTGTTCAGAGGAGACTGCGTGAATCAGGCCTTCATGGTCTAATTCCTGCAAAGAAGCCACTACTGAGGATGAACAACAAGAAGAGAATTGTTTGGGCCAAGAAACACAAGGAATGGAAATTAGACCAGTGGAAATCTGTACTTTGGTCTGATGAGTCCAAATTTAAGAATTTTGGTTCCAAACGCTGTCTTTGTGAGACGCAGAGAAGGTGAGCGGATGGTTTCTGCATGTGTGGTTCCCACTGTGAAGCATGGAGGAGGAGGTGTGATGGTGTGGGGGTGCTTTGCTGGTGACACTGTTGGTGATTTATTCAAAATTCAAGGAACACTTAACCAGCATGACTACCACAGCATTCTGCAGCTCCATAGCATTCTATCTGGTTTGCGCTTACTGGGACCATCATTTGTTTTTCAACAAGACAATGACCCCAAACACACCTCCAGGCTATGTAAGGGCTACTTGACCAAGAAGGAAAGTGATGGAGTGCTGTGTCAGATGACCTGGGCTCCACAATCACCCGACTAAGCCCAATTGAGATGGTTTGGGATGAGTTGGACCGCAGAGTGAAGGAAAAGCAGCCAACAAGTTCTCAGCACCTCTGGGAACTCCTTCAAGACTGTTGGAAAACCATTCCAGAAGACTACCTCATGAAGCTGATTGAGAGAATGCCAAGAGTTTGCAAAGCTGTCATCAAAACAAAAGGGGGCTACTTTGAGAAATCTAAAATATAAAACATATTTTGATTTGTTTAATAATTTTTTGTTAACAATATAATTCCATATGTGTTCTTTCATAGTTTTGATGTCTTCAGTATTAATCTACAATGTAGAAAATAATTTAAATAAACAAAACCACTGAATGAGAAGGTGTGTCCAAACTTTTGACACGTACTGTATATGCTAATCTGAGGGACGTGATTTATTGATAAAGTAGCTGTAATGTAATAAATCTGCCTACAAACTTTATAATAATGAATTTGTGGGAGTAAATACCCCTTTAATTACATGTAAAAATAATTAATGTACAGCTGAGCATACATTAGAGCAATAATTGGTCCAATCATCCAATTATTGGGACAATATTTTTTTCCCAAAGCAGTGATAAGACGGTCAAAAAATACCTGAGTCTGATCATTTGGGGCTAGATCCAGACCTTGTGATTGGGCTATGGACACATAAGTCGTCTAAAGTCCACACGTGAGAAAGGAGGGACATGCAACATTCTCTCAGGCATGGACTTTCAGACCTCTGTGCTTACGGAACATGCCCAGAGGCCGGGGTCAGCTCTTGGATCTTCAAACATGTTTAAAAATTATGGGACCCAAGCTGCCCATAATCCATTTATCGGACCTGTACCTCCACCTTCTGGCTGAGGGATATATTGGATATATTTGTGTCAATGATTCATTTCCAGGTAATAACGTAAAGTATGCAAATCGCATTCTCACTCTTTCATAAAAAAAAAAAAAATTCTGAAATGGCTGTCATTCGAAATAGGGACAGCCGAAAAGCAACTTTCAGCTTTCCCTAATTCGCAAGGCGAGCCCTCGCAGTGGGGCAATTAATTATAGGGCAATTAATGCCAGGAATTTGATAGCTCAGCAATATATGTGTGATTTTACCATTAATTTTATTGGTTAAACACCAACTTATATGCAGGTAATTAGATGTTTAATCATGTTATAACTTTAAAATCATAGCTAGCAAATCTAGTTATGCTTTTGCTGTCTTTCTCCAGAAGCATGAAAGGCTTAGATTGGTTAATGTAACGGTAGAGTTAATAGGTTAATATTTGGACGAATTTGACGGTTCAGTGATGTCCCTTTTCTGTCTTGTTTTAGGTGTTTTGGGGTCACTGTATCAATGCCCTGGTGCACTCTCTCATCCTCATATGGTTCCCTATGAAAATGATGGAGCATGGTAAGTATTTTATCTTGTAAGTGTTGGGGACAGAGTGCCATTCCTTAGCATTGTAGTTGTGGATTTTATTAGCAGAAATAATGAATAGAAACCAGGGTTATGAGAGGTTGAAGACTCCGTCAGTGATTGACAGGTCATAAAGTCATCTTTTTACTGCTTCCATGACTCATCAATCACTCATCAGCTTCACTTTAACTTTTTTTTGTACTTTGAAGACTTTAGCTACTTTCTAAACTTGTAACTGTCAGGAAACTTCCCCTGTCCCATTATTCAGGACCCACCTTCCCTGGTTAGAAAGATGGAAGCAATTATACACTGCATTATGTATTGAGCAATATAATGTATTCAATAAAACTTATAAGATACCCTAAGGGAGTTGAAATCATCAGCTATATTTATTGCAAACTTTTAATGAAGACTTTTGCGATCATTTGCGTGCCAGAAAAATCCGATAATAGGCCTGAACCAGACCTGAATGCAGAAACGGACGCATGATGCATGTCGTGCATCTGAGTGCAAGTACTGCGAGGCCTATACAGGAACCACTGCAACTCTGCATCCCATGGCATGTACAGCCGGTTGTGTGCATACACAGTGCCGCCAAGTACAATGCAGCTACATTACAAGATACGTTTCCATTTCCCCAGCGACCCAAATGCAAGTGCAGGGGAATGCACTCTAATGTATAGTGGAAATGGGGGCTATGCTTTTAGTGATATTTCAAAAGTACTAAAAAGATAGTCTTGAATATTGTTGACAGTTTCTTGATAGTCTGCGTAATCTTCACACTTATTGATCTCTGTAAAATGGACAGGAATAGTGAAATAGGATGTGGAGTGTCCGCCTTCAGCATCTCCCTGGACTCATGCCCTGTGGCTGGTGAACATGTTTTGCGTTAGCGCGCCCTTACTGTACATTGACTACCCTCCACCCCCTCCCTGACACAAAGCGGCCCTCTGAACACAAGCTGTCTCGCAGTGTGTTCCCTTTGGGCCTGGATTGCCATAATTCTGTGCGCATTTTCTGGGTTTGCGCAGTGTGAATGAACGCAGAGCTATGCTACACCATCGGCCATACATGCGAGTCAGGATCAGGCCCTCAGTGTTTAATCAGGAAGGGCTGAACCAGACGTACACCTGATAGCACAGCGCATCTCTCTCAGCACATGCTCGGCTGTGTCTATTCAGTCCTGAACTCACCAGTTCGTCCTCCTGCCTTCGAAGGCGAATTGCGGGGAAGTTAAGACTAACGTAGGGCCGTAATCACAGATCCGTTTTTGCGTGGAGTTCCGTGCATATCTTTAGGATCGGAGTAACTGCGCATGTATAGTAACTTTTTATTTACGCTATTTACATTGAATTTACACACGGAGGTCCATTAGGCACGTTTTTGCACTTGGGGACATGCGTACGGAGGGGCGTGGTTGAAATCCGTACAGACAAAGTTACGTTAAAGTGGGGGGGGGGCATTTAAAAGACCATTTGAGGGTGTGGTTAGCTACATACGTAAGTATTATACGCACGTAAATGCAAACGTAAAAATAAGGATGCTCTATGGTGGCGAAAGTCAACATTAACCCGCCCGTGTGCGGGGAGTGTTATGGGTGTTTCTCACAATGTACGTGCGTATAATTGCGTACCTAGAACTACCGGATCTGAATACGGCCCGTAATCATTCAGAGTAAGGGCGTGTTACCGCAAATGAGTCCAATCCACAAGTCTAGGCTGCTGATAGTTGGGACTCCGGTTATATATCATTGCAGAGACATTAACCCTTGCGAATGCTTCATGATTTATGCTTTGTGCTGATAGCCTAAATAAACAAGTATAGAATTTATCCATTCTACCATTCTATCGTTTATGGCTTTTTCTCTTTGTGGCTTTGTTTTATATATATAAATAACCTTTAGGTGCAAAATTGTAGGTTGTACCGGTATAGAGAGAAGCAGCTGAACTATATGGTCAGGCAAACATTTTATCTTGAGCTATGCTAATTAAATATATCCATTAAATTGATCTCCATTACGTTTTATAACATTGGACTGGATCCTTAACTAAGAAAGAGAACTTACACACACGGATGCTTAAGTTACCTGTTGCTTTAATACTGCGCATGTGCAGTACCACGGTTACACAAGGAAGTCCTGGATGTTTGGAACTGGTTTCTGTACGTGCAGAATTTCTGCTAGAGGAGCATGTTAGACCTCGGTGTGTACTTTATACACACAGTGGGATGAGCTTCCTATTCAAATTGTACAATAAGGGCTGAGTTTAGTCCTTACTTGTGGATAAGTTAGGATGCTAGACACTTAGGTGTCCAGAATTCCACACATGAGTGGCAGAGTGTACAATCCTACTTTAGGATCTGGCCAATTAACCATGTGCCACCTTTTCATTGATACTTTAGTATTTGTATGATTTTGTTAAATAATAATAAAAATGTTTTTATTCCATACAAATGCAAAATATATAAACTCCAAATAAAAAGGAACACAAGAATTTTATTGTGCTCAATATTATATTCCCTCCATTAGTATACTGTATACATAACGACACCATTTCCTACAACAAAATTCCTTAATATATTTACATATGTGAATTAGTAAACATAAAAAGTATAATGTAATGTATACCTTTTTTTACTTTTTAATTGAAATACATAAAATTATTATATTACTTTGAAAAAGGAAATTATTTTCTGTGTAACAAAACATTCTATACAATGCTTTTTTCATAATATATGAAATATGCTGAAGATTCTAAACAATGCATCTATTATAATATATTTAATTCACTGAAGATTCTAAACGATGCATCTATTATAATATATGTAATACACTGAAGAGTCTAAACATTGGTTCTATTAATATATTTAATACCCTGAAGATTCCAAATGATGCATCTATTATAATAATCTAATAAAATAAAGATTCTAAACAATGCTTCTCTCATTATAAATGTAATACACTGAGGATTCTAAACAATGCATCTATTATAATATATGTAATATGCTGAAGATTGTAACTAATGCATCTATTATAATATATGTAATACACTGAGGATTCTAAACAATGCTTCTATTATAATATATGTAATATGCTGAAGATTCTAAGCGATGCATCTATTATAATATATGTAATATGCTGAATATTCTAGACAATGCTTCTATTATAATATATGTAATATGCTGAAGATTCTAAACGATGCATTTATTATAATATATGTAATATGCTGAAGATTCTAGACAATGCTACTATTATAATATATGTAATATGCTGAAGATTTTAAATGATGCATTTATTATAATATATGTAATATGCTGAAGATTCTAAACTATGCATTTATTATAATATATGTAATATGCTGAAGATTCTAAGCGATGCATCTATTATAATATATGTAATAAGCTGAAGATTCTAAACGATGCATTTATTATAATATATGTAATACGCTGAAGATTGTAAACAATGCTTCATAATATATGAAAAACAATACAGAGAAATAAGACCATTCTACCTATCTATACTTTAGAGGGTTTAACAACCTCTAAAATAGAAATACAAATATGTGTAGATTTGGATGTTAAATGTTATTATTCACTTGCAAGTCACGTTTGATAGATGAAAGTCCTGTATCTTTAGAAGTACTGTGAATGACGTCATCAATAGGGGTTACCTAGAATGCTCCATAACCCAGGGTACGTGCAGTGCATTATCAGATGATTTGGCAGGAAGGTTTGCTGACCATTGGGTAGAGGGATCGGAGCACTGTACTGGGACACCAGCTCATGTGTTTCAGTCCTGACCAGCGTTGGGGCTGATTTAGTTTCCAAGTAAAAGCAAAGTTGCAACTTTTTACATCTGGGTGATCTCAGAGGATGAGGACAAGGCTTAATTACATGATTTAATCCATTTTAAGGATGGCACAGAGCTTGATGACAAAAATGTCATCATCAAGCCTTGCCCATCCCTAGTAACACTGTGCACAGCATTGATAAGCAGGATGCAAGACTTGAGTTGTGATTTACATTAAAACAAGCCCAAATGCGGGAAACCTGCCTGCTCTCCCAGGATTTCACGAGCAATACCCTAATGGAACAGGTGGAAATGTACACCTGAGCCAAAGGATGATGAATTGCAAGGTGGGGAGGGGGAGCAAGTTTAAACTATACAAACGCAATTAAAGTTAAGTTTCTTAATCCAAATCTAAATTTTAGTGTAACATAAAAGCTGATCACTAATTGTGTTAAATGGACAAAAGCTAAATTTTTTTACCTGCATACAGAAATATATAATTCATATCCCCCCCCCCCCCACATCACATT
>WWET01000022.1:595864-622241 GCA_011038615.1 Limnodynastes dumerilii
CCTTAAATTCTACCTGGTTTGGCTGAGGTGTACACTACATCTGTATTTGTGTGTTCTCTCAAACTCTGGATCAACTCCATTGAGTCTAATTTTAGCATTTAGATAATAATGAAAAAAATATGACATATTATATGACATTTGAACAAGGGAATAAAGTGAACTACAATAGCAAAAAGATAATAAATGTAAAGGCTTTAAATTGACTTACACCATTGATTATGAGTGCTGTGACTTTCTCAGTGTTTATCACCACTGTATGAACTCGCATGTGTCAATACAAATCCGCTGACAAATTCTTTGTCTTCTGCTTATCCACTTTTTACAACTTGTAATAGTGATTTATGTCTTTTGGAACACGTACATCGCTTTACTAAGACTACAATGAGAGGTGAAGAATTTTGTCTCCTAGACGAGCTATACAAGCAATGTGGGAAATTGTTTTAGGGGCTTGCACCTTGGAACACAGCTTGTGCCATAAATCAAACCTGTTTAATCAGCCTGTTGTTATGTACAAAGGATAGACGCCTGATTCTGAATGCTATAAATCACTCTATGATTCTGAGCATGTGACAATGTAGGGATGGCAGGGGAACCATAACACAGAAATTACTGATCTTCTTGCCACATCTCTGTCATTTGGAATGAGTTATTGCGTAGAGCAATCACAGACTGCTTTCCTAGCCAGACAGGAAAAAAAAAACTTTGTTTTTTATATCGTGTAGCCATTATAATTTTACAAACATATGGATTTATCACTTTTTCAAAGTGTGTGGATGAAGGTCAGATTAAAACAAGTCCAAAATGTTTCAGCATATGAATTTTGCAGAAAAGTTTTAGAGGTTTTATAGTTTTTAGTTACTGGTAGCTCTTCATGTGTGATGACAGCTTAGCTTGTAGCTGCTACTGTTATCCAAGGATTTTATAGGACTGAGTGCGACACTCTGTAAGGTGCTATAGTGGAGACACTATGGAAATGAATAGATAAATTCCAATTGATTGCTATTGGTAGCATCTTCACTCTTTTCTTTAGAAGCTGCAATAAATGAGATATGGTTGCGTACAATAAGCTTACCTGTCTGGAGGATGGAAGCTCGACACTGCTGAATCACAGATCGCTGGTTCTTCGGTGTTGCTTGATAGAAGGGTAACAGACCTGTCAAGGCCATTTTTTTAGCGATATTCATACACTGTATGAAGACTAGACTTTTGTTTTCAAATGTATGAATGTTGCAAAATAGATTATAGATCCCTTATACCACAACCAAAATAAATATAACACAAAGTTAATGAACTCTCATATGGACATCAGGTCTAACTATTGTGTTATTGTTTCAGATGTACATATGTGTACTATACAAATAAGTGGCATCCCTGTAGTGTCAATTTAAGGAAATAAATAATTCTAATAACAGTTATTGTACCTTATATTGATTTTTTTCTGTTATTGAACTAAGAACATATTTGCTTTCCTTACAAACTATGATCATAGAGCATCGAATAACTGTACAAGATTATTAATATTATTATGATACCATGTTTCACTGACCTTTGTTAGTCATGGTTTACTGGCATATCATGGACGTGGAGATGCCTTAATGTTTTCTGTTTTGAGCTTTAGGTTTGCTACTTGTATAAATGAGTGATTGAATGTATAAATGAGTGAATGAATGAAAGGCTGTAATTTTAACCCCTTTTTATAAAAGTTTAAATTATTGGGACATCAGGTATTTTGAAATAGACACTTATTCATATGATTATTATTTTTATTATTAACGTTTATAAGGCGCCACACAGTATCCGCAGCGCCGTACAGAGGCACTAGTAAAGACAATAGTTACATATACAATTCAATACAATAATTAACAGAGGGTTTAAAAAACATGAATAAGGAACACAATACATGTACAAAGCAAAATTAAAATACAGTACAAAAAAATAAAATAAATAAAAGCAGAACAATATGTAAGGAAAAAAGATGCTGGAAATGTGTGTAGAGGGAGGTGAATTAGGATAGAGACAGGCAGAAGAGAGAAAAAGGTGGAAGTGATGAGGACAAGGTAGAGGGGTGATGACAGGAGGGAGGAGGACCTTGCACATAAGAGCTAACATGCTAAGTGAGAGAGGGCAAATAAACAGGAGACACAGTGATGAAGATGGGGAGGGCAGGTAAGCTTAGGTGGAGGAAGGGTAGGCTAGCCTGAAGAAGTGGGTTTTGAGGGAGCGTTTGAAGGATTGGAGTGTGCTGGATTGCCTGATAGGATGTGGTAAGTTGTTCCAATGGAGATGGGCGGCCCGGGAGAAGTCTTGAATGCGGGAGTGAGGTAGTTTTGATGCAACAGTGTGTGCATAAGATAATGAACTGTAAATACTAAAGTAGTTTATATTATAAGTATCTAGATGCTATGTAACAGATCTGACTGACATTGTGCAAAAAAGGCCTGTTTATTTCATTTAAGCAACACATGTGTCCTGATTTACCTAGGCTGTCCACACAAAGCATAAACCACATATCTATAACTCAGTTGAAGGCAACCCTAGTGTCTAAATCATTTTTTCGAGGCACCTCTAAGCCAAAAGAAATGCCGAACAGTCCCAGTTGTAATTATTTAGGTCCAAACATCTTAAAAACAGGAAAGCTTAGTAGCTAATCTGTGGGAAAGAGACAAACTACAAAGAAAACAGGATTTTATAGTTTTAATAAATAAAGACCTTCGGTATCATCCAACTAAAATAAAAAATACACTGGGCTTCAGTACAGCTTTCAAAGCTTTATTACAAGTTACCAAATATGAGATACAGCTGGATTGCCGACTTCCCTGGAGAGCCTGCAGGGAAGAGATAAAGGCTGATAGGGGGTGGGGCTTAACAACACAATTTATGCAAATCGTGCCCTGAAGCCCAGCCCACTAAACATCAATGGTTATTTTCATAGTATTACGAATCCCTAGTAACACTATGAATGGTAGTGTTGTAAGGCTGGGGGGTGAAACCACAGCCTCAAGCCCACTGCGGGAGATTTGCCGGCTCTCCCGGGATATCGGAAGAACTGCCTGAACCTCGGAAGTCTCCTGGATATTCCAAGAGAGTCGGCAACCCTGTGTTACAGGACATGTTACCCCACCTCTGTCTCGTTAGGCCCCTCCTCTCACTTTCTGGGTCTTTCCTAAATCTCTCCAGGTGCCTCCTCCACCCCTTCACTGCACATACTCCACTCTCCATCCCCTATCCTCCGTCTCTGCTGGCTCTGGTTTTGTGACACCCCTGTAAGTGCTTTGAGGCACACCAAGGTGCCACGGCGCTTACTTTGGAAAGCTCTGTCCTACTCCAATGGTCTCCTAGCTTCCTGGTCTTAGACATGCCCTGTAATTGTAAAAAAAAACAATTTCTTTACTGAGGCATCCAGCTCTACCTCTCACAATGTGTAAAACTCCATGAAAAAAACATGTTTCCTACAAATACCTGTCCTTCGCCATGTGTGATTAATCTTCTCTTAACGTCTCAAGTAGACGCACAAAGCCTTCATGACAAAATACAATTCACTTGATTGCACTGCAACCTTATATGTTTCTGTTTACCTATGTAAAGATGAGAAAACTATCTCTTGAAATTACAGAACAACCCAGTTCATTAAATCTTGGTGCACACAACAAAAGCCTGTAAAATAGTCCTATTTCAGCAATGTAATTATGTACACAAAGAGACTGAGCTCTTCAATTCCTGCTTCCAGCACTCTCAATGGTATTATATTGCACTAATTTCTGCAGGGCTCAGGTGAATATTGGAAGGTTTCACATTTTAATTCCACGTCACCTGGATATATGATATCCCTGAAAGATGAACAGAGGCTACTAGGAGCCACTTAGTAGTAATACATGAAGGGGATTGCATTGTACCTTCTGGTTAAATATATAGGATACACGTTGTAGAAGAGTTGTTGTTTTTTTTTCTTATTTGCAGATTTATGCCTTTTCTTTTAGACTAATTTCCTGTTCCTGGCACAAACTGTATTCAGTTTTTTTAATTGTATTAATATAATTATAAAATATTTCCATTGGAAAGTCTAGGTTAACGCCATCCCTAGATGCTGGGGATAAATAGGTTTTTAAAAAAAGCCCATGTGAAGACTACTATCTAGTGGAGGGCTAGCACATTTTAGCCTTCTCGTGCTAGCCTATTTTAACGTAAGTAAAAGCAGATGCCCCCCAGCCCCTGATCAATTTGATAGCAACAAGAGCATGGATTAAAAAAAACATTGAAAAGCCATAAATCCTTTGAAAATATCCTAAGGTTTGAGAATTTCTTTGAATACGTTGCCAAAGAAACGCTCTGGTACACGATTATTTGCTCTTATGGCATGCTTGTAATATATCAGGAGCTTGGTCACGATACATTGAGTAGTGCCAACCCGCTAACTGGACTTAGCAAGGGCTTCCCTCTTCTGCCAGGATTATCAGTCCCAGCAGGTGAGGTGTATGGCGCCTCCCTAAGGAACACACGTCCATGCTAATTAATCGAATGACTGCTTCCAACACCTTCCAATAGTGCAGCTGTGATGCTGAAACAGAAATTGGGCAGCACATCATGGACTAGATTCTCGGTTTAGAAGTTGCTGCTATTTTGGTGCGTATTTTTAAGAGTGTTTAAACTGCGCATGCGTAGTACCTAAATTAATGCAATCTAGGTAAGTTTTAAGAACGTTGATTTCTTAAGAGCGATTCTCGCAGCCGTTCACCATGATATAAGTAAGAAGGGGCATGCTAGAAAAAGTTAAGAAGGAAGTTAAGAAAAGTAGATGGAGGGACGCATTTAAATGGGGCAGAAAGGGCGCAGATTGTTAAGTACATTCGTTCTTAACTTAGTAAAATACATATGCATGGGAAGATAAGGCTTCCCGTTGGCACTTTAAGTCACTTAAGAACAGTAAAAACAAGGGTGTGTCAAGGGATTTGCCATGTGTATAAATAAGAACCCAATTGTTCTTATCTCCATTCTTAAGCATGAATCTGGCCCTGTATTTTTAATGTTCAGTATAGGCGCTCCTTCCACGCTGCCACATTTCTTGCTCTGGAGTGAGAAGAGTTAAGTTAGGCCCTGGCTATCAGTGTCTGGTCGTGTCGGTTAAATTTTGCACAAGTACATTGGCAGCATGCAGAACAATCCAATCTCTGAGACCAGACCATTATTATTATTATTATTATTATTATTATTATTATTAAGGAAAAATACAAATTGTTGTAACCAAAAACCAGTGACCAAAAATAAGACTTTATAAATGTACAATGAGCTTTAATTATAATATAAAAATTCCAACCCATTCTAAATATCATATTTTGTTGTTAACTCAATTGATAGCAAATCACAGAAGATTTCCATTAGAGGATTCCGGGTCAGCCATCCTCTCACTAATTGTTCATCTCTGCGTGAATAGAATGGGGGAACAGAAAATACATCCAGTTCTCATGTATGAGAAAACATCCTAGGGGGAAATTCAGAAGACGAGCTGTGATAAGATCAGGAAGAAGTACAGGCAGCGTTCCAGTACAGGAAGGGAGTTCTGCAGTGAGCGCACATATTTGCATATGTCTCTGACCTGCCACCTGCATCAACCTGAGAATGTTTGGCCCTTGTTACTTCAGTATCTTGCACCATACGTCTATAATGACACACTCATTGTTATCGTTGAAATACTAGATGTAGTGGCAGAAATAAATATAATTCCATGTTTGTGATATACAGCTTAAAGGCAGCATTTTACACCATTTACAGATGTTTCTCATTTTAAAATCATGTAGGAGAATAAATATAATTAACGTATCGCATCTAGATCCATACTGGAAGCGGGGGCCGTCTGCATGGACACCGGCAAAATGCAGTTGTTTTCCAGTGTTTAAATAAATTAAGTTAAGACGGGAGATACGTAGATTGGGTGGAGAGAGGCATTTAAATGACCAAAATGAAGCGCGGTTATGCGTACGCGTTCATACTTAGAGGCCCTACGCATACAACTGCGAACCTACGGTTAAGGGAGTTCTATGGCACTCGTAAGTGTCTTAAGAACCTGAAAGCCGGGGGCGTGCCGAGAGAGTTGCCTTGCTATTAGTTTCTTATATTTAAGAACCTAACGTTTTCTTAAGTGTGAATCAGGTCCTAAGGGCCTGATCCAGACCTACGCTTGAGAGCGGAGCGTATTACCGCTGCAGCGTAAAAACTTTCACTCCCACGACACTCCCCTTACCTTCCTTTCATTACGCCCGCCGAACCCTACCCTAACTTTTCCATGTGTTCGTACGTATTTTCGTAGCAACGCGCTGTTCGTAGTG
This sequence comes from Limnodynastes dumerilii, assembly GCA_011038615.1. NCBI lineage: Eukaryota > Metazoa > Chordata > Amphibia > Anura > Limnodynastidae > Limnodynastes > Limnodynastes dumerilii. The sequence continues at coordinate 602,185 of WWET01000022.1, forward strand.
GGCTAAGCACGCCCATACTGCACAATTTAAATGGCTCCCCCCGCCTACATTCCTTAACTGCAGCATCCGTACTAACTTCGTACTATAAACAGGCCTTGTATTGGAAAATACGCAAACAATACGGACGCCTGAATGGCCGCTACGAAAAGGTCTTTGGTACGACCGGAAGTTGTCACTATGCACATGCGCGGTGCGTTTTTAATGCTGTTTTTTTCGCTTACGATCAGCGTACGTTCGCATGCGAGCGTAGGTCTGGATCAGGCCCTAAGAGAGGAAAGTTACTCCTGGGCAAAACCATGTTGATTTCAGGGGGAGTCAAGTTAATTGTATTCTTTGCATGCAGAGATATATCTTTGAATTGCTTACTGCATACACATACTGACCAGCTTTACTATCACACTGTTATTTAGACTTGGGATGGGAAACATCACCTCTAAAATCTAATACTGTTTGCAACAAATGAAATATGACCCCCCTGCAATCAACATGGTTTAGCCAAGGAGTAACTTTTCTCTCTTATTTTCAAGCTCCTTCTTAAGTCTGGATCCAGCCCATAGTGTATTCGTAGTGTTACTAGGGACTGGGCGGGACTTGATGATGTAATTAGCTTCATCAAGCTCTGCCCTCATCCCTAGTAATACTATGAAGACTGTCATTGATGGCCTGGGATGCGATTTGCATAAACCGCGTAATTAATCCCTGTCCCCCATACCAGCCTCTGTCTCTTCCCTTTGGTACCTCCCTAAATGATGAAGTGTGTATTTCTAAATCCATCCTTGTACATGCAGTTGCGATCACACCACTAACGAGGCCTATCTTAAGTTTTTCATGTCCTATGTGCAGAAAATTGTGGTGGTGTTGGACAAGTCTGGATCGGAAAACAAAGGGAGGCACGCCTGTACTTCCCATTGCAATAAGAAGGCATGCCCATTTGTGTTTGCAATCCAGCCCCTGTGTTTAAGAATGTGTCGTTTTATTTTAGTCTGGATGAGCGCAATGATCCAGTAGAATGGAAAACTGTACACATTAACAATCATGGTAAATCAAATCTCCAGGTCTGGCCTTTAGGTCTACGCAAGAAAAAAATATTGCATCTAGATAAACAAAGACCATAGTCATTCACTGTTCATATACTGTACATTGTGTGTGCTCAGTACACCTGATCCAGTGGTGTGCATGCACAGATCAGAACAGCACACAATTATGAACCATTCAGATCTGACCGCAACTCAAGCTGCAGCGGCTTGTGTTTTTAAGGGCGTGTTGTGGGAGACCAGAAGAGGAGTCATGTAGACAATGTACAGTAAGGGTGTGCTCAAACAAGTGCAGCCGATCCAGATTTGAACACAGATGTAAATAAGCACAGCTTGCACCAGACACAGGTCATCTCTTAGTCCAGGGGCCAGATTTACTAAGCTGCAGGAAAGGAAATGTGGAGATGTTGCCCATAGAAACCAATCACATTCTAGCTCACACTTTCCTATTACATTCTAGAAAATGTCAGCTAAAATCTGATTGGTTGCTATGGGCTAAATGATGAGTGGCTTTTTGCGATCCCTGCTTTCCAAAAACCAGTACCATAGCTGGTTTCTCAATGGACATACCCTCCAACTGTACCTATTTAGCAGGTACAGTACCTTTTTTTAGTGGTCTGTACCGGCTAAAAGGGCTCTTGTACCAGATTCTGACCCAGCAATTCCCTCCACCCTATACTCACCTTCCAGTCCTGAAACATCTGATCACTATAGCAGAGCTGCAGGGATAGACTCCTACAGCACTGCTATAGTGACAGTACCCTCTCCTGTGAGTTCTAAGCTCATATAATAAGGTGTAAAATAAAAATATATTAAAGCCTCGCCCCTTCTCTGGACAAGCCGCACCCCCTTCATGGACACGCCCCCCATGTGTACCGATTTTCCAGTAAAAAATGTTGGAGGGTATGAATGGGTGCAGCTGGATGACACCTGTAGTGCACCAGGGATAAAGGAAAATAAACTCAGAGGGGCTGATCCAGACCTTTTTTAGGTGTAAGTGTAGACCTGAGCAATACCATGTTGATCTGCAAGGGGAGGCAAATTTTTAATTGTGAAAGCAGAATTCGAATTGAGAGGTGAAGTTTCTTTGCTCAACTCTATAGATTAGACATAAAGCTATGCAGTATTTGAGTTCTATTTGCAAAAATAAAGTATTTTCCCTGCATTCAAAATAATTCAAATTAATTAACACCCCTTACTTTGCAAAATGGTTTGGCTGAGCTGCACACTTGCACCTGTTTTACCCTTACTCCCAAACACTGGATCAAACTCAGAGAGACAATTTACTTTAAAACATCTATATTATGTAAACAACCTAACTTGCCCATGGATGGTATCTAGTATCTCCTACTTTTAATTCATTGGCTTGGCTTGGCTGCTGGAGAGCCTCATCACACTGAATAAGAGTTGATAGTATATATTTATAATTGCACATTTTGTCATACCTCACAGGGATATGTAAGTTAAGATGCAAAGGAAAATCTTCTATTACGGGCTTTAGTTGTAACTCTTATTTATTGTGACAGGGGTTTACTTGAGCCAAGTTGCGGCATCTATCAGGGTTTTTGATTTTACCAGGAAAGAAATATGATGATGCCCATGGTGTTTACCACAACAGGGCAAGTTGGGCTACCTCGTGTAGTCTTTATTAACAAAAGATGGTTTAAAGTAAATGGTCCGGATTCACAGTTATGTAGTTTTTGTCTTACGTACGTTGTTTTAAGAATTGAGCTACTACACATGTATAGTAGCTTATTTATGCTATCTACGTACCGTTTCTGCGTTAGCTGAGCTGCAATCTGCATACAGAAATGGTACGTAGATGGCATAAATAAGCTACTATACATGTGTAGTAGCTCAATTCTTAAAACAACGTACGCAAGACCAAAACTACATAACTGTGACTCCGGACCTCTGTGTCTCTTTCTGCTAATCTGCATTTCCTAATACAGGAGTCAGCAGTTCCTGGGTTTTAGAACATTCTTGCACTTGTAGTTCAGATAATACCAGCACTCCTTAGCAGCTATAAAATCACTGTTTATTAAATTTCCCTCTTAGTCTTGAACCTTCCTAGTGGAATTAATGTGATTTAGGGAGTTCAATTTGATGTGCACTTAATGCAGGCATTCATTTGTCTGAAGCGTGGCCAAGTCCAACAGGAAATAAAATGTGATGCTTTGTATGTATAGGAGAACCAGTGTCTTTATAATTCAATCTGCTTTGGGACACCTGGTTAATCTCCTTTTACACGTTGTCCCCAGAGAAGGGTGTGCGGAAAGGGTTATTGAAACAGTAAGCTCGATTAATCAGACCAACTACAGCAGCATTGCATAAGACTGCGATGCTCAGTGACACCTGAGACCTTTATCCAGCCTCCTTCTCGTAATGTATTTTGTAGTAGCAAGTGAGGGACTTGTGAATCGTGTAACACCTCTGTTTGTTCTGTAACAACTACAAGCTCAATAGCAGATATCAAATTATGCACAATATAAGGATATTCATTGCAGCTTTGCTCTAGTGAAAACTGTAGACATACTTTGCTGGCTGAAGAATCTAATCAAAAGAACATATGCGAAGAAGTATAGGATTAAGTAACACGTGTTGTATACTAAGGTCTCAATGGAGTAAGAACATATCCAGTGTGTGACTGAGGAACACGTGTTATATAGTAAGGTCAGTATAGAATAAGAGCATATCCAGTGTGTGACCGAGGAACATGTGTTATATAGTAAGGTCAGTATGGAATAAGAACATATCCAGTGTGTGACCGAGGAACATGTGTTATATAGTAAGGTCAGTATGGAATAAAAGCATATCCAGTGTGTGATTGAGTAACACATGTTATATAGTAAGGTCCGTATAAAATAAGAGCATATCCAGTGTGTGATTGAGGAACGCATGTTATATAGTAAGGTCAGTATGGCATAAGAGCATATCCAGTGTGTGATTGAGGAACACATGTTATCTGTGTATCAGTGCTTGAAGTGGAAATTTAGAAGTGCGGGTATGGAAATTTCAGCACCAAATGTCTTAAATTTGGCAAATGAAACAGGTCAGCAATTAGTAATCACTATGGACCGTGTTCACACTTAAGAATAATTTAGGTTATTAATTTTACGCAAAAAGTAGCAAGGCGACTCCCCTGACACGCCCCACGGTTTTCAGCTTCTTAACCGATTTACGAATGCCCTAGGGCAGTGATGGCTAACTCCAGGTGTTGTGAAATTACATTTCCCATCATGCTTTGTCAGGTATCCGCTATGCTTTTGCATTTAAGGCATGCTGGGACTCGTAGTTTCACAACACCTGGCGTGTCACAGGTTAGCCAACACTGCCCTAGAGCTTCCTTATCTTTTAGGTTCGTAGTTGTGTGCGTTTCCTCATTTAAATGGCTCCCTCCACCCAAACTTCTTATCTTCGTTCATAAGTTTTCCTGGCACGCCCCTTCATTCTTAAGTAAATCGGTTGGTAATGGTGATTCAGATCTGTTCCGTTCTTAATTCCTACGTAAATAGCGTGTGAATCAGGTCCAATGTGTCATGTGGGTCAGGTATAGAGAAATGACTATCACTATGCACGGCCCATACCCCAAGCTGAGAAAGGACACATCTGTTGTGGTTTTATGATTTCTTCACTGAATGCTTTAATGAAATGTTTCTCCTTAAGATCACCAACAGTATTATTAGGAGTATTATTGGTGTCTCATAATATTGATGCCAGGCAAATGTCTCTCACGTTTTCTTCTACAGCCCAGTCTGTATCCCCAGCAGTCACCCATGCGAATGTTGTCCCCGATCACCCTGTGTCTCCTGCTCTGCATAAGATCTCCTGCTCAGAAGCATGAGACAGGTCTTCATTGCGCATAATATTTGGCCCAACAGTAAGAACAAGGGACTGGATCCAGAGTTACGTATGTCAGGCAAAGTACGCACGCAAGGTGTGTAAGTGGCCTGATTTGACTGGAGGGCGCATACATTAGTGACACTAGCGTGCCTGGCATCGTACGGATGCTAAGGGCGTCAGGTTAAAGCATGGCACTGGTACAGTGGGGAAGGGGTATCCCACACTTTTGCAGATCAGCAGTCATACAGAGACCGCTGATCCGCGCGCTTTAGTTAAGGCAGGCTTCGAGAGAGGGGAGTGACAGGGAGCGTTCACTCCTCTCGATCGGAAGGACAGACTCCCTCAGGCACGGCACGCATGCGGCAGGCTGGATCCGGTTCTAGGATAGTAGAGGAAGGAGTGTGAGTGAGCTAGCTTCATCCCTTCTCTCCCAGTGTGCTGTTCCTACACTTGGATATTATAAAGCTGCTGATGTACTGGACGTCTGTCTATGGAGACCTGACTTGACCCCTGTCCTTCACAAAGTCTAATATCTTACGTTGCATTCTGTAAAATATTTATTATTCCCCAGCCTGCAACACTGGCCGTAGCATTTATTAGGCTTTTGTGAGGACAAAACAAAAAAAGTTCTTCATTTAAATAGTTTTGCACATTTGCAGAATTTTTTAACATAATTAATTGAAGGGAAACAAACTAGTGTGTTTCAGCAATCTACAAAATATATCACTTGTCCTGTATAATACATTGTGGATGTATGTGACAATGGGCTGGATCCAGAACTACCAGACCGCATATACGCGATCTACGTATCGAAACGATACGCAGATTACGTACAATAGCTACTAGGCATGCGCAGTAGCTATTGCTCATTGAATAACGTCCGTCTATGGAAGACGGACGTAGTTCTGGATCTACTCCAATGTAATTAGAATAACCATACCCGTCAAGCAATATATTTCCTTTAAATATTCAGTAATGCATATAACTTGATATTATTCTAAACAATGCTTCTTTTTTCTTTTAAAGACCATAGTCAGCATTTCTAGTGTAAAATGATCAGTGTCATTGAAGCAAACATTAGAAAACAAAACTGAGTGATGAGAGAGAGACAGGAGATAGGAGAGTCCTGCATGCAATCTAACAATCTATGGACTGGATTCATACTAACGTTTTGGCTCATTTTTCCGTGCGTATTTTTAGGTACGGTTGAGCTGCGCATGCGTAGTATCTATTTTTACGCAAGCTACGTAGGATTTAGGCACGGAAGTCCATTACGCACGGATTTGTAAATCGGACTTGGTGACATACGTATGGAGGGGCGTGGTTGTCTTCCGTACGTGCGTAGATTAGTGAAAGTGGGTGGGAGGAGGCATTTAAATGGACTAATATGGGCGCGGTTTGTCAGGTACACATGTACGAAAGAAAAATACGCACGTAACTACACACGTAGCCCTATGGACGCGTAAGTCACCAAAAACCCGTCCGTGTGAGGGGAGTGTCATGCGTTGTCAGTCCCCGCTTAGAAACTCTGCTTTGCGAAATTGGAACATCCGAAAATTCCTTTTCTGATATCCCTATTTCGAATAAGGCAGAATTTCTATTTTTTTAGAATGCGTGAGCATGGCGTTTGGCATTCTTCACCCATTCACCTTCGGAAACTACGAGATCCCTCCGCTGCTGCTATCGGACCAAGGTACAGGTAAGTAAACTATCTGTGCGGGGTTGGGAGGGTTAGGGTCAGGCTGCGGGAGATGGAGGGTTAGGGTCGGGCTGCAAGTAAGGGATGGTTAGGGTCAGGCTGCAGGGAAGGGAGAATTAGGGTCGGGCTGCAAGTAAGAGAGGGTTAGGGTCAGACTGCCATTAAAGGAGGGTTAGGGTAGTGAGAGGGGAGGGTTAGGGTTAGAATTAGGGAAAGGAGTGGGGGGGACTATTTTTACTCACCATTTCGGAGCACGGAGCTTTCGGTGCTACGTGGATTGATTGCTATGCCTCATCGAGGAAACGGCTGTTTCGAAAATCAGCCGTTCTGACCGGAGCCCCACATCCGTGTCATGGGTGTTGTCTTGAGTAAGGGCTGTGAAATGGCTTGTAAGGTGGTCTGCATGATCCAGTCATAAATCAGTATTAGTCTTGGGGCTGACGGTTAATTAAGTATGGTGTGAAAAGACCATGTATGTTTTTAGTTAAACACCTGAAAGGGTAGCACAGTGTGTCAGTGAGTAGCACTTGGGCCTCACAGCGCTGAGGTTATGAGTTGAAATGCCGGACTAGGCCTTATCTGTGTGGAGTCTGTATGTTCTCCCTCTATCTGCGTGGGTTTCTTCCGGGTGCTCCGATTTTTTCTTCCCACATGCCAAAAACATATTGGTATGTGAGGTATAGGTATGTGAGGTCTATACGTACGTCAGTACTTACACTATAAAAAGTTAAGGTGGGGTTTGGGAAGTGTAAAATGGACAAAGTACGTACATGCGAGGGGAGTGCATAGAAAGTGCGCTACACGATGAAACGTAACAGGCATTAGGTCTGGATCTACCCCTGTGTGTGTATGGATGTGTTAGAGACTTCAGTATATAGTTCCTTTAGGGGCAGGGACTGATGTGAATGTCTAATGTTCTCTGTAAAATGCTGCAGACAAATTGTGGGTTATATAAATAAGTGTTAATAATAATTTTAATAAGGGAAGGTATATTAGTAGTTAGATAGATGAATAGATAGATGGATTTATATAGTTTGAAAACCTGGCTCTTAAGTTTTGAATTTGGTCTGTGTGATAGTGTATAAGAAGCAATGGTGGAGTCTGCAGTCACACACTGTACATGTTGGATCTGGCTTTGCAGTATATCATACAGTAATTCTTATACATATTTGAAGAGCTATAGAATAAATGAGGTTAGTGCAGAACAATGCATATAACCTTCATGCTTCAGAACACTCAGGTTTTTTTTATCTGTATGATCAATGTTTAATTTCTAGCAGCAGATTTCTGTTTGATAAAACCCTATTGAAGAATGTATTGCATGTCAGAGTACAGACAGGATGTGCCAGGTACATTGTGTCACTTTCTTTTATCACTTACATGATGAATATTAGGATTATCTATACAGCAATTGGGGCACTTGTGAAGGCAACAACTGAAACAAAAAAATCCACTTTGAATAAAAGATGTACTTTTATTTTTCATGGCCGCCCTAAACCATAAAACATACCCAGAAAGACTAAAGGATAGACATGTGTATAGCTAGGAGCATAGAGGGAAGGGAGGAGGTAAATGATAGAAGCTTTCAAAATGTGTCAAGCGTTTTAATAGGTACAATAGGGAGACATTCATCAAAGGAAGTGAGGGCATGTGAGGGAACATTACTTCCCTGAGGATGCGGTTTGCTGGTATGATCGTCTTTTTTTTCCCATGGACCCTTGTATGGTAGCTGAATGCAGATTGCTGGAAGTCTACATTGTAGAAAGAGTCATCCGCCAAAAGGTAAGTGTTTTAACCTAATCCTGCCCTTACTCCCTACCCTGACCCTAATCCTGTGTTTCCTGCAGCCTAACCCTAACCCTAATTTAATTTAATTTAGTTTATTCGCCCGTTCTTTTATACTAACTTTTTAATATGGTCTAATAAAATTTTGTATTAATTAATCTTTGGGTCGACTCTGTCTTTAATCAGGTTGTGCGCCATTTAAGGTTCTTGAGTGTATCTGTACGGATACTCTCCTTTGTTGGTTGTTGTAACCCTAACCTTCCCCCTTCTCCAGACCTAACCCTAACCCTCCATGCCTCGTAATCTAAATTTAACTGTCTATGCTGCTCAGCTTAACCCTAATTGTTCATGCCCTGCAGCTTAACCCTAACCTTCTCCTTAAACCCCAACCCTAACCTTAACCCTGTAGATATTGGGAACAGGGAAATAGGATCCCAGTAGAAATGTTCTATTTTCAGCTCGTTTCAAAAATTGATATGTCCACCATTCAGCTGGCGGCTGACGAGCAACTGCTGAAAGTGTATTCACTGAAAGGGTATTGAATCAGTGGAATAGCCTCCCATCAGAGATGATAGAGACAGTTGAGTATAGCAGTATTAAAATGTCTGGGTTAGACACAAGGGACCGGATCCTGAGGTCATTACGGCTGTTGTCATAGCGGGGAGTTCACGCCCCCTGCACTCCCCGCTATCGGTAGTTAATCTGGACACTTGCATGTCCAGTTTCCTACCTTAACTTTTATGACCAGACTTGGTTGTAACGAGGCTTCCCTGCCCTGTCCCCTTATGTACATGTTGATCCCCGCCTTTACGGCGGAGATATGACTGTTGTAAAAGGGGGGATAGCCCATTTTACGTAACAGCCGGCATACGTAACGGGTGGTGAACCGGCGCCCTGTGAAATACGAACAAAACCCCGGCCCGCCCCCACCCCTGAGGTTCCTACCCGATTCTGAAGAACCACCAGAGAAGACGCAATGTTTCTCTCCCGGTCCCAGGCGTGACGATTTCTAATGCTGCAAAGCAAATACACACATTAGTAACACATCAAACCCAGGAATACCTGCGGGAGAGAACGGGGAAAGTTAGTCATGGGTGAGGTAATTGTCATCACCGGCCAGGGCCTCAGACACCTCTTTTGCCAATGCCTGGCAAGCGGGACGGAACCTTTCCCACACCTTCCGGCTCCGTCTCTGCACCCGTGGAAGGAGGGGGAAAAAACACCACACAGAGCACAGGTATTGATACTCACCACGTCTCTCTCTCTGATGCGCGCTGTCACCGCAACTTGCCCTCTGTCACGTGTTCTCCTGATCCTACCCTAGCCAGGGCCTGGCACCCTCTCACCACTACCGGAGCCTTTCGCCCCCTGCGGCCTAAACAGGGCCTATCGCCCCCTGCTGCCTAAACAGGGCCTATCGCCCTCTGGTCCGGCGAACTAACATGGGCCTTGTGCCCTTTAACCAAAAATGCCCAACCTACCGCAGGCCTAGCGCCCGTTCCTAACCAGGACCTAGCGCCCTGCTAACCAAGGGTCTAACACCCTTCTAACCATACCCCGGCCTAGCGCCCGCTAACAAAGGACCTAGTGCCCGCTAACCAACACAGGACCTAATGTCCTCTAACAAAGGACCTAGCGCCCTTACCTAACACAGGGTCTAGTACCCTTGAACTATTGTTACCTATAGGGCCTAAGGCCCTGTACTACAGGGGTCTAACACCCCTCTACCTAATAGGGCCTAGCGCCCTATAAAACTATTGGGCCTAGTGCCCTTAGATGGGGGGTGGTCCTCACGCCCTATGCCCGTGGAGGGGTTTGGGGCTCCAGTCCAGGCCTGGACTGGGCCGTATCATTGGCAGCAGTGTGGCAGTCTCCGGCCGGGGGCCACCGTACACTCGTTGCCAGGGGGTGTTATTTAGTAATTTCCCTGGTGGTCCAGTGAAGGGCTACAGAATACCTGTCTGCACAGGATAGGAGACAGTGGAAGCCAAATGGAGGTTCTCCACTGCCTCCCTTGCTGTCTTCTGGTCTTCCTGCGCCACTGCTTCCAGTTTCTCCAAGTCTGCTTCTTCCTTTTCAGCCTCTTCTGGCACTGTCTTCTCTCTTCCTCACCGCACGCAGCTCCTTCTGCCTTCAGCCTCTTCCGGCCACTGCTCCCGCCTTCCGGCCCATGCGGTAGATTATCAGTCCAGTCGCAGGGGCTGATGGGATAGGTGACGTGGTGAGCCCTGATTGGGTCTGAAAGACTGCATTTACGCTATTTACGTAACAAAAAGAAAGTAGATTAAGGTAAAAAATTACTATGCATGCGCAGTAGGAAAAATCACTAAACACCGGACACATATGTTATACGTCCGGTACTCTGAATACGGGCCAAGATCTGCATCCGGTCCTATTTGTATCACTTTTTACATTTCTTTTAATCCCACTTACTTAAACGAGGAATTGATTAACTTTCTATAACTTTAATGTCAGGAAGGGAAAATGAGTCAGGCAGCACCATTACAGATTGAGTGGGCATACGAAGAATCAGTGGGGCAACAAGCGAGAGCTCCTTCCTTGGTGCTGTCTGAACCTGGCCACACTTCCTCCCTCATATTGTATGCATCTGGGCCTGACTCCTCACTTGCATTGTATCCACCTGAGCCCACTACCTCTCTAGTGATTTTTGCCCTTGGGCCCACCTTCTCCCTGGTGTCGTGCAGTAAAGGTCTTGGTAATTAATGATGACAAAATGATGTCCATTCCACACAATCTATAGCCATATTTACATTCTGTTCTAATTTTATGTAATAAGTCTTATTCTTTGTGTATGTTACTAGCAATCAAGAGGTCTCACGTGGGCTGGGCCGATTATAGGCGGGGCTAACGTTAAAGTAAGCAGAATTAGCACAGCATACAGAGCCTTAACAAGAGAAGAGCAAATATACCGGGCTCTATTTACTTACATGTAGCTCTATTTACTTACCTATACATTTTTCTGTAAATGAAGCTGTACCAGACTCGCTTATCTTCGCTGTGAGCTTGGCAGCTTCGTTCGCGGTATGTACAATTACTCACCTCTCCGGCGAAGTATGAATGAAGTTCTGCGCATGTGCAGTAACTGCTTTGCGGGACTTGAGATGGCATTATTGTTAAAAACTTTGCTCCGGTAATTAGTAAAGCTAACGAAGCGCTGGCCCACTCCGAAAAGACCACTGAAAACTGCATTTCCATGGCGATCCATGGTTTATAAATATTAAAAACTTCATTTTCATGCAATAATGTCCAATTTCACATGAATGTGGGCATTATCCCATGAAAATGAAGTTAGTAAATATTTCCCACAATGTGGATGGGCTATGTTTTGCCAGTTATTTACAAGAAAAAATGTTATGCAAAAGAACTACAATCAAATATAACATCCACTGACTAGAATTTAATAATACAATAAAGAGATTTATTGTGACCTCAATTGTGTACAATGCTGGCAGCTTGCTAGTCACCACCACCCAATACAGAGTGCATCATAGTCACCTCCATTTTATACAGACAACGTCCTATTGACCACCACCCATTACTCTCAACATTCTATTTCTCTTCAAACAAAAAAGAACTGCTGGATGGCCACAAAAAGTCACCATCCCACCAGGAAAGTTCACTGTAAGTCCTGTTGCCAAATCACCACTGGTTACACAGGCCCTGATTCACACTTAGGATAGAAATTGCGTACTTGCCTAAAAATACGCAAGGCAATTATACGCAAGTGCGATTCAAGGTTAGCAGCGGCTGCAGCTAACCACATCCACACACTTGTGTGTGTTTTTCCATGTGTAAGTATGCCGTACCTAGAGATAGGAAAGTACCAAGTATATGGCTCTTGAATCGTGCGTGAATTTGGGGACTTATTTTTAGTAGAGATTGATACAAACGTTAAACAATTTAGTAAAGTAAAACAGCAAAGTCTGCGTTGTTAAACTAGCATGCCTTTGTATTTATAGATTATCAATTAATTGTTTGAAGAAGTGACAATAGAAGACTATATATATATTTCAAAAAATATAAATATAAAATATAAATAAAAATATAAATAAATATAAAAATATAAATAAATAAAATATAAAATACAAATAAATATATATAACCCTGGAAATAGGTTTTGCTGGCCATAATTGTTTCAAACTATTTTGACACAACTATGGTTAAAATTGATCAATTATTATTATTATTTTTTTTATTAATAAAAAAATATTACATGGTTACATTATTAGCAATGTTACATTTGAAATGATGCATACTGGTTTAAATAAGTCAAACATACAAAACATTAATACAAGAATGAGTTAAGAGTCTTGTTTAAAAAAAGAAAAAAATGTAAAATTTTACAAACAAATAAAAAAAAGTGCTAATAAAATGTAACCTTATTCCTATATTGAAAACAAACACAAATAAATAAGCGGTTCAATACACCCTGCCGTCAGAATGCGTTCATAATTCTTTCTGATACGTAACCGCCATTCCCATGCATGCGCAATATGATCGCGATGGGGACTTATGCATTTGGAATGAGTACGTTCCCTGTTGTGGATTTGGTCCATAGCTTGTAAATTAAAAATGAGGCCAAGCATTCTCAGCAGAGAGCATGTCCACAATGACTTATCTGAGCTCTCTCTCTGTCTCTGCAGATGCTGTGTTCAGCAGTGGACACGTCACTGACTATTTATTCGTTGGAAATATTGTTTACACTGTAAGTACCTCATTGGGACAGTGGTTTCTTGCTGTTATTGCAGTCGTCTTAGTGCGCTGCTCGATTCTCATGTTTTTTTATATCTTTTATTTGCAGTATGTTGTGGTGACAGTCTGTTTAAAAGCTGGATTAGAAACCACAGCATGGACGAAAGTAAGTGATCTATGTTGCTATAACTTCATGGTATTATTATTATTAATATTGTAATTAGATTATATTTTATGTATGAGTAAGTCAGAGGTTCCATACTGTGGTGCAATGGGAATAAACCTAGAACAGCGTAACAAAGATATATAGTGACAGCACACAAGACTGATTGGCCAAAATATACAAACATATACCATAAATTTCCATAATATTAACAACCTGGAATATTACATATATAAAGAACACTGGAAGAGCAGGAGAGAGGGTCGTGCTTCATTTATTAATGAGAGGGAACATCGCTGGATTCTTCCTATTCCTTGTCTGTCTCTGATTTCTCTGACACTGGGCTGTGCTTTTCCTGCCTGTGGAGCAGCATTTCAGGAGAAAGTAGATTGCTTCAATCTTCCCTGTGTAACTCGTGGGAACTGCTATTTCAGGATGGTGATTCCCATACACAGCCTTTTAGATTTACCTGTTCCTGGCGATCCTTTCCGCTGTCCACTGCAGTAAGAGAAGTGCCTAAAGGAGGGCCCGCCCTCCCCGGCTCATCTGGTCTGGATCCACAGAGAGGACCCGATTCACACTTAAGAGTGAGTTAGGTGCGGACAGATCCGCACCTAACTTACCCGACCTGCCCCTAACCCAACCCCCATTTTAAGGTACCTTATGTAACTTAAGAGTGCCATAGGGCTAACTTATCTTACTGTGCGTAGTTAGCCTATGGACAGCTATTCAGGAGGAATGACTGCTATGCAGAAAGAACGCATGCTTTCCTAACTTCTTAAGAAGGAAACTACGCATGGACAATGCGTCTCCCCACCCAATCTAAATCCCTCACACTTCTACCTAAACACTCCCTGAGGCGGCATTAGGCCGCCTCTTTCTAACTGAACTAACTGAACTACTCTGTACAGAGGAAACCTACGTACCTAACTGGTACCTAGATTGCCTAACTGACCTACCGCGCATGTGTAGTAGATCATTTCGTAAATATGCGCACCTAAGAAGCAGAAGCTTCTTAGGTGTAAATACGGTCCAAGTTGCAAAAACTGAGTTAGGTTGGGCATGTTTTAATAAATTGTGAAACTACTGTAATGTTGGCAGATGACACACACTCAACTTCTGGTTGGTATAATGCTTTTTTTTTCCATATCAGCAAAGCAAAATTAGATCAGGATGACACCAGGCGACCTAACTCTGGCTAGACATAGTTCCCTCACTAGTAACCAACCACTATCTGTCATAAGGCACCTCAGCCACACCCATAGATAGCCTTTTAATGGTCCTCCCAAGCAGTACTGTTGTATAAAATTTAGAGCATAACAAGTACAAGTGAAGAATAGGGAATTACTATCGAACAAATATGTGCTGGCTTGTTTTTGTCTTAAATTAAACACTGTATGCAGGTATTTTGTGGATTGTGGTTTTTGAGTGAGGAAGGTTATTCAAAGGAGAGGGGGTGCAGCCCAGAAGAAGTTTTCTAACTAGGAATCAGAGCATTGACAAGAGAGTTGTAGATCCAGTGAAGATCTGAGAGAGTGAGCTGGGATATATCTTGAGAGGAGAGAGGATATGTATGTAGTTACAGCCTTGTTGATGACTTTATAGGTTAGCAAAAGGATTTTGTATTTTATTCTGTAAAACACAGGAAACAATGTAGAGTCACTTATTGGCCCGTATTTAGAGTACCAGACATAACATATACGTCCGGTGCTTTTTACTACTGCGCATGCATAGTAATTTTTTTTACGTAATCTACGTATCTCTTTCTTTAACGTAGATTGCGTGCTCTGAATGCAGGCCCATTTTTTTAGTTCCCATTTGTAGTATGTAAAATGATCTGTCTGTAGAGTAACATAGCGGAAGAACAATGTAAAGCACCGAGACATTTTTTATGTATTTGTTTTGTGCATACTGTAACGTGTATAAAAATGCTGTTCGTGAACGGTCTATTCATTTTCTCTTCTCTTGCAGTTCAGCCACCTCGCTGTTTGGGGAAGCATGGCGATGTGGCTAGTGTTTTTTGGTGCTTATTCAACAATTTGGCCTACAATCCCCATTGCACCAGATATGCTTGGACAGGTCTGTAACATATCATTTAGTGATTTTTATTGGAAACATTGGGCCCTGTTTTTCTATCTCTATGGTTATATTATTTTATTTATGCAAGTTGTACAAAAATGAGAAACCGTTGTTGTTGCAATCCTATTGATCTCACAAGAACTTTAGAAATAGCTTCAATAGTTACATGCAAAATACTTGGAACTGTATTGATGTAAAGCTGGATACACACATTTATGATTTCCCCAACCTGTGACAAAACAGTCCAATGGCTTGGAAATCGGAATAAGTGTATGTAAAGTTCGATCAGGCCAAGCCTCAGCTGCACTTTGGCATCCTGATAGAATTGGCAAAGCATTAGGCGGATTGTTCAAACATGCCGACCAATTCAAGTATGGTGTGAGGGTGTTTCTACATTGTTTTCAAAAATCAACTCAGCCTACACACTGCCCGATAATCAGATGTAAGTGATCTGTCCTATAATCCTGTTATGTCATTCCCTTTTCTCTCCCCATGTATAGTGTAGGGGTAGGGTTAACATGCTTCTTTTATCTTAAGCCCTCTGATTCTGTTCTTTACACTCTTTACACAGAGGAACATAGATGTAAACAGTGAAACATAATTAGCTTATCTTGAACAATTAGCAAACTTTGTGTTGGTAGTGATTTGACAGGTTTAATCTCAGGCTTTGTAGAATGAGTGATTGGCTTATTCTGGGCCATATCTAGGAGTGTGTGCATGGCTTAAAGGGATGCCATTAGGTTAATATTTAAGGTGTTATTGGTAACAATTCCAGGAGCTGGGGGTGGGCTACTTTTCCTTCTAGAATCTGGCATAAATGTCTATATATGACTGTATTATGAGTTTGATTCTCAGTAGGTATGTAACATGTTTTGACATAATTTCTTATTTTATCACATTCTGAAGGCTTTCCGACAGCATGAAGGGGGGAGGGGTTGCATATTAAAGATATCGGAAATTTAAGATAGAGTCTCGAAATTCGTATCTGGGATTGGCACATACTTTAATATAATGGCATATATTATGGGTCTGGGTATGTTACATATTATAATATAATGGGATATATTATGGGTCTGGAATGGCACATATTATAATATAATGGCACATATTATGGGTCTGGGTATGTTACATATTGTAATATAATGGGATATATTATGGGTCTGGAATGGCACATACTATAATATAATGGGATATATTATGGGTCTGGAATGGCACATACTATAATATAATGGGATATATTATGGGTCTGGAATGGCACATACTATAATATAATGGGATATATTATGGGTCTTGAATGGTACACTTTAATATAATGAGTTATATTATGAGTCAGGGTATGTTACATTCTATAATATAAATAGGATATAATAGGGCGTCCGTTAATTGCATTCTATATACTGTATATAGTGTACCATTCCCAAAGCGTAATAAACCACATATATTATAGTATGTCCTATAACTAGACTCCTAATATATCGCCATGTGTATAACATGCATTGGAACCCCCCCCCCTTCCAAAATCCTGCGTTTGCCACTGTGACTTGGATTGTAGTACTATTTGAGCTACATTGGGATTCTTTAGCCCTATGTAGCCTTAGTAAGGGAAAGTTGTACTATAAAATACAATAACTGAGTAGCAATTCCTACAGTGTCATTATATAATAGTGCTGCTCTTCCTTTATGTCAGACACTTTCAGCATTGCTTACCTTGTGCTATAGATTTTTATGTGCTCTGAAATGATCAAAGTTTCTCGATGGACAGGTGTTCCTAGAAACTTGAGACCAAACAGGAACACAAAGTTAATGGGATTAATTTCTGTTTGGCTAAAGGCACTGCAAATGTCAACCTTCAGAATATGAGTATTTTATCTGTCTAAATAAGTGTTAGTAACTGATTGATTGTGTGTAATGTCTCTGAAGTATCTGTGAAAATGAGTTAATATTCATCCTAACAGCAGCATAAATGAGTCTACTTATCGTGTAAAGTTGTGTGTTAAGATACCGGTATCATTGTGTTTACAAGCTATTGATCTGCCCCTCAGGTGCTAATGATGGATTTAACTCATCCTCACGATAACACACAAAACATGGCGCATAGTCCTTATAGTGCCCATAGACCAGTGGGGGTTTTTTTTTTTTGAAATCTTTTATTTTTATTTTCGATTTTCCACAAGTTCAAACAATGCAATTATGTGCAAAAAACTTTTACAGTGAAACAGAGTGAAATGTAGTCATGCATAATACAGTCATAATACAGGCATAAATTGTAGAAGCAAATAGGCAAAAAGCAAATCGAACAGCAAAACTTGCTATAGGTATTCAAACATATTAATTGTCATAAACTGTTCAACAATAGGGGGAAAGGGGAAAATGGGGGGGAGAGGTAGGTGGTGGAAAGATTAACACCGTCCTTGGACCACACCTATAAGTATCCAGGCATCCTCTGGCCCGTGTTGCAAAACCAAGGAGACCAAATACAGTGGAACTTAGCGATTGTATTATTTTTAAGGCTAGTGATGTATTCCATGGTCGCTACATAATTGACTCTATTGACAAGACAATTCTGTGTTGGAATCGTACAGGATTTCCACTTGCGTGCAATAAGAGTTTTGGCCGCATTAATAATGTGGGTCATTAATTTCAAATCTTGCTTATTAAAGTTAGGTGGGGGTAGGTTCAATAGGACATGACATGGGTCTTTTGGGTAAGACATGCTGGTTACCTGCTGGATAAGCAACAACGTATTGTCCCAGAAATAGTTGATGAGAGGGCAGCGCATTCCGATATGTAAAAAAGATCCTGTCGCTCTCCCGCATCTCCAGCATAAAGCTGACGTCTGCGGGAACATGCGGTGAAGCTTTTCAGGGACAAGGTACCATCTAGAGTATATTTTAAAATTGGTTTCACGAATAGAATAGAATATAGAGGCTTTAGCGATTTCTTCCCTTATAGCTTCCCAATCCTCCTCGTCCAGGGTTCGGTTCAAGTCACCCTCCCAAGCCGATTCACACCTGAGACGTTCGGTTGAGTCTGACACCAAGACGGATTTATATAATGTTGAGATTGTACCTCTTTGTATAACTGAGTAGCTGCAGAGGGTCTCAAAGGGAGTATTTGCACGTATCTTAGATGCTCTGGTTTGGGATTGAACAAACCCTTTAATTTGGAGGTATCGAAAAAGAAGACTGTTAGGGAGGGCATGTTTCTCCTGAATCTCCGCAAAAGATTTAGGTGCAGCTGAACCCAAGACATGTGCAAATCTTTCAACCCTAATATTTCTCCATGGCTCACTAAAGCTCCTGTGAAAACCTTGTGGGAAAAGGGGGTGCTCCCATATGGGTGTAAGCGGAGAGGGGTACGGACCCAGTGCCAACTTAACATTTATACGGTCCCATAACGTGAGAGTGAATTGTATGGTGGGGACAGTATATGCGGAGGCTGGCCTGCTCGAACGCGGCAACCATGGGAGAAAATTCAGAGTAGTTACGTTAAGGAGAGAGGATTCGATGTCTACCCATTTCTTTGTACCTGGACATAGATGCCAGGAAATAATATGGTTGAGTTGGGCAGCTTGAAAGTATCTAGATATGATAGGCAGGCCAAGACCTCCATTTGTTGTGTGCCTCGCCATTTGGGTGAGATTGAGGCGGGGCTTTTTTCCCTGCCATACAAACTGGGAACATTGTGATTGGAGGAGAGACAACACTGAGGAGGGCACAAGGATCGGAAGGGTCTGAAACAAATAAAGCAAGCGGGGGAGCAAGTTCATTTTTAGGACATTGACTCTACCAAACCAAGAGATATATTGGTCTTTCCAGCGGTTCAAGACAACACTGGGCACAAGGATCGGAAGGGTCTGAAACAAATAAAGCAAGCGGGGGAGCAAGTTCATTTTTAGGACATTGACTCTACCAAACCAAACCAAATATTGGTCTTTCCAGCAGTTCAGGTCTTTTGCCAGAGTGGCCAGCATGGGAGAATAATTAGCTTTGTAAAGAGAGGAGTATGTTTTGGTAATCATGATCCCTAAATATTTAATTTGATGTGGGCGCCACTGAAATGCATGTCGTGCTTCCAAAACTTGTAAGACGGGCGAGGGAATATGCAGGGCTAAGGCTTCAGATTTAGAGTTATTGACTTTGTATCCAGAAAGCTGGCCAAATTTCTCAAGAACCTTCATCAGATTGGGAATGGATATAACCGGGTTTGTTAAGGTGAGCAAGATGTCATCTGCAAACAAAGATAATTTGTATTTGGATGATCCCAAGGGGACCCCTGAAATATCAGGGGTTTGCCTAATCATTGCCGCTAGTGGCTCGATACAGAGCGCAAAAATTAAGGGTGACAATGGGCAGCCTTGTCTGGTGCCATTGTGTAGAGAGAAAGAGTCAGACTGGATACCGTTTGTGAGGACCATGGATGATGGATTGAAATAAAGGGCCTGAATTGCCTTAATAAAGTTACCGGAAAAACCGAACGCTCCCAGTGTGGAAAACATAAACGGCCACGAAATACGATCAAACGCCTTTTCTGCGTCTAAGGCCAAGATCACAGAGGGGGTTTGATGGGTATTAATGTGATGGATTAGGTTGATGGTTCTTCTAGTATTGTCAGAAGCCTGCCTAGAAGGGATGAACCCCACTTGGTCTGGGTCAATCAGGTTTTGGAGGGCCCCGTTTAACCTAGTGGCCAGTACTTTCGCGAACAACTTAAGGTCAGTATTAATCAGGGAAATCGGTCT
>WWET01000022.1:624692-637432 GCA_011038615.1 Limnodynastes dumerilii
TGTCAAGTTTCTTAATAAGAAGAGATCGATTTTGAGGGGAATTAAGCCACTTGAGGTTGATAGTTACAACAGTGTGAGGCATTAAGTATACCCTACCAGACCAGAAGTAAAAAAGCGGGCACTAAAGTGGTGAGCCTCAGACGGGAAAAATAAGGAGAGTTCAGGGGAAGGGGGATGGAGAAGTAGTGGGGGAGTTCCAAGGGCAGGAACCTCACTACCGTGATTGAGTCCTTAAGATAACAAGGACTCTATCGGGGCCCGGCTGTAATAAGGTGTACTT
This sequence comes from Limnodynastes dumerilii, assembly GCA_011038615.1. Taxonomy (NCBI): domain Eukaryota; kingdom Metazoa; phylum Chordata; class Amphibia; order Anura; family Limnodynastidae; genus Limnodynastes; species Limnodynastes dumerilii. The sequence goes on from WWET01000022.1 coordinate 624,973, forward strand.
CAGTAAAATTATCCCACGCCCGGAGTCAACCCGGTTAGGGGTCCCTAAGGTTGGGGGGTGGTTGTGGCTGTACCTGGGAAAGCAAGCTCCCAGGTACATCCATGGCTCCTATAAAATTAGTGAGACAGTAAAAGTATTGAACTATCACAAAGAATTCTTATGTTATACCTCCTAGAGGTTTAATATGCTAGAGAGAGCATATGTGACACACACCAACCTGAACAAAGTGCGTAAACAATATATAACATTTAACAAAAACGATTATACTTTACTCCAGTACATAAGTCCATCTTAAGTCGACGGATCAGATGCAGGTCCCGGAGACTCTTCCTGTGTTGAAACTAATCTGAGCTTTCGCAGAAGCAGACGTCCTTCTTCTGGAGTTTTTATGCTCTGTTGTTTGCCATTAACATCCACCACCAGACGAAAAGGGAATCCCCACTTGTACCTGTAGCCATGCTCCCGAAGTGGAGTCGTGATATCCCTCAGCTCTCTCCTCTTTGCTATGGTGGAAGGTGCCAAGTCCTGATAAATTTGAAGCTTACAGTTTTCAAATACAATATGAGACTTTGATCTACTTGCTGCAGTGATCCGCTCTTTAACTTTGAAAGAGAGCAGTCTGAGGATGACGTCTCTTGGGGGTTCGGAGTCCGATGGTTTGGGACGCAGCGCTCGGTGAGCTCTTTCTATGTGAATAGGTTGAGCCTCCAGGTCTGGGACCAGATATCCAAACAAGCGTGTAAGAAAAGGCTGGAGATCTTGGCCGCCGATCGACTCCGGGACATTACGAACCCTCAAATTATTTCTGCGTTCGCGGTTTTCCAGGTCTTCATTTTTTTCTTTGAGGGATTCAATTTCTCTACTCAAGTAGATCATATCTTGCTCCATATCATCCTGATGTTTTATTATTTTGTCAGACTTTTGTTCTAGTGTTGAGGTGCGCTGGTGGAGAGAAGATATATCAGATCGCAATTCCCCGATTGCCTTTTGCAGCTCTGATGAGAAGGAGTTTTTAAGATCCAGTAGCATGGCTTGTAAATTATGTATATCGCTTTTCGTAGATGGAGTGAGGTCAGTGTCCTCCTCCGGTTCGAGAACACATTGCGGTTGGGGGGAAGCCTCAGAATTTTTATCTCTCCGGAGAAAATGCTGAGTGATTTCAGCTGCGCCCTTTTTGGAGTTGCGTGGTGGTGCTTTATTCATGTCAGGTGGGTTTTTGATAGATAACAGCGTGAATTTATGGGTTAAAAAATTCTTCGTGAGGCCAGCGGAGCCACGGATGTGAGAGCTAATCACAGTAACATTGGGAGTCCAGCAAATGCGTACCGCAATTCAAGTGGTTACATAAGAGTGAGTCTTTATGGGAGAAACAACGGAGGAAGACTTGAGCAGAGGCGTGGCAGGTTATAGACCCAAAGCTAAGATTTTCCAGGAGTGGCAGGCCTATGGCACTACTGAGGCGGGAATAGAATAATACAATACTCCTACCAAGCTGTGTGGTCACAAAATGGTACCTGTCCCTTTAAATCCAGATGATCCTTAATACTGAGGTGGAGAGGCAAAAGATCTTTATTGTAGCACCCCACTGAATGTGAGGTGTAGTCCAAAGGTTGACAGCCTCACCCCAGTCCTTTATAGTAAAAATAAATGCACTGGGAACTTACTGGGTCAGCTTTGTGGGTCTTCTGAGTGCCCAAAATGGCCACCGCCTGCGCTGCCCCCACAGAGTAGCTCCGGTCCCCGTTAGAGCTTGGGGTTCCCCAGGGAGGTAATTGGTGCTGCAGGCCTGTTACCTGATGGATACTGCACCTTGTAGGGGTTTAAGAGCGAGTGGCCGCGTGTCTCCCGCGGTTCAAGTCCTGGCTGCCGCAAGCTGCCTCTTTCCTCTGGGCCGGATTGGCCACACAGCAGGTGATGGTCCCCAATGCCGCGGGAGCGCTCCGTGTCCCGCTCCTGTGCCGGAAGTCGGATGGCCAGCTGATGGCGTCAGCTGCCAGTTCCTGGGAGGCCCGCCTGAAAACAGCCGCCGTTAGGGAGAAGAGGGGCCGCAAGTTGATGCCCAATAGAAGCAGGGGCAAAGGGAAGTTGCCAGGTGGTCCCTGGGGAGTATACCCAAGACAGATGTGGGCGCCAAGCAGTATTATTGGGGTCCACTGCCAGGAGCTCCCAATGCATGCGTCCGCTCCCTAGCTCGTCCAGGCCACGCCCCCCCCAGTGGGGGGTTTTTTGTCATAGAACGTACTGGAACAGAGTTCCGGCACCTTTATTCAATGGATTTTACAAGTTTTAAACGTTTTGGCGGCAAAATCATTAAACCGGTGCATGCGGCTGCTTGTGTGTCTAGTCTGATGCATGTGTACTTCGTCCGCGCTGGTTTTGATGGCACTGCTCGGCTTGTGGCGCTGCACAGCTTGTGATTGGTCAAGTGGTCGCACGTGAGTTGATGGGCGTTCCGGGACCTTTTTTCTTACAAAAAAGCACTGCCATAGACAGTAACCAATAATCATGAGAATGTATTTTATCAGTTTACTAGGGACCAATTCAACCTGTGGATCCCCCAGAGGTTAACTGACAGAATGAATTGGAGTGTGCAGTATGAAAGTTATACTCAGTGCTGTTTCTAGGGACAGGCAAGCCTTGCAACTGCACTAAGTGCTTCTCAAGGTGTCTTAATAGGTGGGCACCACGTCCAATGCCCCATCGTCTAGCAACTCTTACAAGTAACAAACAACCACAAAGATGTCCCGCACTGGAAATGCTATATCCCACAATATATACACATTCTTTCCGATACTTAAATTCCCCACAATCATTATATCATTAGTATATCATCACAATGGGGCTGCTATCATGTACGGCATGGAAAGTAAGTAACATCGCTGCAGGGCAGGGCCGCCATGGGTGGGGGGGGGGGGCAGCCGGGACAATTGCCCCAGGCCCGGAGCTGATGGGCACGGGCTCACTGTTAAAGCAGGTCCATGGTGCCCCGCCCCTATGTGGCATCACCAATGACATCACATATGGGATGGGGCCCCACACCTGTGTCTCGGACCCTGCATTTTCTGAAGACGACCCTGCTGCAGGGGATTGTCCCTGATACTGCCTGGCGGTGATGTTTACTTATATTGCTCAGCCAATCTGCTGTCTGGTTAACTGAGATACAGCTGACAGTCTCCAGGGTACTAATAATGTAAATGCCCCCTCCCCCACCGTGGCACAGTTTGTATCATCAATACCTGCTATAGGCCAAATGCGGGAATGTCCCGGACATTCCAGGAGAGTTGGTTTTATTTGAAGGGGCATGGATTGCTGTCGGGGCGTGGTTTTATTTGAAGGGACGTGGCTTGCTGTAGGGGGTGTGGTTTTATTTGCAGGGGTATTGATTGCTGTAAGGGGTGTGGTTTTAGTTTAAGGGGCATGGATTGCTGTAAGGAGCGTGGTTTTATTTGAAGGGGCATGGATTGCTGTAAGGGACATGGTTTTATTTGAAGGGACGTGGATTGCTGTAAGGGGTGTGGTTTTAGTTGAAGGGACGTGGATTGCTGTAAGGGGTGTGGTTTTAGTTGAAGGGACGTGGATTCCTGTAAGGGGTGTGGTTTTAGTTGAAGGGGCGTGGATTTCTGTAAGGGGAAGTGGTTTTATTTGAAGGGGCATGGATTGCTGTAAGGGGAAGTGGTTTTAGTTGAAGGGGCGTAGATTTATGTAAGGGGAAGTGGTTTTATTTGAAGGGGCGTGAATTTCTGTAAGGGGAAGTGGTTTTATTTGAAGGGGCGTGGATTTCTGTAAGGGGAAGTGGTTTTATTTGAAGGGGCATGGATTTCTGTAAGGGGAAGTGGTTTGATTTGAAGGGGCGTGGATTGCTGTAAGGGGAAGTGGTTTGATTTGAAGGGGCGTGGATTTCTGTAAGGGGAAGTGGTTTTATTTGAAGGGGCGTGGATTGCTGCAAGGAGTGTGAACTTCTGGGGAAGTGGTATGAGTTAAGGGAAATGTTTTTTAAATTGTCCACGTCTAGTGAAATAAAGGCTAGCTAGTGGGCATACATCATCCTTTTATCTTATAGATACAGCAGTTTATTTGCAAATAGAGAACAGTTCTCATTCACACAACAACATTTGCTGAATAATTTATGCCACTTGCAGTGGATCAGTCTGTTCACAAGGCATGGAATGTAATAAACAGGCAATTAAGAAAGATAACAATGAGAGGTGCTTATGACCCCTGTGGCAATTATTTTGAATGCTATTTGGAATTTTTACTTGAGGTTTTAAGCCATGAGCAATGCACATTTAAAAGTAAATAAGTGACACTAATGATCCCTCTATAACAAACAAGACTGTCCTCCATTACCTATTGTTTTAAAATTACAGATTTAGGTAAAATAATATTATTTTTCATTGGGTCAGTCAGAATTTCTAAGGAAAAACTTGGACTGTCGGTATTATCTAACATATTCACACCATTGCCTCCACACGAGATCTGATAAACTAGGTGGACATAAACCAAGTGGAAGACGTTTTAAATAAAAGTCTAAAATATGCAGAATTGGAATGTATGTCAGTAGGGGGGAAATAGACACCCACAAGTTAATTACCCCCTTCCACAAAACATAAAATAACCTAAACAGGCCTCACGTGGTTGGTGACTCTGCTTCCAGTTTCTTATTGGCCTGTGTGTGTTGTCACATACCATCAGCCATTACTTGCGATACTGCATATAAGTTCCAGGGAAATTTGACTGTTCATATGTTGCTGGCGGGGCCGGATTGAGGGCTATGTGGGCTGAAAATAATCAAGGGCCACACTATATAATATGCTTTTTAGGTGAAAGTCAGTCCCTGACATTCTTCCTTATGCACTGCAGTGGGAGGCCTGGAGTCCTATTAGCCCCATTGTTAATCTAGCCCTGGTTGCAGGAGGTGTATCCAGTTTTATTTTTTATAAAGGGGTTTATAGTGACCACTATGTGATGCAGTTATTCATCCTAGTGACTGCTACCCAATACAAAGAGCATCCTATTATTGCCAACCAATATAGAGAGCATCCTAGTGACTGTTACCCAATATAGAGAGCATCCTAGTAACTGCTTACCCAATACAGAGAACATCCATTGATTGCTACCCAATATAGAGAGCATCCTAGTGACTGCTACCCAATATAGAGAGCATCCTAGTGACTGCTTACCCAATACAGAGAGCATTCTAGTGACTGCTTACCCAATACAGAGAACATCCATTGACTGCTACCTGATACAGAGAGTATCCTAGTGACTGCTACCCAATACCGAGGACACCCAAGTGACTGCTACCCAATATAGAGAGCCTCCTAGTGACTGCTACCCAATACAGAGAGCATCCTAGTGACTGCTACCCAATATAGAGAGCATCCTAGTGACTGCTTACCCAATACAGAGAGCATCCTAGTGACTGCTTACCCAATACAGAGAACATCCATTGACTGCTACCTGATATAGAGAGTATCCTAGTGACTACTACCCAATACCGAGGACACCCAAGTGACTGCTACCCAATACAGAGAGCATCCTAGTGACTGCTACCCAATATAGTGAGCATCCTAGTGACTGCTACCCAATACAGAGAGTATCCTAGTGACTGCCACCCAATACAGAGAGTATCCTAGTGACTGCCACCCAATACAGAGAGCACCCTAGTGACTGACCTCCATTCTATACAGACAGTATCTTATTGACTACCTCGAATTACTGTCTAAATTCTAGATGTCTTCCAACTCCAATAGGTCATGGGATTACCGGGAAAATTCCCTGTAAGTAGACTGATCCATCCGTCCCTGACTGATATGTAGTAGCCAGGTGGGGAATTGGATTACAGGAAAAATGGAGATGTCTGGAGGTGGACTAGTAGTTTTTGTCATTCCCACTGCAGTCTGTACCCACCTCATGCATGTCCTAGTTCTGGATGCACCAATCGCTTATTTTTTCAGTAATACATATACTTTTTGTGAAGGGCGTATAAGGCCAAAATCCCGCACTAAGAATCCATAAAGCAAAATATGGATCTAAGCGTTTAAAGAAAGGAATTGTTGTTGACATGAAAACATATTTGTGGTTTTCTGTCTTCAGAACAGCTGCTACGGCCATAGTGTCCTGCAGGATTCCAGACCGCTTCTGAGACGCAGCCCTCTGACTTTACACTGGTCATTAGCTGTATATTTTACATCAATTCCCAGAGAAACTCTATACATTTGGCAGTAATAAGAGCGGAATATGACAAAGCCAAAAGAAATGCAATGCTTTAAAACAACATTAGACGCTATTAGTTGTTATCCTAGTACTGTACTGAATAGATCTAATCTAGAATTATGCCTAGGCTTTCCAGTATAAGCATAATAATAATGGTAATAATAAAATCTTATTAATAGAGTTTTCCTTGTGTATATTTGTTAGTGTATGAAGACATTCAGGGACATTTCATAATGTGCGGGCACAAATGGGCACATTGAAGGGTAAATGAACGAACCACAAAATCTGCTGATATATTTTTGTTAGCAGCATTAATGACTTTGTGATTACGCACCTGACTTTCAGTGTGCATTTTGGAATGTATCCTACAACCATTTTAGAATCGCCTATTTCCGTAATGTAATGTATTATTCATAATGGTGGATTTAGCAATATGTTGGTCTTAAGGTGGGTACACGTATGCAATTATTGGGCCAATCGTACAATTCCAGACCACTTAAAATGATATTATAAGAGTGTGTTCGCTCCCATTTTGTTTTGTAATGATAAAAATTTTGCGGCTTTATGAACGTCTTAAGATCACAATCATGGTTGCACAATGTCATATAAATGTGGGTAGTGTTTACACGGGTGTGTCTCTCTGTCCGGCTTTTCTGGCAGTCTTCTGTGCAGCATAGGATGATATCTCTATAGTGTGTATGGAGTGGTGATCTGCTGCTAAACAGGTATAGTGTGCACGCATGAGTCTGCATGCTCATCAGGACTTGCAGTCAAGTATTATTGCATAGGTGTGTACCCAGCTAAAGAGTGGGCTCTGGCTTAATTAGGATGACAGTGTGTTTGGTGGGCAGGCAGAGGGGTGACGGGCCGAAAGGGGGTCCAGAGACCTGGCGCTGACCCTGTTGGTGGTGTGCTTTAAGAGGATTTGGGTGTGGTCTAGATGTCTCGATGCATACAGAATAATGTTCTATGACATTTTCACTTAAAATGTTGGGATGCATGCTAGGAAATGTCGCATTTAGATCCATAAAAAATCCCTGAATTTTGCATACTGCTTTCTATTGCACATAGCAGGCAAAATGGTAGCTGCTGAAATCAATGTATAGGTTATATAGATACAGTAGGTGTATGTTAGTCCGGGGTAATCTGCATAGATAAAAAGGAAAGAATATGACCCAGTAACACTGCCATCAATTAGAAATTAACTCTCCCATTCTATCTGTAAAATACAATGCCAAAACATTAGTTACACACATTTGCAAATATATAAGATCAACCACCAGGCACTTTCAGAGGTTTTCTGCTGAAAGGAGGCGTGGGTCCATTAAAATCTATTTTGGAGGCTTTAAAGGGGAGGTCTAAGGTGTGTTATCAATTTAAAAACACGATATGTGACCCAATATAGGTACTCTCACTGTTAGATAGTGACTGGTGGCTTATCATATGTTTGTAAATGTGTGTAACTAATGTGTCCAGAAATAAAAACAAATGTCATAAAGTAGAGTACTGGACTAGGAACTCTGTGTGATCGATGGTGGTCTTCCATGCACAGTGAGGTCCAATTTCAGAGCCTTGCTGGTTCTGCATTTGGAGCTCTAGTTTAAGAAGTCTGGAACTCCTTTATTATTGAACAAAAGAAAAGGTTTCTACTCATTAAAACCATAACCAAATTGTTACCATCACTATATTGGGGTGCTTCGCCTTAGGGTATACCTCCTGCTTTTTGGAACATACGCTCTTTGCAGCTGTGATCATGACCCTTCAGACACATTGACCACATCTCAGGTTTTTCCTTAGGGGCTGTCACCTTAACACAAAAACAGCATTAGGCCCTTTACACTTTAATAAATGATCCTCTTTGTGTAAGTTTGAAGACAAATGTTTGAAAATTGAAATGCATTACATATAATGGAAGAGAGAAAGCCTTTCCTAAAACTGTAATGGATGTCAACTTTCTGACGTTTGTCTCCTGTCTTAACTTAATCAGACTTGGCATATATACCATGTAAATAATACTAAGCTATAAACATACTCATGTAAAGTGAAAGATCACGGATATTTCATGTGATTATTATTGTAATATAATATCTGGGACAGCGCTGACCTTTTTCAGCAATAGTCTAGTGAGTTCCATAGGCTTTCATAGTTTTTTTTACTTTAATGGGATTTTTTCCCTTGTAATTATGCACAGTACTTTACACAGTATAGTAGTTACCAGTCCCTGGGTTCTATAAAATAGTCTATCTATTTTTTTTTATAGGTTTTATAAAATGCCATTCACTCGTTAAATGACATCAGATGGGCATTAGCTTGGACAAATTGACTTTGCTGTATGCCTTTTAAGGTATCAGTTACGATTAATGCTTGCTTGGTGGATACTAATTACATTCAGCTCAACTGAAGACCTCAGACATGTTTTATAGATTTTTGCTGTGTGTGTTTAGTGCAACGGAATAACGTTACAGCTGAACTGTTGAGTATTTCAATCTATTTAGTATTTTAATGTTTGATCTACAGTTCTAATGCCTTCCAAAAGATAACTCTTTCTATCCAGGCCATCCAAGCCGATCTTCCCACGCATCGGTACCAGATCCCCCCTGCAGTTTTTCATCTTACTTGCCCGGATATCCTTTTCCAAGTGTTACTGTTGTGGCAATCCAGGGCGTGGAGTCTAACTAGGAGTCCGGTCTTCACTAGAAACCCTGATGGTGAGGATAGCCTGGGCTGTTGAACCCTAGCAGGCCGTGGTCCCATTAAGCTACTACTGTTTAACTGACAAAAACCTTTCACCCAAGAGAGAAAGTAAAGCAAGAAACAGAAAACCTGCAAAGGAGGCGGAGCAATGGAGAAGCCACAGTGAAAGAAGGTACAGAGCCAGGACAGAAAAATACTGGCGAGGAGGACTAACAAGACAGGGTCTAACACTAATAGCGGAAGACTTAATTACAACACAAGGCAAAAAGCAGGAAAAGGGAAAAAATACAATGACAAGTAAGGCAGAGACTAGAACTGAGGAAGGAGAGGCAGAGGAGACTGGAAACACTGAGACAAGACAGAGAAACTAGGGCACTCAGCAGTCAAATAATAAAGCACAAGGCAACTACCCTGCCACCAGACAGTAGTCCAAGTACCACCAGTGGTCCTAATACCACTGGTTTAGAACCCCTGCCCCAGACACCAATGGAGAAATGAAAAGTATTGTATTGCCAAAAACATCAAATGCTGTAAAACTTGATACATAACACAATGATGTCAATTGTGCGTTTTCGATCAATAAGACTAAGACATATTACTCATTTATTTAAGGTTGATACCATTTATTTCATGAGTTAAGTGAGGGTTGCTTTCTGGCTGAGCATCACATGTAAGAGCTATGGATAAGGTTGCAGGGTCTGCAATGACAGCTGTGTCTTGTACTCCTTGCATTACTTTAGCCAGTCTGCTGTGCTTAGTGTCTTGTACTCCTTGCATTACTTTAGCCAGTCTGCTGTGCTTAGTGTGCCAACCTGTTCTTGGAAATGTAAAGCACTTGTAGAAATATGATAAAGGTATAAACTATCTGTATGTTGATTACTTACATTAGTTAATGTCTGCAGAGCTAGGTAATATAGGAGGCAGGGTTTGCTGTAGCGTGATTACTCTGTGTTCTATATACATAATTATTTCGCTAATTATTTCAGGAACTGGTCATTTCCAAGTTACAGATCGTGGGAGGAAAAAACAAACAGTGTGGGCAGCAGATTCCGGCCTGAAATGCCACAGTGCTGTTCTATAACATAGGCCAGTGTTTGTTATGGTGGAGACTGACAAAGATACTGCACTCTGTCTCCCTGTGTGTATGTGTGTGTGTGTAGGCTGAGAAAATAACATTACAGCTACATGTCCAGTGAGCTGAATCGTCGTCTTTGTTACGAGAGACCCAGAACCTCGGCAGTGCAATCAGGAGCTGGTTACTTTGGAAGAAGTTGAGTTCTGTTTTGCTTTTTTCATTTACATCAGAAAAAAAATGTGCAAATGACATGTGTTTTAAGGAGATAAGGTTACAGTGCAGCACTGTTCAAACAGAAAGGGTATGACAGCTGACATCAGCCATTTTCTCATTGGCAAAGTCCAAATCAAATTCCTGGCCTGATAAGTTGCATGGTCTCTGCTTACTTCAATATGATGGAACTTATATATCAAATCATACAGTATTGCTTCAGCTGGGCTCTGCTACACTCATTTATTAAGAAGCAAAAATAATAAATCTGCCGTGATTATCGCTGATCTATGGAGCTACTCAGTGTCTTAAAATGTACCTGTCAGGGGTTTAAGTTGAACGGCTCAGGCTCTATAGCACAGAAGCTGGTCCCAGGACGATGAAGGGGGTGGGTGTGGTGGCGCGCTCCAGGCTGTCGGGCACAAGCGCAGAGCGGCTTCGTATGCATTCAGAATGTCAGAGGTGGGTAGCTTAAAACAGCACTCAGCTCTGTGTAGTTTAAGTATCGCTGGCTGGCAGATTACTGATGAGTAGCACTTGTGTCTCACAGTGCTGAGGTCATGAGTTTGATTCCCGGACTAGAGGCCCGTATTCAGAGAACCGCATTTACACAATCTATGTAAGAAAAAGATACGTAGATTGCGTTAAAAAATTACTACGCATGCGCAGTAGTAAAAATCGCTAAACACCGGACGTATATGTTATATGTCCGGTACTCTGAATACAGGCCTAGGTCTGTGGGGAGTTTGTATGTTCTTCCTGTGTCTGGGTGGGTTTACTTCGGGTGCTTTGGTTTCCTTCCACACTCCGAAAACATGCTGGTAGGTTAATTGACTGCTGAATAAATAAACCCTATTGTGTGTTTGTGTGTGTATTAGTGACCTTAGTATATAGCTCCAATGGAGCAGGGACTGATGTGAATGTTAAATATTCTCTGTAAAGAGCTACGTAACCTGTTAATAAATAAAAATAAATAATAAATGTGTCCATATGCCGGCATTTCAGTCATATAGACTGGGTAAGTCCACGTTCCGAAGCTCATGAGATATTGCAGGGACTCTCATCCAGTGGCACTGGTTCTGAACCACTGTAGGGCTGTACTCAGGGCAACTGGTCAAGGTTGTAAGGAGGTATAATACCAAATGGCCAAAGGACATAAGTAATAACATATCTTGATATCTTGCAGGATAAATGGCATATGTACAAAATTAACCTTAAAATCATTGCATAAATATGTAAACAGCAACAAAAACCCTGCAAATATATGTATGGGGTGTGGATATGGGATACTGGTACTATTAAAGAAAAGGCTAAGAACCACTGAGACAAAGCATTTATCCTGTGTGTGCTTTCTTAAACCACAGATTATCCCTTGTACACACCTGCCCTCATACTTTCAGCCTACTTATATAATATGTGTTTGATATAACAAGCACAGAGACCATGAGCTCTAGAAGGTTTTGAGACGTTTGAGCAGCAGCCTGTATTAAGTTTCATACTGTCCATATACTTGTCTGCAGCAACAGAAATTTTAGTCCCAATCACATGACATTAATGTCATAGCAGAGTGTATGCACTCCTGACACATGACCTGCACAGTCATGTTAGGTCAAACCCTAAGCTGGTGGAATGGTAAAGTAATTACTTCAGTTCAGGCATAGTTACTCGCTTTCTTCTCTGTCTTCCACACTGTCTATTCCTTTGACTGTCAATTACAATGTGACCAATGGTAAAAAGATGCAATTACAAGAGAGTGCTTTGATTATGGAGCATTTTCATGTGTCCTTTGTCTAAATGTCCCGACCTGATAACTTCAGGTCACTTACGCATACAAGGTACATAAGTGGCTGATTTGACTGGCTGACGCATGTGCCCTCCTGGTTGCATTCTCCGGCATGAAAATCTGATTTGCGAAAAAGGGACATCCGGAAGCTCCTTTTCGGATGTCCCTTTTTTGAATACTTACCATTTTCTACTTTTTTCAGAATGGGTGAGTATGCCTTTCGGCACACTTCACCCATTCTCCTTCGAAAATTACGAAATCCCTCCGTCGCCGCTATCGCCAGACCAAGTGACAGGTGAGTAAACTCTCTGTGCGGGTTAGTAAGGGTAAGGGTCAGGCTGCAGGGGAGGGAGAGTTAGGGTCAGGCTGCAGGAGATGGAGGGTTAGGATCAGGCTGCAGGGAAGGGAGGGTTAGGGTCAGGCTGCAGGGAAGGGAGGGTTAGGGTCAGGCTGCGGGAGATGGAGGGTTAGGGTCAGGCTGC
>WWET01000022.1:641305-675306 GCA_011038615.1 Limnodynastes dumerilii
ATGTGGCAGCCAGGCTGGGAAGGGGCAGAGACTGGCAGGACACACACAGAGGGGGCAGACAGACTGGCAGGACACACATAGAGGGGGCAAACAGACCTGGCAGGACACACATAGAGAGGGCAGTAAGGCTAAAAATAATATTTAAAAAATACATAAAAAAAAAATAAAATTAAAATTTAGGCTTCAAAAACGGGGAGTGTCTTATAATGCATGGGGAAATACGGTGTGTGTGTATATATATATCTATCTATCTATATACATACATAGAATGGCAAAGACCAGCACTCGGAATATACAACGCCACAACAGGAACTCCGTTCCAACCTTTCAAATATGTAATCTTTCGACAGGGAAAAATGGTCTTTGCCATTGTGTGCCTGCTGAAAAGTTTATACCTTCTTACACCGGAGTGCCTACTTCACCGTGCCTATATATATTTATTTATTTTATTTAATTTATGTAAAAGTATTAATGTGCATTAATGTGAGTTGTGCTGTGCATGTATCTCTGTAAAGGACACCCAATATTCAATCGGTGCATATCTACTTGCTCCAGTCAGGCAGCTCAAAGCCAATAGTGACGATATTGCTTATTTTTCTCATGTCAACTATGTACACATGCCCCGACCCAAGGTCAGAATAGCCCATATGTCCCTTTGAATGTACAGTGGCTTATGTCTAGCTTGTGTCTTATTTGTGTACATATGTTTTTTGATCATGTACAGTACTAAATGCCATTTGCATGCACTCCACTATATATGAGCCCCGAACATTATTAACTCATGTTCTAGATTATAAATGCAAAAACATTTTGAAAACAATGTTGGCTCTTCAATATAGACGTTATATGCCGCCTTGTGTGGTCCATTCTCTATCACTTTGTGTGTTTATGGTCAGAGGTTGTGTATCTCCAGCTGTTTGGTATTAGACGTAATAACATGACCCACAACCTCTACTTAGCTAATAAAAATGATAAAATGAACTAATGCATAGCTCCCAACCTTGCAGACATGAGATTCAGCTGAGGGTTATATTTGCATCATTAAGGGGTGTGGGAGCTATGAGGAAGCTTTATAGCATTCGGCAGCCCCTTACCTCCCTCCCATATCCTTTTAATTGCTATGGGCACCTGTCATTGCTATGCGTAGCAACAGTGGATATACCTCCCAAGCTCTTCCTCAGTCAGGAAGAAGTTTGCCTGGAATAGGGATTGTCCAACCAGAATGGGATATTTGAAATTTATCATTAATGGGTGTTTATTTAAGGAAAGGGGAGGCTGCTTGTGGCTCGACAAACAATTGTGGCCATTGCAGATGGCGTGAGTTATGGCTTCCATGTCTACAGGTGGTTATATAAATTCAGGGGATTTTAAGAAGCCTTTCACGTCGGTCAAGAGCCTAAATTCCCTAATACACTCAGACACGAACAAAGGTTAAATTAGTCAATTACTAGCTTGTTTCTAGACATTTTGGTCCGGATTCTCAGTTACGTAGTTTTCATCTGACCGCGCTTACGCAATTTACTTACAGAAATGGTACGTAGATAGCGTAAATAAGCTACTATGCATGTGTAGTAGCTCAACTCTTAAAACAACGTACGTAAGACGAAAACTACGTAACTGTGAATCCGGGTTTACCTTTGGGAGGAAACCCATGCAGACACGGGGTAACATATAAATTCCACATAGATAAGGCCTCAATCACTCATGTCCTCAGTGCTGTGCGGCAGAGGAGTTATCCCTATCAAGAGCGTTTCCAGCAGTGGGAATGCAGATGGCTCGTGCACTGGAAGAGGGGAGGTATTCAGATGGTACAGTGAGGTCGAGTTAAGTGCCCTTCGTACCATCCAGACTTGTGAGCATTCTCCATGGAAGTCATTAGGTAGGGATGTTCTTTTTGGAATTCCTGATAAGTAAGAGGTGCCTGGATATAGACAGGGGTCTGATCTGATCCTGCTACCGCTGCACCCTGAGCTCCTAGGGAAGTGGCAATATAAGTCTGGATCAGGTCTATTGTGTCTATAGCACACAACTGTATTATGGGAGGAAAGGCTATTTTCTTTCCCTTGTCCACTCCAAGCAGTTACTCTCACACGTAGGTGTAATATGTTGCACTCTCGCCATATTTACAGATCAAGCCATGCACAACAATTAGCATGAATAGAAGAATATAACTAACATGGGACCGGATACAGACCCCTGCACGTTTTCCGTATACACGGGGGTCTGTCCATCCAAAAGAGAGAGAGGGGAGTGCACGCCCCCTGTCCCTCCCCTGTCTCGTGTTGGCTTTATGGCAGCTTACACTGTATGTACATTGAAAAGAGAAGGGATAAAACAAGCGCTGAGAAAAATATCAGTGCTGCAGCAAATCTTTCTCCAGGGGTCTACCACCCCTAAACAGCAATCAATGATTAAAACAGAGGAAGATAAGCGCTGCACTGTCCCCTAATAGGGTGTTGGTAATGAGTAATATCCAGATATGGAAGGGGATACTACCATAAAACGAAAATACAATAACTAAAATACAATAACTAAAATACAATAACTAAAATACAATAACTTGTTGTCCACCACCCTTTTATCTTGGAGTTCTTTAGGAAGAGGTGGATCTACACACCTATACCTCCATGTATTGATTAGGGGACACTTTATTAGTTAGTTATTTTAGTTATTGTTTTTTTGTTTTATGGTAGTATCCCCTTCCATATCTGGGTATTACTCATTACCAACACCCTATTAGGTTACAGTGCAGCTCTTATCTTCCTCCGTTTTTATTCATTGATAAGCCTGCACTAACTCAGTAGTGTAGATCAGTGGTCCATAAGACCGCTAATCTGCAGCAGTGTGGAAGCCCCCTCCCACACTGTACACTTTGCATGCTTTCCTCCGCCCCCTTTAGCGGGCGGAGGGGAAGCACGGCCCGTTTGTACGCAAATGGGCTCGTACTGAGCTAAGTTCCATATGAATTTTGCTACACTAGGGTTACTATCGTAACATCTGGAGGGCATGCGCACTCCAGTCAAATCAGGCCACGTTACGTTGCATGGTTAAGTGGCTTGACGTTCGCAGGTCTGGATCCAGCCTATAGTTAAGAAATTCCTTGTTGGTTCTAATACTAAATTTTAGTCCCCTTTTTTGTTTGTCTTCCCGTGCAGTCCTATTGAAATGGTTTGTCTTATAGTGTCACACAAAGCAGCTGACCTGCACTGACAGCTGTTAAAAAGCTGCAGCTGTTTAAGTCCAGCAGCAAAAATGCTCGTGCTAAAACGTTCTTCCCAGAAGTGGTTTCTCCTGCACCAGCCCTCCAGCCATTAAACAGCTGCTGAAGAACGACTTGGAACTATGGAAACGTTTCACATGGCAGATAAAACACTTTGAAAAAACAATTGTCTTCTTTCACTATTGGCTATTGTAACATTAGCTCAATATTGAGCCCTGTCCAATAATTGGCAATGGTCACACACTACAGAATATTGGAAATACCAATATTTTTGCCATACGATCAAACGATCAGAGCTTTTCTGGTACCATTATTGGCCATTTGCAAAATCCATTCATTTACTACAGTAAAATTCAGCCTGAAATCTCAATAATTGCACGATCGGCCCAGTAATCGCTGTAGTATAGGGTTAGGAGCAGTGGCGTAACTACAGTTAGTGGAAGGGGAACCCAGGGAGAGGGGGGCCTGTTCCAGCTGCCCACCCTCTACTCCTGGACCTCTAATCAAGCTGGCAGCACTCAGCAGTCCGTGTATGAAAGCTGAGAGCTGCTGCCAATATTTTTGATGAGCCCTCATGCACAGAATGCTGAGTGCTGCTTTAAGCTGTCAGCCTCCTACAGCTTCTCACACACCCCAGACCTGGGCTCCACTTTGACACATCCACCAGACTTGGGCTCTGTATCCTTACTGTTGGTTTGGAGCAAAACCCCACTCCCGGTTGACAAGTGACATTTCCTACTTTACTGTGCTGAATTTCAGTGCAAAAATAAAGCTATTTGATATTTGTTTGCTATGAGCTAAAGCAAAGTATTTTTCCTGTATGCAAAGAAATAAAAATGAATTATCACCCCTTACATTGAATATGGTTTGTTCAAAATCTCCTTTTTGATGCTGCTCTGAATTAGCACCTGAAGGTATTCAGTAAAATAAACCAATAGCTATGTAATAATGCTGCTTGTCTGGGCTATTAAATTGTAATGTCTGGATAATGATGTAATCATATACACTGCATGAATTTGGTGCTGTGAAAATAATCACATGTCCCAGCAATGTGGCATAAAGTGGTATTCACCCACAGTACTAATGTATATGTAGCTGTCCTATATCAATCAAGAATCCAGAATATACAAGTCAGACATGTCATTGTTTACACAATCATTTGCTCAATATTACGCCTTGGTTCTAATTACTGGGTAATGTGTTTGGTTTTATTGAAAGGGAACTCTGTTGTGTGGATTCTCATGTGATGTTTAATAAAGGTTCATAATGAACATTTCAGCACATTACATGGGACTAATGGAATAAATACACACAAGTGTTGTTGTTCTTGGGCCAGATTCACACCACCGGACGTATTGCCTATGCGTCCGGAGATTACTGATATTTGAGACTGCGCATGCGTAGTATTTTTTTCGGCGTTGAATTTCTTCCTTAACAGGACTTTTTTTTGTTTATTTTCTCTTCTCTTTAAGACCGCATATACGCAATCTACGTAACGAAACGAAGATACGTAGATTACGTAAAAAAAGACACTACGCATGCGCAGTCTCAAATATCGGTAGACTCCGGACGAATATGCAATACGTCCGGTAGTGTGAAACCGGCCCCTTGTCTTTAAATGAAAAGAGAGAGAGAGAGAGAGAGAGCACATATGTAATACATTATAATACATTATAGGGACACTGAGGAAGGAGCCTATTGTACAGTAGATAGCTATTCTGTGGTTTGTGCTCATCAGTATGTAGCCTCACCCAACGAGAGCCACAGTGAGGTCACAATGTCCATGTGAATTGATAAGATGCATTCAAATGAAAATGGGTTAAACAAAGAAATGCTTGTTTCTACCCTGTATAAAGTGACAAGTATCATTTCCACAAGTCATATTGATATATCCCTTGGCCATTACAACATCCTATCTGTTATGGGGGACTCTCCCTTTCCTGTGACATCTCTCTTCTCATACAAGTTGATTCCAACATTCCCATTGTCTGCTCCACTGTTTCTGCTGTTAGAGAACTGCTTTCACTGCTCCTTTGGTCTCCCACCTATTGTCCCATTGCTGATGGATACGCCCAGTTCTGCCCTATCTCTAGTTTCCCAGAATTGACCATCCCACTCCCAGACCACAGCCTCCTCCTTTGTATTGTCTGCACCCAAATCCAAAATACGTGGGCAGTGACTCCTAGGGTGGAACATATTGTACCAGATGATGGGAAGATTAATGTCCGTTCCATCAGCACACTTCATGCATCAAATAGCTTCAATGTAGAGAAGGGAATTCTGATGGTTACGCCCTTCTCCTTTTCTTGTAAACTTAGGCATAGATTGGCTTTCTGGAAGCAGTTGTGGCAAGGGCGTTGGCAGTTATCCTGATGGGGAATCAACCTGTGTCCCCCTCTGTCTGGCACATGCACAATACAGTGTACAGTGTGGCAAAGCTGTAGATGGGCAGACAGACATACGCAGAAAGTGGCCACCAACCTCTTCTAGTGTTAGAAAACAGTAGGCAACAGCAGAATGTCTGCTGTGCAACTGCTCTGTCTTTTCCTCTGCTTAGGATCCAGGACGGCCACCGCATCCATGAAATAACACTTCCTGCACCATGGATCCCCCCTATCCCCAATACTAGTCTTGTGTTTCTCTCTAGGAATGCCCCTTTTCTTCACAACTAAGGACCGGATACTCACTTAAGAATATTGCTTCTTAAGTGCGTAGTTATAAGCACAGATCTTCTACGCATGCGTAGTAACTCTTTTAGGCAATCTACGCACCATTTAGTTACATAGATTGTTTACATACGGTTTTTTCCTAAAGACCGAACGGACGCAATCTACGTAACAAAATGCTAAGTGGATAGCGTAAAAGAGCTACTACACGGGCATAGTAGCTCTGTGCTTATAACTATGCACTTAAGAAGCATTATGCTTAAGTGAGAATCCAGCCATAAATGTGCTATAAATGCACAGGTTTCCCTTCGCCTACTCTTGACTATTAGACTTCCATAAAGGTTTTTAGTGTTTATAACGGTGTTTCTCAGCCTCGGTCCTCAGGACCACTAACAGTCCATATTTTCTAGGTTTCCTTAAAGAGTCACAAGTGATCTAATGAGCAGCACCTGTGGAGCTTTTAAAATGTGACAGTTATACCCCGTTCACATTACCACCTAAAAGCCGGGGTTTTCATGAAATTGCCGGGTTTCATGCAAACCCTTAGGCAGGGGCAATGTGAACGCAGTATAAGTAATGAACACACCTGTGCTCCAGCAGTGACACCTGGAAAACATGCACTGTTAGGGGTCCCTGAGGACCGATGTTGAGCTATGGGTGCACTATCAGAACTTGTGTGGCCTGGCACTAAAATAGGCGCTTGTATTATGCTCCTCCTCTTTATGATGTCACACAGAGTGATGTAACAGAGAGGTGGAGCATAGCAGACCTGCTGTACTGAGCTGCAGTAGACTGACGCACAGGGGAGGCTTATTCTCATGAAGTCCACCATGTGCATCTATCTGTTTGCTGCTGTTGGGCAGCCCTCTAGGAATGTGACCAGGGTATCGGCAGTGCAGAGCCCAGGCCCTATCTCACCCCTTTGATAATATTTGACAAACATTCTCATAGATCCAAATGCAGCTGAGAACAGTGTAGCGGTTCATACACAGTGCGCTGATTGGGGTCCCAGTAGTTCTGAGATGACCAATAGTTACAATAAAACTTTCTCAGTTTCATTAAAGGTAAATGTAAGAATGGCAACAAACCTGGAAAATCTCCTCGTATAATCCTCAAGGATATACCACCTCTGTGATATATGTGTAAGGACAGAGCAGTTTAGATAGAATAATATCAAACATTATTACCACCTAGCTATGTCCATAAGCCCCTTTCAGTGTTCCTTTACCTCCTCAAACCTTCAGGGAGACACTGGGTAGCCTGTTGTACTTTTCACTGGCTGGATCAGTAAACGCTCCATTCCTATTGGACGAAGCCCATCTCATGGTAAAATGCACCCAATAATGGTCCAGCCCTAAATAAGTTTTCCTAACCTCATACAGCAAACTACTGCTTATGTTTACATTGGGCCTGACGATGAGCTACGCTTCTAATACGTTTCATAGCGTAGCGTGTTTACGCTAGCGTACCTTCTAAGCACTTCCCTAGACACTCCCCTCCTCGCATGTACGTACTTTGGCCGTTTTACGTTTCCCAAACCCTACCTTAACTTTACACAGCGTAACTGCTGGCGTACCTCTAGACCTCACGTGCTTATGCTGCTAAGCACGCCCATACTGTACGATTTAAATGACTCACCCCGCCTTTGAAGCGTAATTACGGCTGGCACACCCTTCGTACGTTGATACGCTGATGATACGTGACTGGCCTGTACACTCTGAGTTACGTGGCGTAACATCTGCCGAGCGCATGCACCGTAAGTACTAATGAGCGATTTTACGTTAGCGGCTAGCATAAAATCACTTGCGTACGTAGCTCTGGATCTACCCCATTATGATAATTATTCCCCACGAGGATATTTGCAGAATTTGTAACACTTTGCTAGTAGAAATACAATAATTTTGTTGGTCATTTTGCTGATCAAGCAGCATGGCCTTCTGGGAAGGCAGGGGAAGAGATGACAAGGTGCTGTGACTCTAATGATGTCAGGTATGAACAATGGTCTTGGATCAGCTGAATCATGATTCCGCTGCTTATATGTAGGTTAAGTCATCTTTTTGTGTTTGTCAGTGTGAAGTGGGTTCTGGCCTTATAAAAAGTATTAGACATTTTCTGGGAAATTGTTGTGTTCTTTATTTGTGGGTGTTTGATTTTTCAAGCCGTTCATCATTAATGACGATATATTCTTAGCACTAATTATGATTCCTGGCTGGACCTCACTGAATCACCTATCTGGTGTAGTAATACATGACTGTGGATACTGAAATATACCAGGCTAATTAGCATTGGGAAGGCTCAAAGCATGCAGTGGTGGGGCTAACACATGCTTATTGTGTCACAGTGAAATGTTTCTGCTCTGTGTAGGTAATTACAATGTGTCATAATTTAGAATGCAGTCAAGGAAAGAGATGTCAATTGATGCAAAGAGAGAAGCAAAGGACATTGCCTGCTTTAAAATTACCTTCATTAGCTTAATTTGAGGCAGGAATGTATGTAAATAAACAGCAGCAGCTGGTGGAGCTGCCATTTCTCAGGGCTCTTGGAATGCAGGACACACAGAAACTTAACTATCATCTAAACGATACGAGCAACACCAGCGAGCCCATGGCAGGACACCGGTACCTCTTGTGCCTCTGATCCGACCACACAGCAGGATTGAAGTGAGCATAGTGACCGTAATTATTCCTTCTTTGTGTCCCATTTTATTCTTATTTTCTTTTTCCCTGGCTAGACGAATGCTGAGGATCTGATGGTTGCCAAGCTGTGGGCCACATTCCAATATTTGCCCTGTTCAGAATTCAGAAAGCCAGACAGGGTCATGTTTACATGGACATGGCACCCGAATGGCTTCCTTTTCAGGGGAAAATAGTTTAAATGCAACTTTAACCTGTTTAATTAGGTTATGTGGCTTCACTAGCAGCTTATTCTAGCCAGTGGTTTCTTGTTATTATTTATAGTGTTCCTCCATGTGACAAACATGTTGGGCCTGATCCAGACTTAAGGACGTTTTTAAGTACACAAGTGTGCCCGAGTTATGCACTACTAAGTATAATGCACTCCCCTTGCATGCACGTGACTTAGCTGACTTATGTGTTCAGAACCCTACTTGAACTTTTCCTTGCGTATTTCAGATTTACGATGCGCAACATCTGCCGTGGCACATCCACAGTGCCTTCCCACAGCTAGATTTACGCATGCCATGTGCGTAGATTGGCTGTCGTTATTAAGTCTGGATCAGGCCCGATATTGTCAGTCGCTTTAGTCCTGCCCTGGAAGTCGCACACACATACACACACTTTAGTCCAAGTTTAGGGCCGGATCCAGACCTGATAAAGCCAGGCCACTTATTCTGGAAAGTGTGTAAGTGGCCTGAATAGACTGGAGGGCGCATGCAGTAACGCTAGCGTGACAAGATTCGTACGCAACATAGTTAGGCTTTTCTTCCGCCCTCTAAAGTGGGCGGGGGGGTGTAGCATGGTAATTGTTCAGTGTGGGAGGGGGTTCTCACACTGATGCGGATCAGTGGTCGTACGGACCACTGATCCACGCGATGGACATAAAGCAGGCTTATGGCAGCAGGTGTCCTAGGAAATTTAGAGGCTCCTTGGGGCTCATTTTGAGGTGGATGCAAATTTGCTCCAAACATACACAGAAAAACTTGCACTAGAAAAAGCTTACTGAAATAAACATTTTCAGTCCAGGCCAGGACCATAACTTTGTGTTACCGGACAGTTTTATTTCACAATACTCAAGTCTGATGACCCTGTTTGTACACAGTTGTACGGTTTGTACAAATACAAAATCTACAATGCAAACAAATAATACCAAAAATCCTGCAGTAGCACAACCTAAAATGACAAATAGGATGAATACCAGTTTTGCTGAATATAATAATAATAATAATTATTATTATTATTATATAATAATTGAATCATTTAGCCAAGATGCCAATGATTTAGCTACTGTCATCTGCAATCATTATGGGCCAGATTGAGACCTCCGTGTAGTTACCATACACATGGAGGTATTTAAATCTGCACGTGAGAGGAGTTCTTCAGAAGGACCTGCGATTGTCCAAACGCAGGATTGTGTAGAAGTGCATAACGCTGCCCACTCCCCATCGTCTGCGTGCCTATCCCTGCCCACTCCTTGCGGGGATTAGGCATGCGTATCTGAAGTATCAGATCTTCTAGCGTACAGAACTTGGTTAACTAAGAGATCTGTTATTTAACATCTGTCAAGCGCAGTGCAAGAAAAATGCCCAACTTCCATAAGCAGCTTGCAGAAGGTAGGGTTCGGATGCAAATCTGGATCTGCCATCTCAGAAGCACCTAGAACTCCGCTTGCAATCCGTTCACTAGCGTAGTGTATTTACGCGTGCGTACCTTCTATACACCCCCCTTGGCATACCCCTTGGATGTACGTATTTTGGTCGACTTCCACTTTTCAAACCCTACCTTAACTTTTGGCTGCGTAACTGCTGTTGTCCGCACACATACGGATGGTCAACACGGACAGTAATAAAACACACTGATGATATGTAATTGATGGTATATAAAAAAATAGTTTATGTTGGTTAATAAATATGGAACAATCCCACTTATAATATTAAATCGTTCACCATTTCCAACATGAGACTCAGACGAATGTCAATGAAACCAGATAGATAGATAGATAGATAGATAATATAGCTTTATTAATGATCATCAAGCTAATGCTGATGTGCTTCCCAACAAAGATGTTAAGACTTACAGTGCCTTACATCCTAATTTTGCCAGCTCCATTCTGTCTCTCCAGACATAAGTAGACTCTTTAATGTTCAAGTAAATAAATATATATATAAGTATATCAGACTTTAAATGAGCTTCATCAGCTCTTATCCCTGTATAAGATCTATAGTAGCTTAAAAGAGGATTTTGTCAAACGAAACTTCATAATAATTCCTGTATAATTAATAGGGAATAATAAGCTATAGTTGTAGTAAGCTTGGAGGAATCACTTTGGTCAGGTTATTATGAGCCTCATCCAGAACGTAAAACCGAACACATCCTAAAACCCCACACAACTTGTTAAAGGCTTAGACATAAACACAGTGTACAGACAAGTACACTACAGCTTCATCCTAATATAAATTCCCTTTTCCTGGCAATCTGAGCAGCGTAGCACAGCCTATAGACCAGATTCAGAGTTTGAAAATAAGAGAGGAAAGTAACTCCTGGCCAAAACCATGATGATTTCAGGGGGAGTCAAGTTAATTGTATTCTTTGCATGCAGGGATATATCTTTGAATTGCTTACTGCACACAGATACCGACCAGCTTTACTATCACACTGTTATTTATTTATATGACTTGGGATATAAAACATCACCTCTCAACTCGAATACTGTTTTCAACAGATGAAATATGACTGCCCTGCAATTTATCCAGGAGTAACTTTCCTCTCTTTTTCAAACCCTCAAAAATCTGGTCCTTTGTCCTTAGACTAGAGTGCAGTTGCAGGGAGAGAGAATGCCTGTCTTTCCTGTTACTCTTTTGTGAATCTAGGACCACTCAGTGCACGGGAGTTGCAGAGAGAGTCTGTGCTAAGCCTCTCTCCCAGAAGCTCCTTATGGCTTGCTAGTTAATGACAGGAGAGAGGCTGAGCAAAGGAGGTTTTATACTTGGCCAGGGCCGCCATCATAAATTGTAGGGCCCGGGACTGACAAAATATGCAGGGCCCCCCTGGATGTATGGATATATATATATATATAATTTTTTTTTTTAAGGCTCATATTTGTTTCTGGACAATATTTTCATCTGGACTTAATATCTTTAATTGAATATGCTTATTAGTCTGGTGTATTCTTGGTTTTTAATGTTTGCATACGATATACATAGGCACTGTTTTATCTACTGTTCACTTGTGAGCACTATTTCTATTATGATGTTTTTCACGTAACAGCTGATTGTCTCCGTCTACTCCTCAGCATCCGTAGTTACGGGGGCGTGTTGTAGCGTGGTGATGTCACGATGCTGCGCCGGAGCCGGTGGACGCATGGAGGTGATGGACGCAATCTGGTGGGGTGAGTGGGTTATATAAGGTTTGTTGTATTACACTTGCATTTATATGTAATTCCCTGATGAAAAGCTGCATATATAGTCTCTGAGTGCCCTCACTCCAGCCTACTTGTTTACTGCGGATATACTCCTCTATGAGGAAACGCACCAGAGCCACTACTGAAATTTAGTGTGTTGTTTGAGTGCCGGTTCTCTCTCTCTCTCTCTCACACTCACACTCACACTCACACTCACACACACACTCACACTCACACACACACACACACACACACACATATAGAATGTATGTTTTAAAATACATACACACATATATAAACATCTGATAGGTGTGTGCATGTATATATATATTTATACCTATCAGATATTGATAGAGAGAGATAGAGAGATCCATCATGCGCCACCAGCCTACCACAGGAGTCCCATAATGTGCCACCTGCCCCCAGTACTCCATCATACGCCACCAGCCCCCATCATGTGTTTTTTACTTACCTAACCTCTTCCTCCGTGGCGCGCGCTCCCTCATCCTTGGCACCGGCATTCTGATGCTGCTCCACCCCATGTGATGTCATACGTCGTGACATCATCACCCAGAGTGCTGTGGGCCTGCGGACCTTCGGAAAGGTAATACAGCAATGCTAACAAAGAATAAAATGTGGCTATATTTTTACAGAAAGGAGACCTGAGGCTATCTCAGGCCCCTCTCAGTCCGGGGACGGGACACTTGGCCCGGCTGCCCCCCCCGATGGCTGCCCTGTCCCTTATCAAGTTGTTTTTTAAGGATATGACGTATTGAACGTTAAGGGTTTACATTTAGGATTAACTGTAACTGATTATGGTGACTGACAACTATTACTGGAACCAGGGTTGGGTTAGGTGTGTGAGGGCCTCTGGGCAACTAATTTGTGACTACTGCACATTAACAGTCATCCAATATTAACCCACCCCTATAAACATTTTATTCATCCACAAAGTTCTCTTACTGGCGCGATACTGTGTCTCTTAGAGGAAGACGTCGGCTTCTGACATCCATCCTCCTGTACTGCTGTTGGAGTTTTGAAAAATCAAAGTTTATGGGGGGGCCTATGAGTTTGGGAACCCGGGGCAACTGCCCCGATTGCCCCACGGTTTATCTGGCCCTGACTGGAACAGTTGCAGTCACAGGTCTTCGTGAGGTCGTTGGAAGGACATTGGGTCACACTGGGATGGAATCTGCTAAACTGGGTTTTACGTAAATAGAAAATACAGTATTTTTTTTCTCTCTTTATTTTGGATAACAACCGTACACAGGTGCTGTAATAAACCAGAACAAGTACAAGCCATATTGATCTGATAAACAGCATATAAATCGGAGTTGACACAAAGACAAATAAAAACAAAAAAACAAAACACTGTTATATGGTCGAAAGACTGGCAATATTGTACCAAAAACATTAATCCGCTAACAGCACAAGAAATGCTAATAAATTGCTAGTTTTTATTATTTTAAGTATAGCTTTATTCTAGGCCTGGCCAACCTGTGGCTCTCCAGATTTCGTGAAACTACGAGTCCCAGCATGCTTTGTCATGTATCCTCTATGCCTAAGCAGTTAAAGCATGCTGGCTTTTGTAGAATGTTAAAACCTGGAGAGCCACAGGTTGGCCAGGCCTGCTCTATTCTTTACCCTAGGTAATAAAATTACTAACTAGAATAATATGTGAAATAAATACCAACTGTTTGTAAAATGGGAGTAAGCCCACTGATGATTTAAAGTGATTGTGATGAAAAACAAAAAAGAATAAATCTGAGGAGCACTGAACCCTGACACCTCTTATGCACTGGGAAAACCAGAGGCTTATTTTCTAAGAAAGGAACTCTGCAAAATACCACAAACCATCATTGGGAAGTGTTGAATACTGCTTTGGCCTGTTCCTGTATTACTAATGGTGGGAAACGGACAATATGGACACATTATTACATGATATTTTTGGAAATACGCCTCCATATGCAGTAGCTTAAAAATGTGGCCTTACTTTTGAGCAGAAGATTATGAGGGGGTGGCCGGTGCAATCGTCTACACATGTGGGGCCCCCCATAAAATACAGTGAAATAGAAGAATGTGTGTGTTTGTGTCTTGCCTTGTCCCCTTTCCTGTCTGTTCCTATTAATACGTTACAACATCCCCATGATACATTATCCACTAGAACAGTGGCTGAAATTGCCCACCTGCTGTCTTAAATCACTGTTCTCCTGAAAGAATAATCCTGAGCATCTTAAGTTTCCCTCTCACAGCGCCATTGTCTTCAGAATGGTAAATAAGATGGATTTGTTGAACAGGACTTTTATTATGTATCACAGTCTGATGATTCACATTTGTATTTACATAAGAGCAGGAACACAGTGTCAATGTTCCAGACTGTGACATAGGTGTCCCTGACTATGGCTTCTTTCCTCTGTGCCACAACCCGGAACGCAATGTACCGAAGTACCAAAGTGTATTAAAATGGTACAAACATTGTCAAAGTACAAAGAGCAAAAAAAAATAGCATTTTTAGTGAAAATATCACATACCGATGTAATTAATTTCGATAATAACTTTTTAAAGAAATGACTGAATAGTATGGGGGTCCGATGCACACTGTAAAGGGGAAGGCGGTGTAAAGATTTATTGTTAGTTTAGCACTTCTTTTGCTGTATGTTGTCAAACTATGGATGCTAGGTGTGTGATTTACGTATGTATTCATTTTAGCCTCATTTATTCAAAATTTGTTTGACAATGTGTTGACAAAAATAAAACTTAACAGGGTTTTACTGACTAAAGTAAGGTTAATCGTATTATTGGATCGACATAAGTGTTGTCGACACTGAAAAATTAAAAACTGACCTTAACACTCACAGCAGCTTAACCCTAAGCCTAACCCTAACATTAAACGTAGTACTCACGCATCCATGTCATGTCGAGTACAAAAGTGTATATCAGACATCCCCGTCGAGTGCAAAATAGCTGATACGGCATCCCATTGATCTTCACTCCAGCGATCCAGCAGTGTCCATCTCACATCCGTCTATCTGGTACCTCTGGTGCTATGTACCCTGGTGCCTCATTATAAATACTAATAGAATTATTTATTTTGATATTAAATAGAATTCACTAGTAGTAGCAGTAATAGTAGTATTACCATTGGTTTAACCAATAAATTATTTGCTTCCACTGTATATCGGCAACTGATGCAGTGTAGAAAATGTGGGGGCCCCACAAAACGCAGAAAACTTTTATTATTCTAGTAGATTTGTACTTATTAAGCTCTTAGAATTAAACCCCACTCGCAATTCTATCTGCTGCTTTGTAAGTTCCAAAGCTTATTGCTAGTATTGATATAGCCAGTTATATAATGGTAGGATGAAACTAATCACGTCCATACACCCATGGCGCAACTGGAACAAGGTAGTAGCAACATCTGGTACATAACAATCACCATTTCTTAAATTTACATCCGATTACTAGTCCTCTCTGAATAGCCAGCACTCTTATTTCCTGGAATTATGCAGATCGCCCTGAGCCTTCTTCTGAATTTAGTCTCTTTTATATAACACAGCGGTTGAGCAGTAGCACATTTTGACATTCATTAACTTCATGTGATCTTTCACATATCTCCTCTCTGAGAAGATTTATAATTTCCTAAGAAACGCAATGTATCTTTAATGTGATGGTTTAAGGTGCGGGACAGAAGCAGCTGCCGTTGCCTGGTACGCTGGTGGATATTATTATTCTCATTAATATATTGTATATTATATAGAACATCAGCATACTCCATAGTGCTTTACAATATGGCTTCTTAACCCTTTTTACGTTATTTCCATAACAAATTATCTCTGTGAAGTAGCCTTGAGACCCGTGATCAAGTATTTCATTATGTACATTCTGTTTGTTTCAACAAATGAAATAACACCTGAAATATTGACTTAAAAAAATAAAACATTTTGTTCACAAACCACAAAACAAAATAATAAAAATGGGCCGGATCCAGACCTGATAACATCAGGCCACTCACACGCAAGGGGCCGGATCCAGAGCTACGTTTCCATTACGTTTTCTAGCGTAGCGTACTTACGCTCGTGTATTTACTACGCACTCCCCTCGGTCGTACGTAGTTTTGCCGTGTTACACTTTCCAAACCCTACCTTAACGTTTCCAACGTAACTCCTGTTGGCCGTAATGGCTGCATGTACTTGCGCGTCTAAGCATGCCCATACTGTACGATTTAAATGCCTCCGAAGCGTAATTACGGGTGTCATATGGCTGGCACGCCCCTTCGTTCGTAGTTACGCTGGTTTAAATGCCTCACCCCGCCTCCAAAGCGTAATTACGGGTGTGATATGGCTGGCACGCCCCTTCGTTTGTAGTTACGCTGGTGATACGAGCCAGGGACGTACGTTCAAAGTTACGTGTCATAACATCTGCCACGCACATGCGCAGTACATGCAAAAGAGCGTATTTACCTCTCCGGCTAGCGTAAATACGCTGGCGTACTTAGTTCTGGATCTACCCCAAGGTGTTTAAGTGGCCTAATTTGATTGGAGGGCGCATACTACGCTAGGGTTTCGGTAGTCCGTACGAGCCCGCTAAAGTGAGTGGGGGGGAAGCATGGTAAGTGTACGGTGTGGGAATGGCTCCCACACTGGTGGGGATCAGTGGTTGTACAGACCGCTCATCCTCACAATGGAATTAAGGCAGGCTTATGGCAGTGTAAGCTGCCATAAAGGCCGCATGAGGGAGAGTAGTGACAATGGGTGTGCACTCCCCTCTCTCTCTGTCGGACGGACAGCCCCCCACTATACGGAAACTGTGTGGGGGTCTGGATCCGGTCCAATGATCTGTAATTAGTTTCTCAGCTGATAACATACTAGGGTTGCAATGAGAGGTTTATGGGAGCCCCTTCTAAATGACATAACAGTTTCATGTTTGTCAAGTGAGTTTTATGATAAAAATCTGTACTATGCGGTGGCAATCCATAGTCCATAATTACATTGACATCCACTATGCAGAGACGATGAACAGATTCCTGTAGCAGCAATGTTCATGTTAGGGTTTTCCATAATGAAGCACTCTCATGCAGAGACAAGCAGGTTGCCGCAGCCTTTTGGTGTGTGACTTTGCAGAATGCTAGGGAATGTCTGATAACTGGCTGGTGCTCTTACACAGTCACATTACAGTCACAGAAATGGGTGATCCTAAGAGAAGTCTTCAGTATGCAACTCCTGGGTCTTCGCTGCCCTTAGTTATAGCCATACATTGGCCCGTACTCAGAGTACTGGATGTATAACATATACGTTCGGTGTTTAGCAATTTTTACTACTGAGCATGCATTTACGCAATCTACGTAAAAAAATTATTACGCATACACAGTAGAAAAATCACTAACCGGACGTATATGTTATATGTCCAGTGCTCTGAATACGGGCCATTATTGTTCTATTACTTCTTTCCAAGTTGGTCTCCGACCAACAACCATTTTCTCCAGTTGACTTAATAAATGAGGGGATTTTGAATAAAATGAACCTGTGTTGATGAAGGAGGTAATATTACATTACAATTTTGCCAGTTATTTAATCTGGAGGGAATTGAAAAACAAAAAATTTACTATATTGAACAGAAAAAATAGCAATAATTTGTATTATTGTAACA
This sequence comes from Limnodynastes dumerilii, assembly GCA_011038615.1. Classification (NCBI taxonomy): domain Eukaryota; kingdom Metazoa; phylum Chordata; class Amphibia; order Anura; family Limnodynastidae; genus Limnodynastes; species Limnodynastes dumerilii. The sequence goes on from WWET01000022.1 coordinate 658,913, forward strand.
CAGAATGAGAAGGAGGTTCCGACAAGTCCACTTAACAGGTTCTGAAAGTTCTGCAGCTCCACCTGAACCAGTGACCATTAACAGATTGTCCTGAAAAGTTAGTGCAGCCGACACTGGCTTTACTAAACGGGAAATGTGTCCAAGGACCTCTTTGGGGAGGGAGGAGTGGTAGTGGATGAACTATAGATAGGGCCTAGAGTCCAACTCAGCTATGTGACTAGCCTCCTACTGAACTACTGGGTCTACCGGCCAGTGCCCAGTGCACTCCTAAAAGTCTGAGTCTATTACTCCGTGGAACATGCAGCCTAATGCTTGCCTAAACTATCAACCCTAACAACTGGCTACTTCCCTATTACCACAAACATAATAAACCACTGGGCTTATGTGTCGCAGTACAGTAAGCCAAAGAATACCAGGGACTTATTATCACCTTCCTAGTAATAGGAATGCCCATATACATTGCTCCACAGACAACGAGATATACAAGCGTTACGCCTTGGTTATTAGAAAGAGACCCTGGTGCTTCAATCCAGGGCCGATCCTCACCAATCACCAGGGCTCACGTGATCCATGGCTAAGTGCTTGTGGTTAGTTTCAGGAGGCCCCAACCTTGTCCACCTGGGACAACACCATACTCTCAGACTCCAGAAACTCCCTGGTGGTCTAGCGGAAGCTTCCTCCTTTTGCCACCATCTACGCCTATCAAACAGAGTGTGCTCAGTTCTTTTCCTTGCCCTTTGTGACAGAGGCCTCTACGTTCTGCTCTGTCCACTGCATTGGGGGCCGTGATGTCTCTAGCTCCTTTACTGTCCTCTTTCAATTTGAGATCTTTGGCCAGTTGTCCTTTTGGGTAAGTTTTTGCTTCTCAGTATAATAAATAAAATAAAAAATGACAGTAATCTACAGTAGTTATTTGTTAATTCTTATACCACATACACATTGTCTGACTACTATGGCTCTGTTCCAGAACAACGCTTGCGAGCGAATTTACGCTTGGCGGAGACGTAAAATCGCCTTTTGGTAAGTACTACGCATGCGCACCATAGAAAATACGCTCATTAACGTAGTGTAATTGTGAACGTATGGGCCATTCACGTAAGTGCTTACGTGTGGGCGTGCCAATTTTACGTGAGTCCAAATTATGTCTGAAATACGTGAAGTAGGCGGGGGTTTGTATTTAAAGTGTACAGTATGGGCGTGCTTAGCTGCGTAAATTCGTGTTGGCCATACGTACGTGTGCGTATGACTGCGGTTACGTTGGCAAAAGTTAAGGTAGGGTTTGAAAAGCGTATCTTGACAAAATACGTACATTCAAGGGGTGTGCCGAGGGGAGTGTATACAACTTACGTGCATGAAAATACGCTACGCGAATAAACGTACGGCAAACATAGTTCTGGATCTACCCCAATGTTCTCATATGAATGGAACGTCGGTATACACACAAACTGTTATATTGCAAAAAAACAAGGGAAGGAGAAATGAATGGGACTTTTACCACTATACGAATAAGACGCGCAACAGGTCTGACATGATTTAAAGGTACAATATAATAATTACTCTAAAGGCCATATCATGCTGTGGTACAATTAATTAAGTGCTGTGTGTATGAGACATTACAGTAAGCCCCAAGCCACCATTGTGTCTGACCCCAAGCCGCTGATCTTCTAAAGGCACGTCATGCAGTGAATGAATTCATCAGTGCCGGAAAAGACGTGTACTCTCTCATCTTGCCATACGCACAGCAATGTGTCTACAGCCAACTGTTCTGCTAATAATTACTCACAGACAAGCAATCCAAATGAGATCTTAAAAGTACAGTTCAACATTAGCCCTGAAATTTACCCACCAGACACACAAGCTGTATTCCCCGAGGCAGTGAATCTCTTAAATACAAACCATAGCAAAATTTCCAATGTAATAAATTGTAAAACCATGAAACTTTCTCAAAAAAAGCTGCTGTGTTGCAGGTTAAATGTCCTCCACATCTTTTCTTCATTTATATGCTTGCTGTTGTGGTTAATAACAATTGGCGCTACGTCCTGGACATTTGTAAGCATTCACAGATGTACCAAAAAAAGCTCGCTTCCACCAGGTTTGTTTTAAGACTTACTGACCTTTCCATAAATAGACGATTGCACATCAGGCTGCTTTGGAGAATGCGGCTGTGCTCTTAGTGTAGAAATGCTGGTGTTATGAACGCAGCTGGCCAGCAATTTTTTTTTTCTTTCCTTCAAAAAAAACAAATTGAAGTCGTTTGTAGCTATTTTAAATCATGCAACCTTTAATGAATGTCAAAGACTTCTAATGCGGTGCTGAATTTTCTTCCCATTTTAATTATATTTAGAATTTACAGTGTACTATTTCAAATGAAATTCACGAGTTGCGTATGTGTGAGGCAGTTATCAATAAAATGCCCAGTGACGTCATTTAGAAGTACTTGGCTTCCTCTTCACATTGTTGGATATTTAACATTTCATATACGGTGATCTTAATAAATCTAAGCATCTGTTACTGCTGCAGAGTTTTCATCATGTGTGTTTCATGTGAAAGTATAATTATCTTATGTTAAGTTGCCAGGGAACTTTAAAGTGACTCAGTGTGTATAGGATATGACATTTTGAAGCTGTTTTAACGGACTGGGTCCCCGCTAAGAATGGCCCTATTTCAATAGGGCCATTCTCTCCCAGCCAGTTTGGAACTGGCTGGGATGTCCATTGCTTATGCCTCGATGAGGCATAGCAATTTATCCCTGGAGCACCGAACAAGGTCCTCCAAATGGGAAGCCTAAAAACCCCAACCCTTCCCCTATTTCTAACCCTAACCTTCCCCTTCCATTACCCTGATCTTAACCCTCCCTTCTCCCTAGCCTGACACTAATACTCCCTTCTCTATAGCCTAACCCTAAGACTCCCTCCCCGCAGCCTAACCCTAACCCTCCCCTTCTATGGCTCTAACTCTAATCCTCCCTTCCTAAGGACCTAACCCTAACCCCCTCCCCCAACAGTAAAAGTCCCCGGGGAAATGACTCACCTCTCCAGCGTGGTCCTGCGAGTCTGCGGCGGGTCCTGCGAAAATTAATGGGTGAGTATGCCGATCAGCACACTCACCCATTCATCCAATAAAAATTCTAAAAAGGCTCCCAATTTGAAATAGAGACAGACGAAAAGGAACTTTTGGCTGCCTCTATTTCTGAAAGCAGCCCATCGTAGCAGGGACTGCAACTGGTTTTAACAACCGTATACTGGGAGGAGCTACAAAAATGTATGGTATGGAAACCAATTAGATTCTAAATAACATGATATAGCTTCTAAATAGGCAGAGGAGTGCAGCTGATGCCTATAGAAACTAATTTGCTTCTAGTTAACGTTTGCTTTGATTTGCTTATAAATGTGAAAATTTGAGGTATCCTTGGCAGCCAATAGCATTTTAGTTTCCATTGCATTACAGCATAAACACAATAACTGCAGCTTCCATTCTATTTATAACAGTTTATAATCTTTTGAAACACATTATTCGGCCCTGCACTGGCAGAGCGTATTTGGAGACAAGGCAGTAGAGGACTTATTGCTTTGTGCCCATACGCCATGTGCCATTATTTACTTCCTATCCTGATGTCCTGATTACTTGTGCTTGTGGATTGAGCGTGTCAGTCCGTCCATTAGAGCAAGTACAGGATCCGCTACCAGTTACACTCCAATCTGGATCAGGGCCGGTAATGGCATTCATGAACCATAGCCAGTGATGTCATAGCATCCTAGATTAATATTAGTATATATTGCCATTTATAGCCTTCAATCACATGACATCCGCCACCACTTGCTGTAAATCGGCAACGAATCTACTTTCCAAATTGTTGTCATACGACGATTAAAGAACCCTCGTTCTTCAGTTGAGTAAATTATTCAGAGAATATGGACGAGATCCAGACTTCCATTCGTACTGCCCTCGGATCTATGAACGTAGTGCCAGCTGGCATCCAGGCCAACTATTTGTGCGAGCGCATGTGAGGCCACTCCCCTTTCACTCAGAGCTCTGGCAGCTGAACCCCACCTTAAGATTTCTGATGCGTCCTCACAGATCAGAAGTGATTGATTTTAATGAAGTTGTAGAGGAAGAACAGAGATTTGTGAGCAGTGATCAGCAGTGTATGGAGGAGAATATCCCTGCACATATCAGCACAGGTGAGTGATAATCATTAAATCGCTACCCTTTTACCCCATCCCTACCTGGTGGCTCCCTCTCAACCTCTCACTGCGCTCTATCCCCTCCTCCCTGGTCTACCAAGCTTGACACCTCGCATTATGCCTTGCGTTCTGTGAATGCTTCATTTTATTGTATTTTTGTGATATTTTTATATTTAGTACATATTTTATTATGTACAATTCTGTCCATCCCTGTCCTGTACGTCTGTACTGTATTTTGATTTATTTTGTACAGTGCTGCAGACACCTTGTGGCGCCTTATAAATAAACGATAATAATAATAATAATAATAATAATAATGAGTCTGTTATGGGTGGCATGTGTAGAGGATGTCTATACTGTACAATTATAATACCTACCCCCTCTTGAGGATCCAGCTCTGGACAGATTTTGTGGTGTCTGGCAAAAGATGGGTGCTTTCGGATCCCAGCTATCCTAAAACTCCCCCCCCTCCCCCTCTTTGGGAGGGTGTGGGTCCCCGCTATTAATGGCTCTATTTCGATAGGGCTGTTCTTTTCCAGCCAGTTTTAAACTGTCTGGGATATCGATTGCTTATGCCTCAATGAGGCATAGCAATCGATCCCCGGAGCACTGAAGATGGTGCTCCGAAAGATAAGGCTAAAACTACCCCAACCCTTCCCTTAATTCTAACCCTAACCCTCCCCTTCCATTACTCTAACCCTCCCTTCCCCGCAGCCTGACCGTAACTCTCCCTTCCCTGCAGCCTTACCCTAATTCTCCCTTCTTCCTAGCCTGACCCTAATACTCCCTTCTCTATAGCCTAACCCTAAGACCCCCCCCCTCCACAGCCTGACCCTAACCCTTCCCTTCTATGGTCCTAACCCTAACCCTTCCTTCCTAAGAACCTAACCCTAACCCCCCAACACTAAAAGTTACCGGAGAGGTTACTCACCTCTCCGGAGCTGTCAGCGGTGGGTCCTGTGATAATAAATGGGTGAGTATGGCGATCAGCACCCATTCATAAAAAAAATTCTTAAAAGGCTGCCTATTCGAAATAGAGACAGCTGAGAAGTGACTCTCGGCTGTCTCTATTTCTGAAAGCAGCCCAGGACTGCAACCATCTTTTTTTCAGTCCTATGTCGCTAATTATTGTTTATTTTTAATGCTAGAAACTATATTTGTGATTGTTTAATTTGAGGTGGTTGCTGTTGGGTGGCTTCCTCACTAGGAACAGAATCCAGAATCTTTTTCCGCCCTGAGCACAGCGGCAGCAGAGTTTTGGATCCGGGCTCTAGGTAACAAGACATGAGAGGTCTCTATGTCTTTTCTTAGTGCTGTTCGTTGTTAATCTGCCATTTGACATTATTCTGCTTTGAGGTTGGAGAGGATAACGACGTTGCAAAGGGCAAGTCTTGAAGCTGTCTTCTATCTTTTCCATATCGCACTTCTGTAGTGACTGGAGCCAGGTCTTGTCTGTGAAGCACCATCAGGTCTCATCGACACCTCTCCAGGAGTGTGACAGGAAGTTGCAGCTTCATTCCAGTCTATTACAATCAGCAAGTTCTGCCCCTTCACTTAAAAAGCTATTATTGGTATAGGTCGTGGGGTTAAAAATCTAAATCAGAATTCTGTTCCATATTCATCAATATTTCTCAATAAAAATTAACTGATACACAATTACAGTCACTGGGCAATAAACAGTAGCTACTGCGCATGCGTAGTAGCTATTGTACGTAATCTGCGTATCGTTTCGATACGTAGATTGCGTATATACGGTCTAAAAGACTGCATATACGCAATCTACGTATCGAAACGATACGCAGATTACGTACAATAGCTACTATTGCATATATGCGGTCTGCATGCGCAGTAGCTACTGTTTATTGAACTACGTCCGTCTATGGAAGACGGACGTGGTTCTGGATCCGGGCCACTGTCTTTTACATCAGTTTTACATACGAGCTCCTGTGAATGAATGAGCAGCCACTTCATATAGCTCGGACATTGTGTACTGTCCCATGAGGCTGCAAATCTGAAATACATTCGCATTGCGGAATTACATTTTTGAAACAAGCCGTTTTTTGCGCTCATCGATGTCCCAGGCTCTTCAGGGAAATCTTCAGTGTGTACTGACACCTAGGGGCCAGATTTACTAAGCTGTGAGTTTGAAAAAGTGGGGATGTTGCCCATAGCAACCAGTCAGATTCTAGCTGACATTCTCTTGTATGGAATAGTAAAGTGAGAGTTAGAATCTGATTGGTTGCCATGTGCAACATCTGCACTTTGCCTTACCCGCAGCTTAGTAAATCTGGCACCTGATCTTCAACCCAGTGACTAATTCCCATTCATGTTATCCATAGTGCCGCCCTGCTGAGCGTACATATTGTTGCGGCAGAGATTTACTGGAACCAAAAGATCTACAGAATAATAGACAATGTTATACTCTGCCCCATCCTAACAGATGTGTGGAACAAGAACCTGTCCTCAACTGCGTACATTGACCACTCTGTACATCAGATGGATAGGAAGTCAATTGGCCCCCTATTCAATGTACCGATACACATCTCTTTCACACACTTAGACCTGCTAAGGCAACTTATACCCCCTGAAATTAACCATAATGCTGAACATCTTATCTTCATCTCCCATAGTCCCTTATTTCCTTCCTTTTCTGCTGCCCCTTCTGGTTTATTTCCTTCTTACACACTTCAACATTCAAGTTTCCTCACAATGGGCCTGCTTCAGACTTAGTAACGACAGGCAAATTACGCGGCAGATGTTACGCATCGTTACTGTGATCGTATGTAACCTGTATAAAATGGCGTGACGTTTCTATGCATTGTGGGTGGAGGGAGGCATTTGTATTGTACAGTATGGACTGGGTTAGGCACTTACATACAACAAGGCGATATGTATGACCAGAGATACTCAAGGAAAAGAGTAGGGTTCTGAACATGTAAATACGCTAAGAAGCGTGCATGCGAGGGGAGTGCCAGGGGGAGGGCATTACACTTAGTGGTGCGTAATTCCGGTACACTTGCGACCTTAGGTCCAGATCAGGCTCAATGACTGTTTCACCAACACTGCTCACCATAAAGACTCTACATTTCCTGTAAGCGTCCTATGACCTGCACTACGGTCACATAGTAGAGCAGCGGATCATCACGTTATCGTGCGATTGGACAGATCATCGCTGTAGTGTCTAGGAAAGATGGAGCGTCACAGCACAGATAACATGATCCTGAAACAATTGGCTTTGATTTTTTTTTTATTGTTTAGAATTCCTGACTGATATTGGACCCAAGCTTACAATATATTTTATTAGTGCCTGTAGGAACATGGCATGTAGACCTTCCATTCCCCGGCTTGCCATTCAGCTCTTCAGTGTCTTTGAGGTCCTGCAAAACTGTCTCCTTCTCCCTCTGTGTTTGTCAAGTCTTTATTTTGCTGACGTTGTCCAGAGCGTCCACAGCTCTTCTGCTGATGATGGATGGGTGCCGGAGTAATGGTGGTGCAGATTGTTCTGGTGTTTCCCGCCACTCGCTTGCAGTAGCTGTCTGGAAGGAAGCACAGTGTGGAAGGAGCAGGAGCACCGCGTACACGCAGGTTTAAAGCTGGTGTTGCTATGGTTATTGTAAACTGTGCTAAAGCCAGTGTGCCAGAAATTAACCTACCAGCATGTTTTTGTGTGGGAGGAAAACAGAGCACCCAGAGGAAACCAACACAGACACAGGGAGAACATACAAACTCCACACAGATGAGGCCTAGTCCGGGAATCAAACTCAGGACCTCGTTGCTGTGAGACACAAGTGCTACTCACTGAGCCACCGTCAGGACCTTTCACTTGAATCAGCTCAGCTCAATTATCAGATACTGGCTGATTGGACCAATTATCGCCCAGTGTGTGGCCAGCTTTACTCTGTCTTAAAAGGTCATCCTATGCATGGCTACAAGACTCTTACTGCAGACTATGCTTGTATGGAACTCTCTAACCCAACAAGTCTTGTCTGTAGTCAACGTTCAACCATCAGCTACAAATCTGTTTTTTATTTTTATATATCTGGTGTTGTAACATTTAAGATTATCATGTTTGAGAAAAGTACTTACCTTATGATTCATACCACTGTGTGTCCCTGATAATTCCCTCAGTGTAAGAAACAAATGCTATGATGTTGTTTTATAGAGCTCTGTTTACTTTTGAACATTACTTACCTGAACCAGGATCACTTCTCCTCGCAGTGACACTGGCAACTGCGTTCACAAGTTTACAAGTACTCACCCCTCCTCTGAGATATGCACAGACATCATTAGTGCTTACACAGTCGTTGCCTTTTGAGATTTAGAAAATTGCTGGTCCGATAGTACTATGTTAGAAATACAGGCAGCCGAAAGCTGATTTTCGCCTGCCTGTTTTGAATGGGTAAGCATGCTGTTCATTCATCAGAAATGGCTGCCGCCAGCGCCGCAGATCTGCACAGGACTGGAGGTACTTGGGTCAGGGAGTTTTAGGTTTAGGGGGCAGGGAGGGGAGTCTTAGGGTCAGGCTGCAGGGAGGAGAGTCTTAGGGTCAGGCTGCAGGGAGGAGAGTCTTAGGGTTAGGCTGCAGGGAGGGGAGTCTTAGGGTCAGGCTACAGGGAGGAGAACTTTAGGGTCAGCCTGTGAGGATTTTAGGGTTAGGGTAATGTAAAATTACAAAAAGGCATACAAACCATTCGAAGATCCGTTTTCATCCTGGGAATCTGCCTCGGTGAGGAGAAGCAATCGATTTCCTAGGCACTTTGTTGTACCCGGTTAGGAAATTACCTTTTTAAAAAAGGGCCGTTTGAGGCGGTGACCTACGCCCAGCAAATATTATGAAGGTATATGAAGTGTACATGGATCTCCATGGAAACAGCGGTTTACTATAGCGATCCATGATTTATAAATATCTTTAACTTTATTTTAATGCAATAATGGCCGTTTTCAAGTGAAAAATGCCATTATCGCTTCAAAATGATGTGAAATGGGCTTTGTAAATATAGTTCATAAATATAACTGATAAATATTCCAATGAAGTCAATATCGGTGACAGAGAAATTCTTGTCAGCAGCTGTTGGTTTCAAGGCTCAACGCACATGACAAATTCCAGGCATGTCACAGCCAGCGCAGTTGCTGAATGGAGACTTGAGGCAACTTCTTATAGATGACTTATTGTTCCATTTAAATATTTAGCAGAAACATCTTTATACAGTGGGGACAGCTGAGGGGAAATGTAGACATTGTAGTGAATAGAAGACAGGAGATAAATAGAGGATAATGAGTTGAAAAAGAATAGTTGTGTAGCTGCTTGGATGCATTGATTTAAGGTATATCTTACTGTTTCATAGGATCCAGGCCTTGTAAATAGTTATTTTAAGTACATGCCATAAATTTGTTTAACAGATATACAACAACCGGTTATTTTTAGTCAGATATTTAAAGGCCATATTAAAATGAGCTGACACGCATGTCTTGTGCGATCAACTTGCTCGATCCAAAAATCAACCAGTACAACCATATTGGCTTGGAAGAGCTGGCAACATATCTGGTGTTATCTGGGGTTAGATTTAATACCATTCGGAGAACTGTGTTTGGTGCTCTGGAGATCGATTGCTTTTCCTCTTCGAGGCTCGGGCTGGGAGAGAATGGTCCTTTCGAAATAGGGCCATTCTCAGCGGCAACCCTCACCCATCAGTGTTGGATCTGCAGGATAATCTGGTCAGTGCTGTTCTCTGTAATTACACTGTAATTGCTCAGGTGTCGTATGCCACTGGAGCGGAGAGATTATTAGTGGCCACATGTCAGATCCAGGCTTCCAGTTTCTGATCTATTGGGTCTGTGATTTGCATTGATCCTATGAGTAAAATATCCAGACATTAATGTGTTTACATTGTAACAAAGCCCACTTGCATGGACTGATTTCTAACAGCCGGAGGCGCCCTTACATTGTTAGACTCTGATAGTCTTGGCGGCACGGAAGTCAGAAACCAAACACAAAGGACCAGACACAGATTTATAATTCCACTGCGTTTGGCATTTGGGATCTGATGCCAGATACCGCTGTATCCAGACTTCCTTGCAGGGAAGGTGAGGTCATTCCCCTCGTCTGCAAGAAATTTCAATATCAGTGAATCTACCTGAAGATTTCCACGCCATCCTCCCTCACATAAAATGGCGATGGCTCGGAAGTCTGGAAGCATGGGAGGGCGCTTAGCACCCCCCCCCCCCCCCCCCACACTGCGCTATTTGTATACCTTTCCCCTCACACTTAAGCCATATGCAGACTACCGGACGTATAACATAACGTCAAGTGTTTAGCGTGTTTTCCTACTGTGCATGCGTAGTACATTTTTACTACGCATGCACAGTAGCTACATAGCTACTACGCATGTGCAGTAGCTATTGTTCATTGAATTACAGCCGTCTATGAAAGACTGACGTAGTTCTGGATCCGGCCCAATATGTATAGAAAATTGTGTATTTTGGACAAAACGGTATAAAGAGCATTTCTTTTGAGGCCGGTCTTACTAGATTACCATGATGGGTCATATTTGGGCTGGCTCCTAGTTCTCCTGTGTTACGGTCCCAGGATATCATATACCACGGCAGGAAACCTTTTACAGAAAGTGAAGAATACGCATTGCGACTGACAGTGCATCTCACATCTTACATCCTTGACAGATTGTCCCATATATTTGTGTAGGTCGTTGTATGTATTGTAAGCTGTCCTTTGGTGGTATCTCCCACCTATTTATGTCTTTTCAGAGATGAGTGGTTTGTGACCTAGTTCTGGACTGGAGGGCACCTGCACCCCCAGATGTTACGTTACTTCCACTGTACAGAACTACGTTCGGTTTTCCAGTTTTCCAGTGTGGGATGGGTGTCCTACTTCCGTGTGGATCAGTGGGCAGCGTTAGTCACACTTCTTCTGAACGAGAGATGGGAGTGATGGGGAGGTTACTCCTCTCTCTCATGCAGAATTAAGCACCCTCAGCACTACGGAAATGAACAGGGGGGGTTGCCATGGCGATCACCCAAACGGCGATTTTGAAAAGGAAGAATAATTGTTGATTTTAAGACTATTTGACCTTAGTAAATCTAGCGATTTACAAATCGCCTGGGAAAATTGCCAAAAATTTACTTTAGTAAATGTACCCTTAAGCCTGATATAGACAGGTGTTGTGAAACTACAAATACCAGCAAGCTCCAATAGCATGGGTATAGCTGATACCTGGCAAAGCATGACGGTGCTTGTAGTTCCACAACACTTAAGGTGATGAAGGTTTCCTATGCTTGCTCTAGCTTTGACTCTGTTAAAGATACACATTTTCTTTATAATTTATATAAAACACTAAATATTTCAAAAAATTTCTACAAATGGTTTTGTTTTATGAACTTGTTGGGCGTTAAGTCGCTGTATTTTCAGAAAGTGCATAACATTAAACCATATTTTATCTGCTTCCAGTTCCCGTGATCGGCTTGTAAGAAGGGCTTTTTAATTACCTCTACAGGGTCATGGAAACCCAAGCTGTTGGCTTCATTAAATTCTCAAGGTGTCTTTGGAACAGCTCCCTAAACACTGCGCTGTCGCAGTTGTAACTAAATTAGCATCTGACTGACCCTTTTTATACTGGCTTAAATCCCATCTGACAGGGATTGGTGAATGAAACTAATTGGCGAGGTCTGCTGGATTTACTTGTCGCAACAAAAGAAGAAATGTTTCTTACAATATGCTTCTAGATTCACAAGTACCCTTCTAATTACTACAGGTTATTGGGAGCCACGTCTATAGAGCGAGTGACCCTCAGCTCGGGTCTGTAATAAGTAATTGGGGATGGCACAGGCCAAGGCGAAGGAGCGGGTACTCAGGTGATGTTTCTGACTTTACACAGATATTTCCCCACTTGTGGACCTGATCAGTAGGGGTATTACAGCAGGGACTCATTTGACTTTAATCAGGAAAGACTGCAGGGATATAAGTTGGGCTTATCCACAAGATGAAAGGACTCCACATAAAAGCTATTGAGTTCGCTCTTTGACACCACATGTAATTAAGCAAAAGTGACAGGTTTTCAAGGGCCAATAAGCAGCCACAAACTGCATAAGAAGCACCAACCCTGGTGCAATAGATGATTTTTTTTCTATATGAACTAAATAATAAATGCTGTACATAAAATGGGATTTGTAAACTGACTCATTTGTGCAAAAAGCGCCTTATATCATATTGCTGACTCTCCCGGAATGTCTGGGTGTCTCACAAAATTCAAGCAGTTCTCCCGGTATCCTGCCCCTTTGCCTGGCAACACTAGTTTACTAGTGTTGTTGCTAGGGACAGGGAGGGACTTGATGATGCAAATTGCATCATCTAGCCCCACCCCCATCTCTATGAAACCACGAAAGGCATAATTGATAGGCAAGGGGTGGGACTTAATGCTAATTTGCATAAATTGCTCCATTGAGCCCCGCCCCTGCATACATCTATGGTTTCCGGAGGAAGCCTTAAAAGTCGGCAATCCTGCCTTATATAGAGAGTGAACAATAACATGGAACCTGATTCACACTTTGGAAGGAGCTTGAAATTAAGGGCCGTAGGCAGATTACAGGACATATAACATATACCTCCGGTGTTTAGCATTTTTTCCTACTGCGCATGTATAGTACATGTTTTACATTATCTACGTATCTTTCCCTTACATAGATTGTGCAAATGCAGTCTGAAGGACCGGATTAATGCAGTCTGAAGGACCGGATTTATGCAATCTATGTAAGGAAAAATGTGCAGTAGGAAAAAACGCTAAACACTGGACGTATATGTTATACGTCCGGTAGTCTGCATACGGCCCTAAAGAGGAAAGTTACTTCTGGGCTAAACCATGTTGATTTCAGGGGGAGTCAAGTGAAATGTATTCTTTGCATGTAGGGATATATCTTTGAATTGCTTACTGCACACAGATACTGACCAGCTTTACTATCACACTGTTATTTAGACTTGGGATAGGAAACATCACCTCTCATCTCTAATACTGTTTGCAACAGATGAAATATGACTCCCCTGCAATCAACATGGTTTAGCCCAGGAGTAACTTTCCTCTCTATGGACCATATTCAGACTTCCATTTTCAAACGCGACTGCAAATATACGCAGGCATGTAGCAAGGAACACCCACCAAAACCCTGGCCACTCCCTCTGCTAATCCGTGCTGACGTAGACTTACACCCCCATAGACCACCTCTAACTTTCCGTGTGCCATCCCGTGCGTCTGTATCCTCCGTAGGCCCGTATCATGATAATCGTGCCCACTTTCCTTGATTTAAATGCATTGCTCCGCCCATTTTCACTTAAAATCTGCCGCACGTATATTTGCATTGCATATCCGGACGTATGTACACATGTGCCTATCATACATCCGTCCGTAAGGCACTTCTGTGCGAATAGTCTACGTCAACTACGTACAAAAAGTTACTACGCATGCGCAGTTGAAACGTATCTAAAAAATACGCAGGGAGTCGCCATGAAAACAGAAGACTGAATACGGTCCTAAATTTCAAGCTCCTTCTTAAGTCTGGATCAGGCCCATGGTGCAGAATTCTTCCAGGCTGATACAGACAATAAAATCAATGAAATCATCCTGTGACTGAAAAGACCCCACACAAATAATGGTTCCTGCAAGAGCGATCCATATGTCAGCATAGGTATGGGCCATATCCAGAATAAAGAATGAATCGCTTACGCTAGCCTCCGCGTCGGGCGAGTAGTGTGGCCCTTCCACGTTTAGAACCCTACCTTAAGTCACGTATGGAATGCAGGGTCATATGTAAGGGCTTAGCCAAGCCCTTACTGTACGACCTACATGTGTTGTCCCGCCACTGCTGTCATAGATCACACTATGCATCTGAACGCAGCGTTGATCGCATTGCTTTCCGATGTGTAACTGTGCAGTTTGCGCTGGTGCAGTGCAATGCAACTTACACATGTGTACATCAGCTGTCGTTATTAGTTCTGAACTCAGTCTTATGACTTATGGAGAGGTATTCGAAATAGGGATATCCGAAAAAGAAACTTTCGGATGTCCCTATTTCGGAAATCCCACATTCTATGCGGGGACTGCAACCGGGGTGCCATTTTTACCCAGGCACCATAGCACAGTTTGGGAAGAGACTACATTATTTTCACAAGTTCCCCTCTGTTTATCACACATTTGTTAGCTTGTTCATGGACTCCTCTGAAAAAGGCCTCCTCAGTATTATTACTATAATTATAAAATAAACTGTAGCCTTAGCGTTAATTGATTTTCATTGGAGGTTATCCAGTGGCAGATCCGAGAAATCACTCAACAAAAAACAGACATAAAAGACACATTACACAACACCTTTTATCCATTAATTGGATTTTGTTTATATTCCCCTAATCATAAGTGTCACAATCACTGAACTGAAGGCACACTCACCCATAAAGCTTTTAAAGAGCCAGCAGATGTTCTTATTAGAGGGATTAGTTCCATACAGAAGGCCAGAGTGAATGAAGACTTTCTTATCAGTTGACCGCACTCCGGAGAGTCCATTCTTCTCATCTTGTCAGATAGCCATGTGACAGTTTGGGTCTTGGAGTTAAGGGCACATTCCACTCAGACATAAAAAAGATACAAAAACATTCTTATCCCTGAAAAAAAAAAACATTTTCTAAAGCATATTTTCTACATAGAATAGATTGGCTGTCTCTGTGTCTTACCCGTCATGCTATAGTATTATACATTCACCTCTATTCGCTCTCCGGTTGTTGCCTGGTTAATGATTCACAAGTGTTACCTTGGCGACTGTTCTGGCAAGACACTGCGGTTGCTGTAGTTACATGTAGCCTATCACATTTGGGAGGCTTGTGTAGCCCTCGCCTCCTGATTGGCCGTTGCCCGCTATTTATAGCTGACGCCGCTAAATCTTCGGCACAGGTTATAGTGTTGTGTCCTCGTGTTCTTCTCTGCTGCCGTGTATTCTCTATTGCTCCGGATTGTGCCTCAGCCATGTCTGCCATTGTCCTCTCCCCTCAGTGTATCCCTGCCTTACCATCTCTCGCCTTGCTCCTTCTGTGTGCATGCTGTGTGATTGCCCCCATTTTTCTGTCCCTGGCTTCTTGGCGTGGTATTGCGGCCTCAATTCCTGCTTCTAGCTGGGTGCGATGCTTTTGCCTGTCTCTCATTTACAGTACTATTACCATCTGCCTATACAGCCACTGCCAGATCCACACAGTACTATCACACATAGGGCCTGAGGTCTGTACGGCCATCATCATCGCTGGCAGGCAGAAATCTTCACATGTCCAGCTTCCTACCCTAACTATTACGACCAGCTCTGCGACCTTATAGCCGAATTGCCGATCGTAACAGGGCTTCCTCCACCCCGTTCCCTAATTTGCATGCCTATCTCTACCTTAACGGTGGCCCTAATAGTGCCATTGCCATTGTTATCTGCCCATAGGATGAGGAGATATAAGAAATAAGCCTATACATGCGTAGTAGCTCATGTGCGCAATCTACATAGCTTTTAGGTAAGTAGATTGAGTATGTGCGGTCTTTAAAGATGTTCCTATTCTCCTTCTTAAGAAGTGCTTTATATCACACAATGGACCAGCCACGTTGTAAGGTAAAAGTGCTCTCTATGATCCAGACACACAGTCGGTTTAGTAGTAGGACTGAAGGTAATTTTAGTAAGGAAGGAAAGGTTTCCACATTTATGTTAATCATAAAACAGAAAATATTCTGAAACAGGTAAATCATCTATTCATTCAAGAATTGATGAACAACAGCTTAGTGAGGTCTATTCAGAGAACAGAATGTTTCTTAGTATATGATTTACCCCTACAAAGAGAATTCAGACTTAGGAAGGAGCTTGAAATTAAGGACCTGATTCACACTTAAGAATCTTCTTAAAATACGAACTTAAAGTCACACCTGGGATAAACCATGTTGATTGCAGGGGAGTCATATTTCATCTGTTGCAAACAGTACTCATGTTGAGAGGTGATATTTCCCAGCCCAAGTCTAAATAACAGTGTAATAGTAAAGATGGTCAGTATCTGTGTGCAGTAAGCAATTCAAAGATATATCCCTGCATGCAAAGAATATAATTAAATTAATTCCCCCTGCAATAAACATGGTTTTGCCCAGGAGTGACTTTAAGTTCTTATTTTAAGAAGATTCTTAAGTGTGAATCAGGTCC
>WWET01000022.1:689308-709202 GCA_011038615.1 Limnodynastes dumerilii
AAGACTTGTGTCTTTGTTAATGAAGGTTCATAAACTAGCTCACGCTGCAAGTAAATCTCTTCTTTTTCTTATCTCTTGTTGTCTTCTGGGCCTCCACATCTGTAAAAGCTGTCCAGAGGTCTCCATTTATTTTTCCATGTGCAGAAGTCATTAAAGCAGACTTGGATTCCCAGAACAAATAAGTAATCAGTAATACCAAGCTGTGCTTCTCACATTGAAATATTGTTTTCTGCTGACTTTATTCAGTAACTTCAAAATATAGATAGAGTGCTAGATTTACTAAGGAAACATGGAGATTCTAGCACTCACTTTTGTATTCATACTAGAGAATGTCAGCTTGAATCTGATCGGTTGCTATGGGCAACGTCTCCATATTTCCTTTTCTGCAGTTTAGTAAATCTAGCCCAGAATGGTTTTAGACAGAGAAAGAATAAATACATTTAAGACAAAAGGTTTCAGACAAAGAAATTTCTACAACAAATGGGGATTTAAATTAGTTTCTAGTAAGATAAAGTTTTTCACACGTTTATGTAACTTTTCTTAGATTAGACAAATGCGTCAAGACATAAGCTTGCCATACAGTAGAGCGATTATTGGCCCGAACACCCAGTTATCGGGCAAATAATCTTTGTAGTTAGTGACCAATTTTTCAAATGCCAAATAAACGCACCAGAAACGCTCCGGTGATTATTTGGTCTTTTCACATGTTTGATTTAAATCGGGAGCAAACTCACAATATTTTAAGGGAGCCAATCAGCTATCATTATTGACCCCCTATTCCTGAAAGGTGCTGCTGCATATCTATGTACAAAGCTGCTCTGACAGCTCTGAAGTATACATTCAAAGCTGGGAGAGCAGCATAGTACATAGATATACAGCAGCGTCTATTGCAGGGAGTAGTACAGACAGGGATCAGCCACACTGTGTGAAGCGCAGCTTTGGCTGATCCCTGTCTGTACTACTCCCTGCAATAGTCGCTGCTGTATATCTATGTACTATGCTGCTCTCACAGCTTTGAAGGTATACTTCAGCACCATAGCTCTGGCCCCCCCCTCTTTTGCTAGGATTATTGGTCCCAGCAGAGGAGGTTCCAGTAGAGGAGGCGTATGGTGCCGTTAATGGGACATTTCCCTAACGGGAAATCGTCCCGTTTATCGGGCCACCCCCTGCTGGGACCGATAATCGTCCTAGTGTATGGCCAGCTATAGAAGGGCTGTCACAGCTCTCAAGGTTCTGCCATCATTCTGTGTTGTGGTAGTGGCTTGTGCATAGTGGAGAAACAGGTGCTTTCCTTACATTTGGTAGGGTTTTTAGAAGAATCTTAAATTCCTGTCCTGAGGTTTCAGCTGAAATGACACACAGTCTGTCAGGAGGTTTGTCATGTTTACTCATCTGTGCCAATGCTGACAACAGTTGTCCCAGGCTGGACACGGGACAGAGGACAGCTGGACTGGATACATCTCAATCAGGGCCGTGACCAATGGAATCTATAGAACTGCCTTATTCTCAAGTGTGGGGTCTGATTTATGGTGTTTTTCTAAACAAACACAGCACTCAGGTCTAACTCCCAGAAGTTTTATGCTGCCGGCCAGAAGCCACACAACATTTACCCTGTCTGGGTACACCGTCGCTACAGGACAAAACAAGCAGCTGCATAAGAAGGGTGCATGAGGCCGGGATGTTGTATGTCAATGTCATCATCAAGCAGAAATGCTGTAAATCAAGGTGCTCAGAAATACTTTGTTTTTCTAGACATTTTTTTTATCATTACATTCATTCCTTCATTCATCATTCACCATTCATTCATTCATTCATTCTCTATTCATCCATACATTCATTCATTCATTCATCATTATCCATTCATTCATTCAATCATTTATTCATCATACTCCATTCATTCATTTATTCATTCATTCAATCATTTATTCATCCATTCATTCATTCTTTTGTTCAGAGAGAAGAGTTTTGTAGTAATGTGAAAGCAAGCAGTGCAGGTGGCCTGTGGTCCTCCTATCTCCAATGCTTGGGCCAGATCCACATTTGATAACATAAGTGGACTTAAACAAGCCGCTTGTGTAAGTCCCCCTTGCAAGTAACATCAGCATGCATGCGCCAACAGAGGCAGAGTTTGCCATGCAGATTAGGCAACCATGGTGGTGGTAAGCAGGTCAGCATGATGCAGAGTAGTTAAAGGGATGTGTCCATAACTCAGCACGAGAGAGGGGAGTGACAAAGAAGTTCACTTTGCTCCTCGGTGCAGACTTTTAGACCCTCAAACGTACGGATCCAGTCCCTTGTCTATACCTTGGGCAGAAGTGGAGATTAAGAGTCTCTGGCATCTAATCTCCAAAAATAATTCTCCCAGTCACTGATGTTGATAGCATGAACCCATCTGAGCCAGCCCTGGTTATAGGCAGGGCCACCAAGAGGAATTGTGAGCCCGGTACTGCAATTTCTTGCCTCCCCCCTCCCCCATAGTTGATTATTACAGATACATTTACGCCATCAAAGGGGGTGTGTGCAAACCATTTGGTGTGTGCCGAGCATAGAGCTAGGCCATACCTCTAGAGACATAAACCTGCACTTATGTATTTATTAACAGGTTTTTATATATCGCCATCAGATTACGTAGCGCTTTACCCTGCCCGCAAGCTTACACTCTATAGGTCAATGGGGATTGATACATAAGGGTAAAGCTGGCCATGCACTGGGTCAATTATCGATCCCAGCAGGGGGTGTTCCGATAAATGATACAATTTCCCGACAAAGAAATGTCCCATTATTGGCACCAAACACCTCTCCTGCTGGGACTGATAATCCTAGCAGAAGAGGGGGGCACTTAAAGAATAGGGAGCCATTCAGTAAGCTGATTGGCTCCCTTAAATTATCGGGCGCTAGCTAAAAGACCAAATAATCGTACCAGAGCCTTATTGGTGCATTTATCTGGCGTTTTAGAAATTGATCTTGGAGATAATCGCTCCAGTGTAGACCAGGCCAGATTAAGTGCAGAATGGAGCAGCGAGCGTGTAAGGTAAAAGTGCTCAGTGCTCTGTATGATCCAGTCACACAGCAGTGCTAGTAGCAGAACGGAGGGGAATTTTAGTATGGAAAGAGAAGTTTTCAGGTTGTGTCAATTGTTTCACAGAAAGGTAAATGGGGTAGACAAGTATTAAGTAGTAGGTTGTGCAAGTTCATAAGATTGTCTTTTTACATAAACCATTGGCAGAAATGTTGGGAACCCTGACATATCCCCCAGCATTCAGAGCAAAAGTCATTTATATATATATATATATATATCAATAAAAGTTTAATAACATTATTTGATTGTAAAGTACTGTGTAATATGCTAGAGCTTGAATTAAGGATAGAAATAATGGACCGGATTCACAGTTACTTATTTTTCATCTTCCGTACGTTGTTTTAGGAATTGAGCTACTACTCATGCGTTGTAGCTTATTTACGCTATCTACGTACCATTTCTGTACGTAGATTGCATAAGCGTGGTCTAAAGACCGCAATTACGCAATCTACATACAGAAATGATATGTAGATAGCATAAATAAGCTGGTTACACTCTCCGGTCCGAGAGTGTAATTACCGAAAATGGGACTTCCGAAAGTCCCATTTTCGAATACTTACCACTTCCTACTGTTTTTTAGTGAATGGGTGAGTGTGCCGTTCGGCATACTTTACCCATTCACTTTCGCAATTACCGTATTCTTCCGTACTGTAGTTTTACAGCACATACGGGTTTAAAGACTACGGTAGAGTTATGGTAGTGCAACTTCTGCCACAACCGCATGAGAGAGGGGAGTGACAGAGAAGTTCACCCCCCTCTTCCGTGGCTGCATTGAGGGGAGTCTTAGGAATAGGCTGCAGGGTGGAGACTCTTAGGGTTAGGCTATGGGGAAGGGAGACTTAGGGATAGGCTGCAGGAGGGGAGTCTTAGGGTTAGGCTGTGGGGAAGGGAGGGTTAGGGTCAGGCTGCGGAGAAAGGGAGGTATGGGTCATGGAAGGGGAGGGCTAGATTAAGGAAAGGGTTGGGGTAAAATTTACAGTTTGGAACTGGCTGGGAGAGAACGGCCCTTTCAAAATATGGCTGATCTTAATGGAGTCCCACACCCGCATGCATGAACCACTGGCTATTCTACATGCTTTAACAGACATGAATGACTACAGACAGGACACTTTTCAATACATTAAGTTACATTGCTCTATTGCTAACAAAATACAGTAACTATCAGTATTTAATACTGTATGTTGGATAAATAACACATTTGCATTTACTTTGTTTTAGTAGTTGTCAGTCACAAGGCTAAGAAGTGAACGTAATCATGATCCTACTTAATTATTGCTATTTGTTTTTTTATTTGGCCCATACTGATTAATATAATTTATCAGACAACGATTTACAATTTGAGAACAGTAGAGATCAGTAAAATAATAAAGCCATGAATAAAACAGTCTTCCTGGAGTCGTTATATTAATTCTGACACATGGTAAATAAATTGTTACAAACAATTTCCTTTCACACCCTCCTGTTGAGTAATGTCCATGGCTCGTCTTGTTTGGAAAGTGAATAGATGCCTAACCTACTATGTGTCAGCATTTAACATGCTCACCAGAAAATATGCAGTGGAGCAATCTGTTATGTTGTCACTGTACTTTATTTAGAAAATATATTATTTCTCTTTGGCTACTTGTATTTGCTGGGCAAGTTTTTCAGGCTGCTGCATCCTAATGCTTACTTTTCCTAAGAGTTATGGTGCAAGTTGACATTACCTTACACAGCAGAGCATTCCTACATTTATGAACGGCCCTTCCTCATCTTGTCCCAGAAAGTATTATACAGCTTGCTGCATATTTACATATGATTTCAAGCTCCTGTAATAATATACGATTAGAATTCGTACACGAGGACTACTAAGATTTAGAGATAAAAATGATTAAGGAAAAGGTAAATGTAAAACAAATGATATAGGTATTTCACATTTTTTGTAAATACTCTATTTGTTTTATTTGGCAGATCAGCCATTACTGTAACTGTATTTTGGAAGAAAGTATAATAAAGAAAAAAAGAAGTTTGCAGTTCAAGTAAACACAACACAAATCACCTAAGTAACTTTTTTATTTTTCATTTGTGTAGAACTAACATTTGCTGATGCTATAGAATTCTAAAGAAATTGGATACAAAAATGACACTTAAATAAGTAAAGAATAGTATAAAGGGGAAGAAGTGCATATGCTGGTGAGATTAGAGAGATACAGGGAATAAGGAACAATGGGTTTGATTGAATCACCTATGTCTTAGTGATTCCCAAGACTGAAGGTTCACTCATTGTTTGATCATCTTGCAACTATCTATAACTAAGTATAGAGAAAAAGCAAGCCTTTGGTTTTGGTTGTATGGGATTCACCTGTACTAGTTTTATCTTGTGAATTTGACATACAGAAGTTGAAGGGAATTCTTTAAATACATAAACAGAGATATTTTGTCTATTATTAGCTAATTCATAATCTAAATATGGGAAGATATTCAAGATAACACAATGTAATTAATTAGTAGCCTTCTTTTGTGCCTGCTTTAAGGTTGCACATAGACTAGTTCTTGTGCTTTATTATAACGTGGACTTCTTAATTTAATTTGAAGTCTTTACAAATATTACCCCCGTGGCAGGTGTGGGTTGGCTTATATCTGTCCTGGAAGTTTTTCAGTAGGCAAATGACTTCTTGGGGGGGCTCGACGCCCAAATGAAGTATTTTAATTATATCTATGGTCAACCTGGTATCACATGGTGTGAAGGATTTCACTCACTGAGGTATCTATTTGCTTATTGAGGTCTTGAAAAGGTCAACAGTGTTAAAGAGGCACAGTGCAGGCAATAAAAATTCTTAAGCCATGAAGCTCCTGAGAAAAGAATGTTTCTCTTTGCCACAACTCCTGTTTGTGCATGTCTGTTAATCTGCTATTGGCAGGGCCGCCACAAATGAGATTCCTTTATGCCTACCAACCCCAGCAGAAAGCCTCTACACCGCTGCTGGCCAGACTGTATTGTATAAGCTATCTGATGCTGCTGCTCTGCTGCCTGTCATATTGTATTACAAGACAGGCAGTTACACAGCTGTGGCAGAAAGCCTCTACAACTAGCATTGTAAAGTCTACACCCTTCCCATGGCTGGCATTTCTGGTAATTGCCATCCCAGCCCTTAGCCCCCATGCTAGGAGCCAGAGCTATGGCAAAAAGCAGAGGAGGAGAGCTGCTTAGCACTGTATAGACCACACCCTGACCATGTGTGCCTCCCCTTCCCTTTCGCTGGCACCCCTGATAAGTGCCATCCTGGCTCATGGCCCCGCAAACCCTAATTTGCCTTGATTATGAGCAGTGGTGTATCTAGTGGTGTTCCCTGGGCACCGATGGCATTGGAGGTGCCATTGGTGCCATCAGAGAGCATATCTGACAAAGCCCACCGCCAAAAGCACAGATGAGAAGAGATTCTGTTCCCTCTCCTCATCTGTGAAAATGACAGCCGGAGCAGCTGTCATTTTTACTGAAGAGAAGAGGGTGCGGAACTTCCTCTCTTTCTTTCAAAAAGAAAGAATAAAACCCTGCTTACCTTATTCTGTGACTCTGAGAGCAGCTGCGGAGTGGCATCTACCAATCAGTGTTCAGCCGGACTGTTCCGGCCTATAGGACACACTGCAAGATTAGTTAACTCTCTCAGTGTGTCATGTGACCGGCGCTGTCTGGCTGAACACTGAGGGGAGGATGCCGCACCGCAGCTTCTCTCAGAGACACAGAATAAGGTAAGCAGGGTTTTATTTTATCTTGTCCCGGAGGGGGGTGGGCGCATAGGAGGAGGGGGGAGCACATTTTGGGCATTTGCCCTTAGCGCCATTTAGGCTAGTTACGCACCTGATTATGAGATATCATAAATGTAGACACATTATACACATCCCATCTGTGTATGAAATGATGATAATACTATTCAATAGAATGACAAAGCAGATTACGCATATAGATAGATAGATAGATAGATAGATAGATAGATAGATAGATAGATAGATAGATAGATAGATAGATAGATAGATAGATAGATAGAGGTAATGAAAGTCACTCCAGAGGCTTGTAGATGAAGTTAATATGCAATGTCTTTAATGCTGCAAATAAGTAAAGTCCATGTCAATCCAACGTTTCAATCGGACCTGGCCAATTTTCATCAGGGACAACTAACAGATATAACAGACTAGTCACATTGCAGAAAGTGTGCGTTTTGGTGAATTATTGGGATAGTGTGGGCAGGGAACTAATCCAGGCCTGTTGCTTCCCAGCCACTGAGTGACTTGTTCTGTTGCTACTTATGATGAATGTCACTCGCTATGTGGATAACAGATACAGGGCTCAGCTGGGAATGGAACACAGAGGTTTGGAAGAAAGATATTACCATAAGTAGGTCAAGTAGAAGCGAGCCTGTGCTATAATCCCGTCCTATCTCCATCAATGCTTCATTTACTAGAATCAGTGCAAGAAAAATATTTGAAGTAAGACAGCCTGCATATATTATTATTCTGCTGTAACATCAGTTGTCATAAACAATAATCATTAAGTAATAATAGTGATTATAATATAATTCCTTCTTAAGTCAGTCTTTGTGATGGCTGCTAGGTGGTTATAATGTATATTTTTTTAAATTTCTGAATAGATTTTTATATAGCGCCATCATATTATGTGCTATATTAACAATCATTATAACATGAGTGGTTAGTAACAAAGGGCCTGATCCAGACCTACGCCAATACGAGTATTGGCATGTACTTCCCCCGACATTCCCCCCCTGTCCCAGTGTATTTTCCCTCGCTTACGCCGGCTGAAGGCTACCCTAACTTCAGCCGGTGTAAGCGAGGGAAAATACGCTCGGACAGGAGCGTTTTAACTATAACCCCTCTAACCCTCATTAAACTACTCACACTAACATTTGCGTAGTAATGGCGAGGGACGCTCCCTCAGCCGTTACTACACTGCTACTACGGACGCCCGATCCTAGATCGGGCATTTCCGTAGTTACGCCGGCCAACATCTGGCTGGCGCAAGCGCAGATCGACATTTCAGCCGATCTTGCGCTTACACTCAGCGTAAGTCTGGATCAGGCCCAAAGAGACTGGGTGGGAGAGAGGACCCTGCTTACAATCTAGAGAACTTTAGGAATGGACACATAAGGGCAAGTTCTATAAATCACACAGTGGAGCAGTCAGTTTGTATATATAAGTGCTCAGTGCTCTGTATGATCCTGTCACACAGCAGCGTTGGTAGCAGCACTGAGGGGAATTTTAGTATGGAAACAAAGAGTGTTCAAGTTTGTGTTAACTATGGAACAGAAAGGAAAACCGGATAGCAAAGTAGTTGTAAATAGGGTAGATAAGTTAAGAATCAGGTTGGAGAATTTGGCACGCTTGTCTGAAGAGGTGAGTTTTAAGGGAGCGCTTGAAAATTAAAAGTCGGTAGAGGAGAGGTGGATTGGCCATAGGACTTACAGGGAATTTTGCCGGTAGGCCGGTGGCCTCTTGAGGCCACTCAGCAGTTCCTTTTTTATTTGAAGAAACCTAGGATGTCCACTGTCATTAGGATGTTGTATGTATTAAGTATTATTAATGTATTATTCTCTACTATTCCAGTATACATATTTTTTGGACCTCACCAATAGTTGATCCCGCCCACACGTGGCCTCTTGCAGATTTTTTTTTCCAGGGCCACTTTAAGTTCCCAATCCGCCCCTGAGTACAGGATAGTGTCAATGGGTGAGAATGGTTACACTAGAGAGTGGGTGCAGCCCAGAAGAAGTCCTGTAACCAGGAATCAGAGCTTATTAAGTGTATAAGAGAGTTGTAGATTCTATGAGCATCTGAGAGAGTGAGATGAGATGTATCTTGAGACAAGTGAGGAATGGGATGTACAGTATGCAGGTACATTCTTGTTGATGGCTTTGTAGGTTAGCAGAGACTGTAAAATATAGGCTACCAATGTAAAGGCTGACAGAGTGGACCAGTTCTAGCAGAGCAAGGAAAGTCAATCTAGCTTCTGCATGCAATATAGACTGTAGGGGGTAATTTTATATTGTGGGAGTCCAATAAGGAGAGTTTTGCAACATTCTGTCTTACAGACCACTAGTTAACTCCACAGATCCTCAGGGAAGTAACATTTTTAACATTGTTTTATATATTTAGGATGAATATTATATACTGTTTAGTAGGTAATTCATATATATGCTGTTTCCTAGTTCTTCACGTTAATTACCTGCTGTATTTTTTATGTTGGAAAAGGTGATATTTATGTAAAATTATTAACAATCCCAACACATTTTAAACAGCCCACATTGCCTGTATTTTCCAGAACGTAATGTAAGACATGTTCTATTTTATGAATGTCATTTTTCGCAGATTCCCCTGGAGTATCTTTAAGATAGGATGCCATTAACTATTATTGCAAGGAGTGCAACATATCCGCTGAGTCGCAGGTGTATAAGGCTATTAAAAGTATAATAGACCCTTTGAAGGATGTTGAAAAAAGTTAGACAAATAAACTCTTTCTGTGTGTGCCAAAACCTCTGTTCAGTGTTCCCTAGAGGTACCCCGAGCCTTTTGTGCTGCAGTTTGATAGGACTCGAAGAGGATAAAAGCCAGACGGTACAGAACTTAATATTTAAAGCAGATTTCCCTTCAAGTAACATAAAGCCATCAATACACAGTTAAGCAGTTTAACAGTTGATATTCTTGTGTGTTAGCTGTTTTCCAATGCTGTGTTTTAAAGGCAATCAACCATGAGAAGAGACAGGAATTCCTACAAGTCCGCATGGCTGAGTGACTCTGCACAGCACCAGAAAGCCTTACACCTACCTAGAAGAGGCATTTTCAATATCAGCCCAGGATAAAGCAACTGCTGAAAGTCATCTTCACCTGACAGATCTCTACCAGCACTTGTGGAATTAGTTGGTGGTCCCAATCTATAAAGAAAGACACAGTGCATTAGTGTTCATCATTAAATGTGTGTTGGCCTCAGTTGACAAGTTGATTACAGATAAGTGCAGGACAAAAGGGAGTTTCCAGTCACATTTTAAGTTGAGTGTGTGTGTGTGTGTGTGTGTCAGGGACTGATTGCACATTTCTATGAACTTAGAAGCTTTGCCCTTCTTCACGCCACCAGTGATATGTGACTTTAATGGGGTTTAGTAGTGGGGGCCAAACATTGTGTCAAAAGTGGTTTAGACTTTATCAGCTATTCTGATGAGTGTCAAGAATGGGCTTGTAACAAATAGCACTAAGCCAATGAGTTGTGTAAATTATCTTTCATTCCATAGATACAGTCTGTTGAATCACAGATACAAAATGGCGGCCTATAACCATCCATATTTTAGCAAGAAAATGTGTTTTGTAGGAGTTGACTGGCAAGAAGCCATCTAATTTGAAGCATTTGTTTGAGTTGTTCGTGGCTAATATATCCTTATACTTGCTTTAAGTGCAAATGTGGAAATATACACATTTGTGTACATGTTTCTAAGAAAGCAATGTAGTTAATTATACAGTATACTAAGATTTCTCTCAATTCTGTTTTTTAAATATCAGCATACCATGGTATATTTAAGTGGTTGCAGTCCCTGGTTAGAATGGGGCTGATTCAGACCTACGGCGCCCGTGTATTTACGGCGGACGTAGTATCTGCGTAGTAACGGCTGAGGGGGCGTTCCTTGCCGTTACTACGCAAATGTTAGTGTAGGTAGGCGGGGGGAAATAGTGTAATGAGGGAGGGAGGGGTTCTAGAAAATTCCACTCCTGTCCCAGCGTATTTACCCTCGCTTACGCCGGCTGAAGTTAGGGTAGCCTTCAGCCGACGTAAGGGAGGGTAAATACATTGAGACGGGGGGAGTGCTTGCCAATACGCTGTGCGGTGTAGGTCTGGATCAGGCCCAATGTCCCTATTTCGAATATACCTCAGTTTAGAATTTTTCCCCAGAATGGGTGAGTATGCCGATAAATAAATTTTCACGCCTCACATTGCAAAATGTTTTCCAGCATCCACCTGTATATCTGTCAGTGCCTTTTAATTGTCCCCTCATAGTTAGCTGCTCCTTGGTACAAAACCATGTTCTGCTGGGGATGGGGTGGGCAGATAAATATAAAGTTGGGAAGGTAGAGCATTCATGGCATGTAAAAATAAACGCCCCGGTATATATATCACATGAAAAAACCAGCAATATGTTTGTTTCTGCATGCAAGAACCAAAAACCTGCATCCTAATGTTGATTGTGCAGGTCTCCACCCTTTAGCTAGATAAAGCTGGCCACACACTCGAGATTATCGCTCCCAGT
The DNA here is from genome assembly GCA_011038615.1 of Limnodynastes dumerilii. NCBI lineage: Eukaryota > Metazoa > Chordata > Amphibia > Anura > Limnodynastidae > Limnodynastes > Limnodynastes dumerilii. The sequence continues at coordinate 700,667 of WWET01000022.1, forward strand.
GTGGTGGACAGTATTTGGAACGATTTTCCCCTAGAGAAAGGTCCCGATATCGGTGCCACACACAGCAGAGACTGGGAGCGATAATCTCTGAAGGAGACATCCTCGCTCTGATTGGTTGCATGCAGCCAGCCTATTGGCTGACTGAATAAAAAATGTATGAATGCAAACACAAGTGTGTGAGATGCTCTGCAGCTTTATAAAGGGCTGGCTGATGGAAAAACCCCGGGCAGAAGTGTGTGGCTCCTCCGCCTGACTCTTTAATTACTGTTCCTGGGGCAGATCCAGACCCATGCATGCATTACGTGCGTGTATGGGTCTGTAGGTACGATCGTGTAGCGGGGAGTGTCCGCCCCCACCCCCGCCCCCTGCAATCCCCGATCTTGGTAGTAAATGTGTCCAGATTCCTACCTTAAATATTGCAACTAGGCTTCCCCCGCCCTGTAGACTTCATTTAAATGGCTATCCCCGCCTATATGGAGCCATCATAAGTGAAAGGTCTCCCCATTCCCTGCAAGTCTTTCGTTACGTACAATAGTACTTACGCTAAGGTAAGCAAATAGCTTACGTGAATTCACTGACCTCTGTACTTACCCCCAGCAGTTAATTAAAGCGTCAGACAGATGGGGAAACTGCGGCCAGAAGGGGGAGATACAAGATCCGATTATCAATCGGGAATCCCCTTCGATCAGATTATCGTCCCCTTGGACTTGTCTGGGACAATAATCTACCTGTTCCACACACTATAGCCATTATCAGCCATTATCAGCCTGACGATATCTGTAGGATCGGGCTAATAATTGCTCTAGTGTGTGACCAGCTTAAGGATGACTTCAGTCCTATGCTCACTACAAAATATTGTGTTATGGGCTCCATCTCTACGTATGGTTTACTGTATATGGAGAGCCTGAAAATGTGACTTACATGTGTATGTCATTATGATGAACCAGACGCTGTTTTTACAGTTCCAAGTAGCTTTGGTATAAATGTTCCTTGTTATTATAGAGTCTGAGTTAGTTATTAAAGTATTGCCGTGTTCTGATATATGCATCTTTTTAGAAATGGCCTGTATATCACACATATTTATAGCTTAAATGCTTGAAAACAGTAGTCTTCAGACTTCACTTTAGGATAAATTTTCTTTAAACTTATTAAAGAGACAAAGGGTAAAGGGAGTCCCCCTCCACAGATCCCTCTCCCTCCATCTCTTTCCTTGTGTTTGTCCTTTGTTGCTTGGCTGGTTTTGGGAGTCCTCTCTGGTTCTGTTTTGTTGTCACAGCGGGCGTATAAAGGTGATGGTGGGCAATCCCTGTAGGCAGAGCTTTTAGTGGATGCTGTCCCTGGGGATGAGTCTGGGGTGCTGGTGCTTGGAAGGGGATCTGTGCAGCGTGTTATTACCCCATAGATTTTAAGGGCGTTTGGGCTGGAACGGATTACCAGACTTGGTTAGATATTTTTACTCTCTCATTCAGCCTATTTCAGGGTTGCCGACTCTCCTGGAATATCTGGGTGACTCCCGAAATTCGTGCAGTTCTCCTGGTATCCCGGGACAGCTGACAAATCTCCCGCATGAGAGGCAGTGGGGCCTCTTGTAACCGTAATCCCTAGAGTCACTAGGGATGGGTGGGGCTGGATGATGCAATTTCCGTCATCAAGCCCCGCCCACCCCCTAGAATACTATGAATAAAGATAGTACCAGAAAGGGGCGCGACTTAAAGACGTGATTTGCATAAATTGCATCATTAAGCCCCACACTGTGCCCCCAAATGTCGGCAACCCTGGCCTGTTTACAACCCTGCCCTATTTACAATCCTGGCTCATTTCAAGTTGTTTAATAAATAAGGACCAGATTCACAGATTGAAAATAAGAGAGGAAAGTTACTCCTGGGCTAAACCATGCTGATTGCAGGGGAGTCATATTTCATCTGTTGCAAACAGTATTAGAGTTGAGAGGTGATGTTTCCTATCCCAAGTCTAAATAACAGTGTGATAGTAACGCTGGTCAGTATCTGTGTGCAGTAAGCAATTCAAAGATATATCCCTGCATGCGAAGAATACAATTACCTTGACTCCCCCTAAAATCAACATGGTTTAGCCCAGGTGTAACTTTCCTCTCTTATTTTCAATCTCTGAATCCTAAATAAATCCTGGTCCTAAATATCTACTATCTTGGGTCCTGCTGGCGGAAAGTCTTAGGTGCGAGGTAAGTGATCTCCATCACTTATGGTAAATTAGAATTGCAGAACTTCGCAGCCGCTGCGTTGCGGAGGTCCATTCGCATATTACTATTAAGGATCCGGCCAAATGTTCTTCATTTATTCCATACTTACATCTTTATGGGCCAGTTTCAGATCCCTGTGTGACTTACGTTATCACGGAGGAGGGGAACGCACACCCCAGTCTCTCCCCTCCTTCTTACAGAGTTCTGGGCACTTAAGGGTCCAGATCCCTACTGTAACTTACAGATCCCTACCGTAACTTACAGATCCCTACTGTAACTTACAGATCCATGCGGAAATGCTTTTAAACCTGTGTGACTGTCCCAGGCCCCTTATCAAGGCACATACCTCTATTAATAAATAAAAACACAACAACTTCTGTGTGGGTCAATCATTTCTTTATTGATAATTCATTTAAACTAAACCTATTAATTTGGGATCGTAAGGATCATAATGCAGAATTCAACTAAAATTATGGTGGCAAAGCAGGGACAGCATAAGCTGTAAACATAGATCAGCAAATCTGCAACGAGACAAAAGGTTAACAACGCACATGGTGTTAATATCGTAACATATACAACAAAGACTCATAATTAAAGGAGGCCGCCCCCTAAAGCGAGCCTCTGGTTACGTCGGCCAAATTCAACGGCGTGGACTTAAAGCCGTTGGCCAAATTCCATGAGCAAGTCCTAAAACCAAAGAGTCATAACAAGCAACCAATAACAATACCATGTGCAAAACACCAACAAAAGTTCTAACCTGTCACTGCTTACCACCTACCTACTCTGTGAAGGATCCCAATGTGAAAAATCCATATAAAGGGGTAGGAAGGGTGGGAAAATTTTCCAGAAGACTGTCCTTGACACCCACACCCTATCACCTCATATTGAAGGCTCCTCCCAACTCCCTGACACCAACCAACCCCGTCGACCAGGTAAGTGACATCATCTAAGAAAACCTGGCAGCACCCAATCAGTTTAAATAATCCTCAGACCCAATCCCTGGTCTTGCGTTTCCTTTCCCACCCGCCGGCACTGAATTAGCATGCTGATCCGCGCCTGTATGGTGGGGTTTAGGCATGCGGATATTAAGTACCAGCCCTTTTTCCCGAAAGTTCTTCCATACGGAACTTTTGGCCATGTTCAGAGCACCGGACATATAACATATATATCTGAAAGACCGCATTTACGCAATCTACGTAAGAAAGAGATAAGTAGATTATGTTAAAGAATTACTACACATGCGCAGCAGTAAAAATCGCTAAACACCGGACGTATATGTTATACATCCAGTACTCTGAATATGGGCCTTTGTTCCATACAAGAGATCCTACAGCATGTATCGCATGCACCGATGTTACATGTCAACTCATGGAAATGACTTGTGTAAGTACTCTTATTCTGAATCAGGGCCTGTGTTGTAATATTAGAAACAGTTATTAGCAACTTAAGTAAGTTACAAAAGTTTAAAATTATGGGGCCTGATCCAGAACAACGCTTCGGAGCGAATTTACGTGTGGCAGAGACGTAAAATCGCGTATTTGTAAGTACTGCGCATGCACACCATAGAAATTACGCTAATTAGCGTAACGTGAAAATGAACGTATGGGCCATTCACGTATTGTTAGCGTAAATTATTACGTGTGGGCATGCTAATTTTACGTGAGTCAACAATACGTTCGATTTACGTGAAGTAGGTGGAGGTTTGTATGTAAAGTGTACAGTATGGGCGTGCTAAGCGGTGTACGTTCACATAGTCTATACGTCTGTTAGCGGACATACGCTGTTACACGAAAAAAAGTTAAGGTAGGGTTTGCGGAACTCGGTGAAATACGTACATTCAAGGGTTGTGTCTAGGGGAGTGTATAGAACATATGCGTGCGAAAATACGTTACGCGTGGAAACGTATTGCACACGTAGTTCTGGATCTACCCCATGGGTTGTATTTACTAAGCACGTATGAACGTAGCTCAAACAAGTTCGAATTGTCTCTCTGCGAATCTGGGCTCTACTTTCTTGTTATTTACTAATACTCACCCTCTGCTGGCTGTCCCGCGATGACATCTGCGCTTTCTTCAGTCATCGCAGGCTTTCTTCATGTGACCGGTCTGCACATGTGCAGTGGCTCTCTGCTGGGACTTTGTAAAAAAAATGAAGCCCTGGCATGAGAAGCACTGCGCATGTGCAGGCTCTCCATTTCGGGACCGGCACCTGCGGGCAGACGCCTCTTCGGTCCGGTAAGTATTTAAAGCTATTCTATTGTTTTATTTTTATTTCTGTTGTTTTTTTTTTTATAAATGTTTTTTGTTTTTTTCTTAAGACATCTGTATTTACATATATTCCCGTGGTCTCCCCATATATAAATACCTCTTTTTTCTACCAGCTATTAGGGGGAATAGATGTTTGAACGGCAGTCTAAGATGGCGTTATTTTAACTCTCAGAGCAGAGTCTAAAACTCCGCTCTGAGGGTTAGTAAATAGCTAAAAGCGCCGGCCCACATTGAAAACAATGGGCTGGCGAGCACAGAAGAAGTTTGACTGCATGGCCATGGAAACTGTTGCTTTCCATGGCGGTGCAGCGTTAGTAAATAGTAAAAAGTTCATTTTTGGAGTTATGACTTAAAAATTAACTTTTTAAAGCTTTGTAAATGGAGACCTATGCCCAGTGGAGTGGAACATTGAACACAAGGGGTGGATGGGGCCTGGGGAGCAGTTTCCTATAGCAACCATTCAATCTTATACTTTTCTTTTGTCTTTAGTTTAGGCTTAAGAGCATTTTCAGTGACCGATATTACTTTATTTCTCTCTCTCTCTAGAAAGCACGCCATTTTCTTGTTGTAAAATACACCCTTTTCCTTGCAATTGAATAACTTTTTCTTGCATATTTCTTATATAACTGTGTTATTCCTGTGAGAATTTTTTCAGTTGAAATATGCCAGATTTTCTCAGTGGCAAAACTGTACAGTTGCATCAAACTCGTTTCTGTTTCACCTTAGAACCATTTAGAAATCTCCTGAAATCTATGGCAGTTTTCCTAATTCTACAGCTAGGAAACGTTACGCTGCCATCCAAAATCAACTTAGAGGCTGCCTGTTTATTTTCTGTATAGTGGGAAGTTCAACGCAACAGCTAGTCTGAGATTACATCTGACGGGACAGCAGCATTTTTACAAGCCTCTTGTCACTTTGACAACAGGCGAAGGATTTAACACCTAGCAACTGACAAATGAGTGTGTGAACACCTGCCCTTTGTCATACAGTCAGACACTGGAAGGAGCAGTACTGCCAAATATGACTCAATGAACACAACCACCCATAAACAAACCCTGTGTTATGTTATGACTACACGGCTTCTACATTCTATTTACATACTTTACTGTAACTAATAAATTTACAAATACACATTCAGAGCAAGAGTCCTAAACTGTAAGGGAAACCAGCTGGAGAGAGATATACTGTATGGGAGATATTTACTCTAACCTAAGATTTGTCCTCAGACATCAGAAATACATAGGAGGAAAGCAATTGATCGAGAGGGTAGCATGGTATGGTTGTATCCCACTCCTCTGGACCCTGTAACAGCTCGTAATATTAGTGACTGTGGATCGGATTCACAACCCCGTAATTTTTCACATACGTGCCTATTTTACGATTCTAGCTACCACACATGCTGTGTTAGTTGCTAGTGTTGCTAGGGCCAGGGACCGACTTGATGATGCAATTTGCGCCATCAACCCCCGCCCAGGTGCCTATTTAAGCTAAAACCGGGTATGTATGATCCAGGGGGCGTGGCTTAATGACGCAATTTGCATAAATCACATCATTAAGCCCCACCCCCTGAATGCATTGCTTGCTTCCCTCCAGGATCTCCCGGAGGGAAGCTGCCAAAAGTCCGCAACCCTGTTATTAACTAAATAATTTTATTAATATTAACTACCAATTAGTACAATAGCTGTTAGATGATTTATTCAATTGTTCATCTTAAAAATGTACATTTTTCATAGTCATTAACCTAGTTTTTATTCAGATTTCATCTCATTTGATTGAGAGTATATTTTTTATATATTGTCTCTGCCTCTTTGGTTATGGTATATGCTATCATTTCAGTCTCTTGTTTGATAATAATGCACCACACAAAAATTAGGGTAAAAGTAAGGTGAATCAATACAGGTTATTTATTAGATGTTTATGAACAAAACACTTAGGGCCATTTAATAAGCTGCGGGTTTAGAAAAGTGGAGATGTTGCCCATGGCAACCAATCAAGGTCTCTCACTTTCTTATTACATACTGGAGAATTAATCTTTATACTAAGACAATCTATATTAAAGAACATTTGCTAGTTATTCTAAGACAATCTGTTTTAAAAAAAGTTTTTACAAGTTTAGAACAGATACCAGGCTAGATTTACTAAGCAGCTGGAAAGGAAAAGTGGAGATGTTGCCCATAGCAACCAATCAGATTCTAGCTCTCACTTTCCTATTACATACTAAAGAATGTCAGTTAGAATCTGATTGGTTGCGATGGGCGGCATCTGGTTACAAACTCCCTCAATGCGTCATACAAGGTCAGCGCAGCTATGTGTTCCTGATGAACTTGAAGAATCAGGATCTGTGTTAGGTGTTTTGGCATCTGCGGTATGTGTTTAGCGTGAAGTGCGCTTAAGGTGCGTTACAATGTCACAGCTGAAGTGGGCACAGTCATGACGAGCACCAAGAGCAATGACACCTGCTGGAGAAGGGCTTTCGTTGTGTCAGACTCCTTACTGAGCTTCTCAGCAACATCAAAATATTCAGCAAAAAGGCCCAGGGTCTCTTCCCCAGCATCATCACTTGGCACATTTTCATGCAGCGCATCAAGACTAAGGCCTTCAAGTGTTGCTAGAGTGTCGGCGAGTTTAAATAAAGTTATTGTTGCTTTAACTCCATATTAATTTCCTTTCATTCCCATTCGCTTTGGTGCAGAAGTTCATGGGGGGGACACAGTCTTTGAAATTACGGTGGGGGGGCAGTTTCCACACTCCTGTATTTGCACTTCTCTTATTAAGCTTTATTAGCCCTGCTATTGGTTGATCCATTTGTGGCCTCTGGCAGATTTTTGTAATTATAGGGTGACACAGTAGTTTTCTTAGTGCTTGCTCCATGCCATATACTACATGATAATCAGGCTGATCTGCTGTTATTCAGCTAATTGGACTGATTATTGCATAGTGTGTATCCAGCTTTACATCCATCCACAAAACTTAAACATGTATTTACTGGTCCTTTTTGTTCTCTCTCAGTGGCCTATTTGGCATTGATACAGAACGGTTTGTTTGAACTACGCCATTTTTCTGGGCCCTGTTTCTTGGACAGCGCATTCTTGATAAGCTGTTAGCGCATGTGCTGTTCACAGATGGGTTGAGAACTAAAGAGATCCCATTGCTATATGGATTTGTAGCCTTATATATGCCTGACATTATAACCACATATTACCACGTGTTACGTTGTCCTTATGCTTTCTTCTTTAATGTTTATATCTCAATTGATTTCCAGGCAGGAATGGTGCTAAAGTGTACATACTTCTGGCTTGGATTGTTGCTGGTCCCAACGGCGTGCCTGATTCGAGATGTGGTGTGGAGAGCGTAAGTTGCTGTTTTAACACCTTATTATGCACTATTTTGACATCCACTGAATTACCTCAACTTTATGAGGGCAGCCATATTGTTGGCTAGTACAGCAGTAATAAGAATTCAGCCTGTGACAGCACAGTATGTTAATAAACTGCATTCTCTTTACCGCCGTACCCGATGCTCTGACAACTGCCCAGGTTAGTGAAGGGGAAGTGATGTATTTTAGTAGGGTAGTCTTATTGTTAGGCTGTTGGGAGGGGATGAATGGGAGAAGAGGAAACTTCGGGTTAGGCTGAGGTGGTAGGGAGTCTTAGGGTTAGGCTGTGGAGAAGGGAGTCTTAGGGTTAGGCTGCGGAGAAGGGAGTCTTAGGGTTAGGCTGAGGGGAGTGGGGGCTTAGGGTTAGGCTGCGGGAGGAAGTCTTAGGGTTAGGCTGCGGGGAAGGGAATCTTATGGTTGGGCTGCAGGGAAGGGATTCTTAGGGTTACGCTGGAGGGAAGAGATTCTTAGGGTTAAGCTGGGCACACACTAGAGCGATTATCGCTCCCAGCATGTGGCTGCCGATAAACGGGACGATTTTCCCCTGGAGGAAAGGTCCCGATATCGGCACCATACACTGCCACAGGCTGGGAGCGATAATCTGTGCTGGAGAGCCTGCAGCCAGCCATTGGCTGGCTGCAGTTTCTCCTGATTGGCTGGGGGTCCCCTGAATCT
>WWET01000022.1:715574-727311 GCA_011038615.1 Limnodynastes dumerilii
GGGGGAGTCAAGTTAATTGTATTCTTTGCATGCAGGAATACATCTTTGAATTGCTTACTAAAAACAGATACTGGCCAGCTTTACTATCACACTGTTATTTAGACTTGGGAGAGGAAACATCACCTCTCAACACTAATACTGTTTGCAAAAAATGAAATATGACTCCCCTGCAATCAACATGGTTTAGCCCAGGAGTGACTTTAAGTTCTTATTTTAAGAAGATTCTTAAGTGTGAATCAGGTCCTTAATTTCAAGCTCCTTCTTAAATCTGGATCCAGCCCATAGTTATATATAATACATGTAAATAGAACAAAATTTCCCAGAAGGGTAACTCTCCCTTATATGACCAACAGTGAGGCTTTATAATACAATTGTCACAAAGAACCTCCCCACTCTTCAGTGCTGTTATTCATAATGCATGCATTGTTATGCAAATCATGGCATTGTGATTCCGCCCTCTGCTTATCAATGCTGTAATTAAGCATTGTGTGTTGGGGATTGGCGGCTATGGAGCCTCTCAGCTGTATCTCCTGCACTGGAGAAAACTAAAAATACAATGATCTCCTTCACCTTCTCATGGTCTAGCATAATGCATTGATTAAATAAAAGCCCAAATTATACAGGGAGACTGGACTTTTACATAGCTAACTGTGATTGATCTCTCAAGCTTGATTTGAATATTGGACATTTCCTCCTGTACCTCTTTGCAGATATTGAATTGGTTGTTTGTGTCTTGTTTTGGCAGAGCCAAACACACCTACAGCAAAACACTGCTCGAGCAAATTCAGGAGATAGAGACCAGGACAAAGGAGATGAGTAAAGCTGCGCTCCGTGATTCCAATGGAAAAAGGTAAGATCATCGATACCACGGCTAAATAATAATTATTGTTTTCTTTTCCCTTTTTTTATGTCTATAGAATTTTTTTTACAACAAATTATTTATACAAATCAAAATACTTTAATATCTAAATATCTAAAACAAACAAAAAAATCAAATGAAATAAAAACGGAATAATAATGGTTGTTACTGTTTAGTGCTAATAATCTTTAACTTTTTACTAATATGTGCCATAACTAGACCCCTAATATATTGCCACATGTACTTTATATAGTGTGCCATGTCCAGACCCCTAATATACCCCTCATGTATTACACGTATTGGAAACCTCCCTTTCAAATTCCTGCATTTGCCACTAAAGGAGAACTCATCTGTGGCTTTAAGAGACCCAAACACCCTCACCTTGTGTTATGTCTGGCCTTAACGATTTGTTTCTTTTTTTAGAGATTACAAAGGGGCAGAAAAGTTGTTGGCAGCCATAGGGTTCACACCCCTTTACTTCAGCCAGATATTTGTGGGAGGGGCAATAAAATTTAAGGAAGGGGAGGGATTCCCACATGGAGGGTTATTTTTATTGTGTATGTGCATTTGGTCATTTCTTTTCCTGGTTATACAATGAGCAAATGCCATTATCTAATAAACAGGTTAAAGAACCCATTTTAAATATTGTTGGGTTAGGAACAAGATAGTTCTAGTGTGATGGAATTCAAACATTTAAACAATAAGCCACTCACTCATGTTAAACTGAAATGACTTGATAACATGAAGACAATGAAAAATAAAAATAATGGGCTGGATCCTTGGGTCCATACGATGGGTATTACGTACAGAGCAAGCGCACAACATTCTTACATCACCGCAAGGGTCGACGTACACAGCGTATGTTATGTACCCCGGCAGTTACAGGAAAGGGGCTGTCCCTCCCCCCCTTTACGACAGTTGTATCTCCACCATCAAGGCGGAAATAGACGTATAAATGGGGGGACATGGCGGGCGAGGGAACCAGGTATGTGGCCATAAAGTAGGAATCTGGACACGTAAGATTTATTACAGAGAGTGGGGGGTGCAGGGGGTGTGCACTCCCCGCCACGAAAACGCCCGTAATGACCTCGCGCGCAGAGGTCAGGATCCGGCTGAATGTTTGAACACTTGGTGCAGATAGGGGAATTCATGGTGAGCACAGAAAGAAAAACTAGAATAATTACCCTTATTCATTTGTAAAGGGGACAGTCGAGGCACACATGCAAACAAAACATGTTAAGCCATACATAATAGTATAAAGTGTAAATTACATTCATGGGTTATAGCACAATTATACATAGCAGACAAAAAACTATAATATGTTTTATGTTTTTAAGTTTCATTTATACAACTACAAATACAACATTAAATACAAAACAAGTACAATTTAGACATAAAAAAAAGTTTAAAAGCAGACATATACAAGTTAAACATAAAGTCATAACAAGTACATTTCGGGTACATAGGATGTGCAGAGAAGAGAGAGGATTCTTTGTGTGTGAGATCATGGCCGATCACGCCACATTAACCATCCAGCAAAACCAATCCCCGGTCTTAATACATCAATTATTATTGTAAACCTGGCTTTATATCCTTTAAGGGTTAATGGTCTCCAACTTTGAATAATAGTCTTGAGGTGGTACCTGACTTTTCTCATGCTTAGTGACAGTGACCGAACTCAGCCAGGAGCATCCTGTGTTATGTTAACACTGGAAAGAGGTTAAATGACGCTGAACACTTTAAAACACTCCATTTATTAAGCAGATCGAAGGAAAATACAAAGTATTTTACCAGTGATTATTCCAGGTCTGGGACGCATTAGTACATCGGGTATATTTAGCTAGCTAAAAAAGTCTGACTTTTTAGGGGTGAGAATATAAGTGTAAATAGCCCCCTTATGTGGGTGTTCCAAATTTGAGTGCATTGAAAGATATTTAGGATCATTTACACAAATCGAGGTAAGGCAAGACTTTGAAAGATGGCAGATATTTATATTAGAATATACCAACTGATTCATTCTCTGCAACAGACGTGAATACATGGTCCAAGCTACGATTAGACTGTAGCAGGTTAAGGTTGAAATTTGCCAGAACAACCCTGCTCTCGGTGCTTGACTAAGGGTTATGTCCACCCAAGGCAGAACACTCAACAAGCTTTCCAGGCCAGGCTTTTACACTTTAGGCCACATTCACATTAGATTAGAATGAGCCCCTATACTGTCTATTTTCTAAAAGGATGTTCCCTTGAGAACTTAACCTTGGCCTTCTGTCGAAGTGTCATACTAAGCACACATGGAGCAAGATTTACTAAGCTGCGGGTTTGGCAAAGTAGAAATGTTGCCCATAGCACAGTGTTTTCAGCTTTTAATAGCTTCCCTCCGGGTGATCCCAGAGGGAAGCTATAGATGTCTGCAGGGGGCGGGGCTTAATGACACGATTTATGCAAATAGCCTCATTAAGCCCACCCTATGAATACCAATTACCCCCTTTTTAGGTTTACTAGGCTAGGGGTGGGGGGGGAGCTTGATGACGCAAATTATGTCATTAAGTCCCTCCCCGCCCCTAGTAACACTAGGATACTAGGGTTGCTAGGTAGGGGGGCAGGACTTGAAGCCATGGGTTTCATAAAACCACAGGCCTCAAGCTCTCTGCTGGAGATTTGAAGGATCTCCTGGGATTTTGGTAGTCTCCTGGATATGCCGGGATAGTTGGCAACCCTTCCATAGCAACCAATCAGATTCTAGCTCTCACTTTCCTATTACATACTAGTTAATGTCAGCTAGAATCTGATTGGTTGCTATGAGCAACATCTCCACTTTTCCAAAACCGCAGCTTAGTAAATCTGGTCCATGGTCTGGAATGACTGCTGTTCGGTTAGCCAAGACCTAACTTAAGTTTTTGGACTTCGTTAAAAGTAAAATGGCGTTGGTGAACAGAAAGCGGACTTGTTCATGCTGGAAATTTGATACCAAGTCAACCCACCTACCTTTGTAACCCGGCCTTTTTGGACTGGATCCAGATTTCCTGCAAGGGAATGTTTCCTGATCACTAGGATTGGAAAACTCTTCCTTTTGTCACCGCTTTTCCAGGACGGATCTAGATCCAGAATTCCATCCTGGATAAAAATCTGATGGTGAGCATTTCATAGAGTGAAGCGCTTCTGCTCTGTGGGAGGTGGGAGGCATGCAAATAGTAAAGTAAGAGCTGGCTTCAGCCCTTATGTACTACCCAGGCTTCCATACCAGCATCACATAACATTTCAACGGGGTTCTAACATCGAACATGCACTACTACTGTGGTGGGAGCTCTGACTGCAGCTGTAGTGGAGGTCTGGATCTGCTCCTTGGTTGGCAGGTTTAGGAATTGCCATTCCTCTTACGTTTATATGAGTCATATTGCGCTCTGATTGGGTATCACAGATGTGCACACATCGCCAGTGATCTGAATGTTTGGAAAATAGTGCTTAATCAGAGCTGAAGATTCAGCCCATTGCGGTAGATCCAGAACTAAGAACGCTAGACGGAGACTTAAAACGCAATTTTTCATTCGCGCAGCAGATTTTACGCCACGTATCTCTGATTGTACGTACCAGCCTGGTATCAACAGCGCAACTACGAACGAAGGGGCGTTTCAGCCATATGACAAGTGTAATTACGCTTCGGAGGCGGGGTGAGGCATTTAAATCGTACGTGAAGCCGTACGTACGTCAGTAGTTACGCTTTGAAAAGTTAAGGTAGAGTTTGGGAAGCGTAAAGCGGCAAAAGTACATATGATTGAGGGGATTGCATAGAAAATACGCTAGTGTAAATACGCAACGCGATGAAACGTAATGGGAACGTAGGTCTGGATCTGGGCCATTGTCATGATCATTTTACACAATTAAAGACATTTAATAAAAACATATGTAACACATAAAATGTGGTTTAATATGGCACTAAACAGGCTAACAATGACCTAAAGAAGTGTAATGTAACATTGGCCTATTAGACATGTAGGTTAAGGTTAATTGCCATGACTGCATGTGAATTTTTAAAGAGAAGTGTTTGAATTGTTCATAATTACGTTCAATGGTTTAAATCAACACTTCATGAGTTTCTGGGGGCTGATTACTTGCCTGAGACCTGCCATGAATCTCTGCGATTGTGTATCATGTTCCAGTATGTCCTGTTGTGTCTGGCACCCTGGCACTAACCCATGTAATCAAGTTCAGTGTTTTGTATTCATTTTGCTGTATTCTCAACGCAGATTTTCATTTATGTTCCTCCATGCAGATTTCCTTTACATTCACAAGGCATGCATAGAGATGATGTAAGCAGCCCACCTCTGTTCTGCCTCCCTCCCCTCCAAACCAAACCCCCCCCCCCCTTTCCTAATTACTGCCAGATTTACTGGGTGGTCCCACTGTGTCCTAGATAATGGTGGAGTGCTTAAATCTTCCAGAGTTTGCAGTGTGTGCCCTATGGTGTGGCCTCCTGAGTGTTCTTCAGAACCGCACTCTCTTTCATCTCTTCTGTTTGTATCTTGGCCCTTTCACACCTGCTTCAATTGTGCATGTCTCCGGGGAGGGCACTCGCAGTCTCCAGTAGATGAGTGGTGTAGTGGGATTTCATTCTCAAGCTTGTTTGTGTTTCAAATCTGCACCCCCCACTGTTCTCATGGAGTGTGTTTATCTGTGCAATAACTGCCTCTATCCCCAGTCCTGCTGGGCACCTCCTACCCATGGCTGTGATCATCCTGTTACCTTCCAAATGTCTTTAACACAAATGAGTAACCAGAATCTTTTTGTTTCCAATAACGTTGTTCCAGTTTTATTAGGAACCCGCAGAGATCGTTACTTCCCTCTGTGCGTCGTGCTGCTTCTTGTCAAATCATTTTGTCACACTGTTTACTGCCATACCTTGTTATATAAATGACCTAGATATTGTTCTATCTTGGCACACAGTATATTATTGTATCCTGTCACTATTTACTGATTCATTTATCATGCTACAGTAGCTCTTTTAATGCGAACATTTGCAGTGTAGTTGTTACATTTGTGTAAATATATTACATTGCAGCCACAAAATGAAAGCAACAGCTGTTCTTACAGGATTAAGCAGAATCATTTTCTTTATCACCTTTAGTTGGTGTTACAACAGATTGGTCCAGGACGTATACTGCACGATAGATCACCCCTTTATCGTGAAGTGTGAGTAAGCTTTACACAGTGGAGGCAGCCATTTTGAATCTCCTCTGAGGCACAATAGTGCCCCCTTATCTGTCCTAGGCTACACCAACCATAAACACAGCCTTTGTGTGGAGGAATGTCATGGCAGCCAGTTCTCCTCTGTAAGTATGACACCAAGCTGTAACATCATAGCCTGAGTCTGCAGTCCTAGCCAGTTACCAACATGGACGAATCACCCTCAGATTCCCATTGAAGCCTCCATATCAGCGACTGTCATATAATAAAAGGGAGCAGCTGCAAACATAAAGGTGCTTAATGTGTGACAATATATCGCTCATTCAGGGCCGTATTCAGAGATCCGTTTTTTAAAAGCACGCAATTATACGCACGCACGTAGAAAGGCAACACCCGCGACACTCCCCTCCCCCGGCCGTGCAATCGTAGACTTACATCTTCATAGACCACTCTGATCTTTACGTGCGTATATGTCTTCCGTCCGTGCGATTCTTTATAACCGCGCCCTCAAATGTTCATTTAAATGCCCCCCCATCCACTTTCATGGAAATTTTCAAGTACGTATTTCTACGCCGCCCATCCGTACGTACGTCCCCAAGTGCGATTCACATGTCCGCGCCTATAGCACTTACATGCGTATATTCTACCTAACTTACGTAAATAAAGTTACTACACATGCGCAGTTAAAACATGCCTAAAAATACGCACGCAACTCTGTGAAGACGGTCCTCAGTGTTTGATGTGCCCTGCTAAATTATGTCACCAAAGGCAACCATCTTGAATTGTTTTCTGTTGGCACAGACATTGCCAGTCAGTATTGATATACAGCGGGACACTTGCCCTCATGTATTTCCTTGAACTTCTATCTTAAACACAGAAAGATACAATGCAGTCCAGACAAGACCTGGTATTGTCACCTCTGTGACCAAATTTGCTTTGTTAATTATGAAAACAACACTTATTCTTGTTAATTCCAATGTAGTCTTATGGAAACCACATTATACAAAGTTGAACAAACATTCAGAATTCATCTTGTGATTACAGCCTAGGCCCACAAAATGCCTTCCCCATTCAAACTGCTGTTTGAAGTTGCCTTTTCTTGGTGGAGTACTGATCAAATCACAAGTGGAGGTGTGTTACCAGAGATGAAAGAGCGTGTTCTATTCCTGTTCCAATCCCTGGGATAATGGTGCACAACAAGGAATAGGCTCATTATTATGCTGAGGAAAGAACACCACAAACCTCAAAGTGATTCACTTCTGTACAAAAGCAAAAAATAATCAAATATCTAACCACAAGAAAAGTCATGCACCTGGCTTTTAAATATTTTGTTCCATCTTTGTATAAACCTCAGTATCTTCTAGAAATAACTCTTAAACTGGATTATTTGTAAAATCTAGTAATAATGTTTGTTTGCCCCAGTGTGTTTATTAGTGCAGATGTGTGTGTGTGTGTGTGTTTGTATTGAGACAATTGACTGTACAAATCTAAATAACACGGACCAATGAATCTCTTAACCTTAGTGTTAACAAGAACATTTGTAAGCTCTCCGTCCCACTTGTGTTCTATAGATGTATTTCATTTATTCCGTCTACCAGCTGTCTATATACCAAGAACATGTGTTGTGTGACAGAAAAATGAGCTATGTATCTGGACTGAACCAATGTGTGTGAGAACACAACCTATGTATTGGCGGATTATAATAGGGCTGGATGAATGGTCCCATTTGCTGTGCATGTCTCTGCCGAGTAATATATATAAGGATTATGGGGAGTGACAGACATGGTTCACATCAACATAACTTACCACATCCACTCAGACCCTAACCCTAAAGCATCAGTTTTTGCCTTTGGTAAAGCACCAGCACTTTTCTCCTTTGTTTTAAATCCATCAAGGCTATTTTCACTGGTAAGTATAGCGTTCTTGGATGTATTCATGCTACATAACATCTGGATGTGGTTTGCCGGTGAAATGGCCTTTTTTTTGGAAAGCCCATCATACGGCTGGTGAATGGCGGCAATCGCAGTTTCCAATTCTCAAATACGATGGTGCTGTGGCTCCCAGGGCCATAAGGATTTGTATTGTGAAAAGGGAAGTCTGCCCCTAACCCTACTCTAATCTCTTCCTTAACCCACCCTTTCCTCTGGCCTAACCTTAACCTTCCCCTTCAGCCCTAACCCTTCATACCCCACCACATAACCCCAATCTTCCCCTTCAGCCATAACCCTTCATGCTCCGCCACCTAACCCTAACCTTCCCCTTCAACCCTAACCCTTCATACCCCGCTACCTAACCCTAAACTTCCCCTTCAGCCCTAACCCTTCATGTCCCACTACCTAACCCTTCATGCCCCGCCACCTAACCCTAAACTTCCCCTTCAGCCCTAACCTTTCATGCCCCGCCGCCTAACCCTAACCTTCCCCTCTAACCCTAACCTTCCACTTTTTTAGCCCTAACCCTAACCCATTATGTTCCGCAGCCTAACCCCAACCTTCCGCTTAAGCTCTAACCCTATCCTAAGCCCCACCTCAGTTTAAGCCTTACCGCTAACCACAGCTTCCTCAGCTGTTTCGTTATTGGGAACGGTAGAAATCGGAACCCATTCCCAATAGAAATGATCTCATTGGCGACCATTTTGAACATGATACAGCCGTTATGCAGTCTCCCTGAATTCTCCTCCACAAATTACTCTCAGCTTCATTTACCTTTATATACCTTTATATAATAGGGGATGACTGCTCTGTGGCATCATATGCTTGTATACTCTCTACTTATACTTCCCATAGTTGTTGAAATCACTGTACATGTTAAAATATTAAACCAGATGTGAATACTGTCCCACACTCACCTTTTGCAAGAAGCCACAACTGCGACTCTGAAAACTAAGACTGTGGTGCAAATCAGAACCCAGTGTCAACCCCTAAATACAGCTGCACACTAACGCCACCAGAGAAAAGGGGCTTTCACCTTAGCTCAGCCACCACCTGCACCAAAAGTCATCCACAACTGTAAAATAACATTGCTTTCCTACCACTATGACACCACAACCATAGAACCATTCCCAGTATCTATGGGCTGCGGCAGTTGCGGTGGGTAATAGTTACATGCTGCGGCAGTTGCGGTGGGCAATAGCCGTAGGCTGCGGCAGTTGCGGTGGGTAATAGCTGCAGGCTGCGGCAGTTGCGGTGGGTAATAGCTACAGGCTGCGGCAGTTGCGGTGGGTAATAGTTACAGGCTGCAGCAGTTGCGGTGGGTAATAGCTGCAGGCTGCAGGCAGTTGCGGTGGGCAATAGCTGCAGGCTGCGGCAGTTGCGGTGGGTAATAGCTGCAGGCTGCAGCAGTTGCGGTGGGTAATAGTTACAGGCTGTGGTAGTTGCGGTGGGCAATAGCTGTAGGCTGCGGCAGTTGTGGTGGGTAATATCTAAGGGTTAGTGTGGCAGGTATAGGGTTAGGGCTCAAGGGAAAGGTTTGGGGTTAGGCTACTGGGCAGGGGGGGGAAGGGTTAGGCGGCGGGGGTGGACAGGGGCAGGTATAGGGTTAGGGCTCAAGGGAAAGGTTTGGGGTTAGGCTACTGGGCAGGGAGGGTAAGGGTTAGGCTGCAGGGATAGACAGTTAGGGTTAGGCTATGGGGCAGGGATGGTAAGGGTTATTCTGTGGGGATGGACAGTTAGGTTTAGGCTGCAGGGCATGAAGGGTTATGGTTAGGCTGTGGGGCATGAAGGGTTAGGGATGAAGGGGAAGATTAGGGTTAGGTCGCGGAAAATGGAGGATTAAGGTTGGGTATGATTTATGGGTGAGGTTAGGTTAAAACACTTACCTCTCTGTGGGTGACAATTGGTGACTGCAGTAGTCACATCATCTACATTCAGCTGCCATACAATGGTCTTTTGGAAAAAAGACCATCGCACCCACAAACCACATCCAAAATTGACAGCAACAGTAACACAGGTAGAGAAGCAGACAGACAGGGGACTGTGTGAGGAACAGCTGACTATTTACTGATGGAAACTGATACCAGCTGCCGGGACAGGTTAAGAAGCCGCATTGCCCAGAAAACAGCTGGCAAAGCAGAATACTCAGTCTTACTGTATTACAGAGAAGTCTCTTCCTTTGTTGTGGACACAACCCATTCATCACAGGGCATGTTTAAGGCTCATTCAGACATTCAGCATTTTTGTTTTTTGAGTGAACTCTGGTCACTTTCTAGATGGAAATCAAAGCAAAGAAACCTCATTGGAAATACCATAGACACTGGCATCCAGGGACATCAGAACGTGTTTGTGTTGGATGTTCGGTGGGGGAGATTTCAGTGGCAGAAAAAACTATTAATAAAGGTACAGATAGCAAGGGCGGCATCATCAAATAAGAAGAGTAAACCCAGCTAGTAGTAGTGGGAGTAAGATTGTGTTTATAGAGTGCAGATGGTGCAGGAGTTTTAAGGTAAAGGTCGTCATTCTTAAGTCTGTGCATGCGGGGGGCGTGGCCTCCCCTCACCTGCATGTTAGTAAGGATCCAGCAGATCTCTGCTCTCGCTGCTCGGAGCTCCAATCGTAGCAGCGGCCGAGGTTTGAATCTGGATCAACAGGTGAACTCTAAGTTCAGAATTGAATTCATATTATTAGAATCCAGTTGTATTAATAGAAACCTGTTGTTTAATAAACAACATTTGTGGAGGGAAAACTTTACTATCTGTCAGCAAACTAACTAACAATTGGTAATGGCAGGGCTGCCGACTCTCCCGGAATGTCCAGGAGACTCTCGAAATTCGTCCAGATCTCCCGATATCCCAGGAGAGCCTGCAAATCTCCCACAAGGGACTTGAGGCCCGTACCCCCCTGCCTGGCAACACTAATATTCTAGTGTTGCTAGGGACAGGGAGGGGCTTAATGGCACAATTTGCATAAATCGTGTCATTAAGCTCCACCCACTGTACGCATCTATGGCTTCCCTCCGGGATCTCCTGTTAAAAGTCGGAAACCCTGGGTAATGGACTGGAGCCTCATTTAATAATGACAGGCGATTTTACTTATGGAAATCGCCAGTCTGTATGGCCTGCGCCTGCGCAAAACAAAGGAATTCTGCATAGGATGGCATCCTTTCGATGCAGGATTCCGTGGAGTCCAGCCGTCGGATCCGGAATGCTAATCGTACAATAAGGGCGTTTCAAAGCCCTTACGTATGATCCTCCATTCTGTATGTTGCCTTCCACGTGCAGAATATTTAAGGTAATGATCTGCATGGAAGGCCTGTATGTGTGATAGAGTGCAGGGGGTGTGCAGTCCTCTGATACGTACAGAATTCTGGATAACAGATTCCACAACAGAGACTAAGGTACGGAATCTGCTATCAATTCTGAATCCGGTCCAGTGACTCCTTGTATTGTTGCATAATACATTTAATCATGGGAAAAAAACTCAATCTCTCTACACAATACAATCTAAAACTTTGTCCCTTCTACTATTTACTATGACATTCAGACCCTCCTCCCAGTGTCAGATGTAATCTCCTGTCCCACCCTTACTAGTTCTTTACATTCCATTCAGTAGTATCTGCTCTCCAGACAGTGTGTCACCACCGGCCTATCATTGTCTGCAAGCCCTTTCTCAGGCTGTAGCTTATCTCTGGGCCTCTCAGTCCTTCAGCATCTGTCAAGAACCTCTCTGTACTTTCCTCAAGACCCTTCTAAAAATGTCTTTC
>WWET01000022.1:738719-759078 GCA_011038615.1 Limnodynastes dumerilii
GGCACATCAATGCGAGCTGTGGCACGAAGGTTTGCTGTGTCTGTCAGCGTAGTGTCCAGAGCATGGAGGTGCTACCAGGAGACAGGCCAGTACATCAGGAGACGTGGAGGAGGGCAACAACCCAGCAGCAGGACCGCTACCTCCGCCTTTGTGCAAGGAGGAACAGGCAAATTCGCCACTAGCGCCCTGTGCTCATTTTAAAATAAATAAAGATCCTTCCTTCTGTCCGATTGAAGTCTGTGATAGCGGCCTACAATAATTGCATACAGACTTGCTGTGTCTGTATGACTGAAATACCGGAATTTCAGTCATATGGACTCATCAGTGATCTTTCGGCCAGTGATACTTATTGTGTGGCACAGCTTCGTACTTCTAAGCAGCAGACAAACTTTTCAAAGCACTTTTTCACATATACATGCACTAAAAGACTGGACACGACACTTGCCAGCTTCCCAGCCAAGGGCACAGTCCCAGCAAATCACAGTAGCCACTTGCTATGTGCTCTCCAGCATGTTACTATTGATTTAGCTAGTGAGCCTGCTGGGGATGGGAGTTAAGTATGAAATCCCATAGTCACACTTGTCACTCAGTCACTCTTGAATTATGATTTCAAATTTATGGTTCAATATTTAAAAGTTGTACTTTTTATTAAAGTTTATATTTATCGGAAAAGTGGATAAACATTGTGACAAATGGGACAGTCAAGAAACAGCTGAATTAAAATGCTTTTCACAAAAAAAAGTTGTGCTTTTGGTATCTATACTTTTAGACTGTAATCTCCTAGGAGAAGGCTTCTTGGGTCTTATGCAGAATACCAGATGTATAACATACACGCCCGGTGTTTAGCGTTTTTTACTACTGCGCATATGTAGTAAATTTTTTACGTAATCTACGTATCCTTTCCTAACAAATTGCGTATATGTGGTCTTAAAAACCGCATATACGCAATCTACTTTAAGATACGCAGATTACGTAAAAAAATGTACTACACATGCGCAGTAGTAAAAATCGCTAAACACCGGACATATGTTATACATCCTGTACTCTGAATACAGCCCCTTATTTGTATATTTGTATAATATATCTATATTTGCATTTGTTATGTGTGTGATCTCCTTTAGATCTTATAAATGGAGAGAATAAAATCTATGGGCCCTGAGAGTGTCACCTTCTGCCCCTGGATCTATCCTGAGATTTTGCTGAAATGCTGGATACCTCTTTTGCTGTCCTTTTAGTTTTTCACAAAGAAAACCAGGTGCCGCAGAGCCGTAGCTAGAAATTGTATTACAAGGGGCAAAAAGAAAATTGGTGCCCCCTGACCCTGTATTCCAAACCCATTTAACCTTAAATATTAACTTACTGGAGCCCTCTTAAGCTTTGCGCCCTGGGTGGACACCCCTATCGCACACCCATAGTTACAACCCCGAGATCCAGAAAATGACCATAAGGGGAGAATAGGTGGAAAAATTACACCTGGGTAAATTAATGTTATTCTTGGTATGCTGGCAGAATCTCATGTGTTTGCTTATAACACACAGACACAGACCAGCTATACTGGGGCCAGATTTACTAAGCTGCATTTTTGGAAAAGTAAAGATGTTGCTTGTAGCAACCAATCAGATTCTAGCTAGAGAATGTTAGCTAGAATCTGATTGGTTGCTAAAGGCAACATCTCCACTTTTCC
Organism: Limnodynastes dumerilii; assembly: GCA_011038615.1. Taxonomy (NCBI): domain Eukaryota; kingdom Metazoa; phylum Chordata; class Amphibia; order Anura; family Limnodynastidae; genus Limnodynastes; species Limnodynastes dumerilii. The sequence goes on from WWET01000022.1 coordinate 740,404, forward strand.
AAACCCGCAGCTTAGTAAATCTGGCCTTTGGGCTTGGAAACATCACCTCTCAACTCTAACACTGTTTGCATCAGATGAAATTTGCCTTCCCTGCAGTTGAATATGGGTTTGCCCTGGTGTACCTGTCCACCTGTATTCCTTTTATTTTCCAACTCTGGAACTGACATTTCCAAAGGGACATTAATGAAGGATTTCTTTCCTTTTTTTCTGTTGTTAGTTCTCTCCAGCACTGATAAGACCCTTCTACACCCCTGTCACTAAATTATATAGTTCCTACTGCTTAATAAACAGGGTGTAATCTGTGTATCAGGCAGCTATGGTCCTGGTAAGAAGAGACGGTTTCACATTTTATGTAGCAGCTGTTTCCCGGACTGTCTGACATGCACTGAAAGTAATGTTTATTTGATCTTATTTCAGCTTGAACGAACGTGACCACTTGCTGAAGAGACTTGGCAGAAAAACCCCTCCGAGCCTCTTTCGTGCTAATTCTGTCCAGCAAAGTGTAACATGTAAGTATGTAAGCGTAAATAATACGGCTGGATGCTTCCTGCGGGCAGGTGGGGATCGGACTTTAATTAAAGTGTGCATCAGGTAGACACGATATGAGAGGAAGCTTAAGCTAAAAGACTTACACTGGGACTGTGATCTCTATCTGACCCCAGTGTAAATGTAAGCTTTGTTAGAAAGTGTAATATCTGTTTTCTTGTGCTTAACAGAAGATAAATACATCCTCCTTCCCTCCGGCAAGGGAAGTACAGAGACATTAACTTGATCGTTGTGATTTACTTTTTATTTGCTGAATAGTTCCAGAGTGAATGCTCCGTCTGATCCTCTCACTCATTGATGCTTGCAATCTTCCACATTTATAGACAAACAGAATAATGATTATGGGCTCTATTTACTAAAAGCTAACGATCAATACCTTAGTCAGATTCTTTTCTGGTCTCTGCAAGCCTGGAAACTCTGCTAACATAATTAACTAACGCTCACCCCTCTGCTGAGGTCCTGCGATGATCTACAGACGTCGTAGTATCTCACATTCGTATGAAGAGTGAATGAAGTTCTGGCCCATGTGCAGTGGCCCCCCGGCAGGCATGAAAATCTCTGTGCATGTACAGCCTGATCTTGTAGGTGAATTGTAGGGGACAGAGGGATCATTCGGTTTAGTTATTTTTTTGGCCCACTGGAATACTTAATGGTGTTCGTATAATGAGGAGGAGGGGGGGGAGCGCTAACCAGAAACAGCTCCCTGCACTGTTAGAATCCAAACTTTTCAAATACACAAGGCAGTCAATCAGTGCACCAGCAATCAGGTACCTCACTGATGATTAAGAGCATTATACCGCATCCAGATGCAAATGCAGAGTTTGTGCGTTTGCTATTCTATATTCTGCTCTACACTTCCCCCTTACGGTAACTGCACCCTGCCTTAAGTAATACCTAGCCAAGCCCCTTACTGTACGATTTATATACCTAATCGCACCCACCATGTACCTCACACACATGTTGAATGGGTCGACTTCAGTGTCCGCACGGAATTCTGCATCAGACAGATACTGCCCCCATGCAGAATTTCTTTCACTGTGCATGTGCAGTACATACAGTCAGATGATTTCCGTATGGGACTTATGTAAATGACCTGTGTTTACTTAATCTGGATCCGGCCCATTGTAGCGATGCCAGGTCTTCATTTCATTATAGGCCTTGCAAAATCTATATCAGATTTTTTTCTATTTCTAATATCAATCGCTTATGATGAAACCAATGTCTGTAGGACTATTTAGGAAGACTAGAGAGCTTAAATATGAAGATAACAGGTCTACATATCAATGATCAGTGATTTCTCTGGTTCTGGGCTTAGCTCCTCCATATCACACTGTCCCTATGGGGTTATGAGTAAAAGCCATCTCAGTGTGGTGATGCTAAAGACAGGACTTACCGATCAATTGTGATGCCCCAGCAAAAACCTTCTCCAGTGATGTCCGTCACCGCGGAGTTGCGTATATTTAGGGTCCTATGTCTGTAATCGCGCCCACTTTCCCTCATCTCAATGCCTCCCCCTGCCCATTTCTATGCAAATCCTTTGGTTCCTAGATTTCCGCTGGACTTAGGATCGCAATTGTTCCCGACCGATTCACAAGTCCGACCTTAAGGCATTTCCGACCCTAACTTCAACGTACATGGCATTGCACTATTACTACGCATGCGCAGTTGATACAAAATCGATCCGACCCTAAATATACGCACCCAACTATCGTTAATATCGGATCTCTGAATAAGGCCTCATGACTTCAGTGGAGGAAAAGGTCCATCGGGGATCGCAAGACAGGTTTGTTTTGTATTGAAGTCACAAAGACTTTGACATAATGTAAGTAGGCCCCTATGTACTTTAGACATGAAATACCCTAAATTAATTCCAATAAAGGTTTACCTGGCTCAATTTTTGTTCCGTTTCACTCATTAATATAATACAGTAGGTTACACGCTAATGGAAGAGCAATAGAAAGTCCAACACAACCTGGACAGAGGAGCCGGTGAAAGACGTCCAAACAGTGTATTTACAGTATTCCAAAAATAAATTTTATTTATGGTGGCCACTTTTTCTGATAGCTTGCCACTGGCATTGCATGAACAGTTTAGAGGATACGACTAAGAAAAGGTAAATCTCTGGTGGCTGCCTCTAGAGAACCACCTGTGAGAAATAACAAAACCACGTATTGTGCAACTGAACCCGAGTATCAAAATTTCTTATATTTATTAATTATATCATGTAATGGTTACAGTGAAAATATTAAAACAAACATGTAAGGAAATACACTCACAGGGGTGTTAAAAGATGAGACAGCTGCCCGTTATCATCCAAGCACTATGGCAAATACATGTCTTGTTCACTATTGCAGAGGTTCATAGACGGGGCATATCACATGACCACAAATATCACTATCCCTAACGTCTATAAAACAAAAAAACAAAACAAAAATAACCCCTCACGGAGGCGCATCGCTCCCAAAGGAGTACCTGCTTTTCCTATGTTGTGAATCAAAATGCGGGTGTTGAGCGGGACTCCCTCTGCTTGTGAAGCTTCAGACCACGGATAAGGCAGCTGACTCTTGAGCCGACGCGCGTTTCACTGTCTTTCTTCGGGGCGTTTAGACGATACAGTGGACTGGATCCAGACTTAAGTAAGTGCTTGAAATGAGTTACTCCTGGGCTAAACCATGTTGATTGCAGTGGAGTCAAGTTAATTGTATGCTTTGCATGCAGGGATATATCTTTGAATTGCTTACTGCACACAGATACTGACCAGCTTTACTTTTACACTGTTATTTAGACTTGGGATAGGAACATCACCTCTCAACTCAACTCTAGTGTGCAACAGATGAAATATGACTCCAATGAAATCAACATGATTTAGCCCAGGAGTAACTTTCCTCTCTTAATATCAAGCTCCTTCTTAAGTCTGGATTCAGCCCATTCTGCCTAGAATGACATATAACGAGGACATCTGATCTCAGTAGTTTAAACCTTTTTCAGTAAACTGTTTTTGAGACATGTAGGACCTGATTCACACTTAAGAAGCTCAGGCTTCTTAAGTGTAGAATCTCCTGAAATGACCTACTACGCATGCTACGTACCAGTTAGGTACGTAAATTGACTCTGTGCGATCTATAAAGTTAGTCTTTAAAGTTAAACTTAGTTTAGGAAGAAGGAGGCCTGCTAAAGCTGTCTCAGGGAGGTTGGTTTTAGTTAGAAGTGGCAGGGGTAATGGATTTAGATTAGCTAGGAAGGGCTAAGGGAGGGTTTCTCTGTTTGTAATATCCTTCTTAAGAAGGAAAATACGCAAGGTTACTTACACTCTTAAGTGCCATAAGGTTCCTAAAAACGGGGTGGGGGGTTGTCCGCAACTATCTCACTCTTAAGTTTGAATACGGTCTGTAGACTGTAATATACCTTTAACCATACCTCCCAACTGTCCCGATTTTCGCGGGACAGTCCCGATTTCGGGGGACTGTCCCGCTGTCCCGCCCGCCACCAGTCATGTGCCTCCAGCCCCCCTCAGTATTCCCCATAATATTTTTTCAGCCCCCCTCAGTATTCCCAGCATGTTTCTTCAGCCTCTCTCCCCTTTTACATATCTTTGTCTCCATCTTTCATTCCTCCTCCGCGGCGGTCTTCTGACTTCGCACTGACTTACCGACTCTCCTAGCTCCGCAATGGCCGGCGTCTTCTGCAAGGCACGTCCTGAATAGAGCGTCAGTACCGTCATCCGTCACGTTCTCCTGCATCCGGCGCATGCACAATGCTCTTTGAAAGGTTCCTCTCTCGGGATCTCCGGGAGATCTTTCAAGATTCCGGGAGTCTCCCGGACATTCCGGGAGAGGCGGCAAGTATGCACTTAAGTCTGGATCCAGCCCGTTATCTGTATATGTGCAGATGATTGGTACATTTTACAAGTAAGGTCCAGCTTCCTCTGGTATTTCTCCAGTTCACCAGGCTGACCGGCATAATCAGTGTAACCCAATCCTATGTAATGACCTGGAAGGATTCTAATTGCTATGTGACCCAGTAACTCCCATCCTGAAGTGTGTTGTTAATTCTTGATTTTCCACTGTTCAGAAAAAGACTTCCCTCATTTCCACAGTAGGTCTTAATTTGTCCCCAGTTCTACCCCAAGCACACCACACATCATTATCCCAAAATACACATTTTTTACATCACACATTAAGATAAATCAGACTGTGCTTTGGAGATATGGCACGTTACAGCATAGCACTCTAACACATGCTCCAGGAGTAATTGTCTTGGGAGTTGTGAATGTCTCAGTGTGATAGTCACCGGCAGCTGCCAGGATCAGGTGATGTCATGAAGGATGGACTGACAGAGCAATAACAGGGAGGGGGAGGTGTAGAATCCCAAAACCTACAGCAATCTTTACCATGAAAATGAAGGCCATAGAGGAACAGCCATCGAGGTGTTTACCATGCACCATGGCACAATAATAAGTGGATGCAGCCTGGAAGCTGATATAGAACTGGTAGCATCCTGGGTTTCCTCTGTCCAAAGACCCCCATATAAGTGTGGTCAAATGTATTTATTTTTCTTTCTTTATTCTCTCTCTCGGGATGTGCTGGAGGTAAGGACGAGACCTCCTGAACTCCCAAGATGACAAGCCATGCTCAATGGCCATTTAATAGCTGGTAAGGTGTGGGAATGGCACAACCTAAGTAAGCACTGGGGAGACAACTCACTCAATAAAACACAACCTGATCAAGCCAAGGCCACCTCCTACTGTATCTCCCAGAAGCAAAAAAGCAGCAAGACAATTGTATTCTATTACCCTGTTATAGGAGTTGCCACCTGCCGTACCATCTTCCTTTCACACTAGTAACTTGTGATCACGCTCCATCTCTTTATAACATGGATCATTTTCTTAGTCTTACTGAGCTTGCAGGAGTAATGTGTGGCTGAAGGGTTGTGATTGTAGCGATGCATTTTTAGTATATGGAAAAGTCATTACCATGTATAGCAAAGCCCCTCACACTGAGCCCGATGCTGGGTTAGGAGCAAAGCAAAGCATTAAGGAGTAAATTTACACCTTGACAAAACCATCTTACAATGTGGAGAAGGGGGGTCAGTTTTAACATGTCCATACAGATATAGATTCAGGAAGTAAGATATTCTAGATCATTAGTGTACAAATAACAATAATGCAGTATTTGTGTGTTATGGCTGGGCAAGTACTCATTTCCTCTATGCTATACTATATAATACAAAATAAAAGGCAATATAGGCGCAGAAAGAGGAGCTAAGTTACAACATCTGTGTTTAGGACATTCCTCACAGTGGCCATAAGAGACAGTGCTCAGTGGAGCTGATCCTGGGTTGAGAGCCCTGCGTATTCCCAGTCTGTAGGCAGATGAGCAAGATTCTTGCATGCAATCAATGCATGTGTGCGGGGGCTTGAGCCATCGGGCTCCACAGAGCAAGGAGACAGGGCTGAAGTCTGGACGGGAGTTCCTTTTCGGATGTCCCTATTTCGAATACCCCTACGTTTTAGAATTTTTTTTCAGAATGGGTGAGTATGCCGATCAGTATACTCACCCATTACTTTTCAGAATGCCACTACCGCAGGACCCAGACCATGGGAAAGGTGAGTAACCTCTCCAGAGTTTGGGTCAGGTTGCAGGGCAGTGAGGGTTAGGGTCAGGCTGTGGGGGAGGGAGGGTTAGGGTCAGGCTGCAGGGGAGGGAGAGTTAGAGTCAGGCTGCAGGGGAAGGAGGGTTAGGGTCAGGCTGCGGGAGAGGGAGGGTTAGGGTCAGGCTGCAGGGGAGGGAGGTTTAGGGTCAGGCTGTGGAATTTGGTGGGTTAGGGTCAGGCTGCAGGGAGGGGAGGGTTAGAGTCAGGCTGTGGAGAAGGGAGGGTTAGGATTAGGGTAATGCAAGGGAAGGGTTAGGGTTAGAATTAGGGGAAGGGTCGGGGTAGTTTTCAGGCTTACCTTTTGGAGCGTTCGGTACTCCGTGAATCGATTGCCATGTCTACTCAAAGCATAAGCAATCAAAATCCCAGCTGGGAGAAAACGGCCCTATTGAAATAGGGCCGTTCTTTCCGGAGACCCACACCCGTCCTATTCAACCCCTTCCCCCTTCTGGAGTGTGCACAGTGCAGTCGCCGGGCAGGTGACCATTCTATGCATGTGATTAGATTTATGTGAGTGCAGAGAGGAACGGCTGTCACAGGCCCCCTCTCCTCCAGTCCTTGTAGCAGCTGCACCCTCTGCACTGACAGCAGTTACATCACTGCACATGTGGCAAGGTGCTTTCCAACGTGCTTGGGACAAATACCATACGGGTGCGCTTACTCCCGATAATCAGTTGAAAAAATACACAATTCTGACAACTTTAGGTGAATGGATTCACACGGACCCCGGATGTACTAATAATGGTGGATTGGATCCTCAGTTCCGATTTCACCCTGATTACAGTGAATTTGGAATGCGTTTCCTCCGCCTTTGCTTCCTGTTTATGCATTTGTGCTGCCCATTCTAAGCGCATTCCGTCCGATTCAGTCTTCTGTGACACTTGCGACTTCCAACATAATAGCTGCGTGCTGCTGGCAGCTGCGCATGACATTAATGCAATGTACAGTACAGATGTTCCTATGCACTGCGTCTTCCCACCCACCACCATTTTACATGCGCCCAAGTTGGAAAACTAGGAAGGGTGCGGCTATGAAACGTCTGACGGCGTGAGGAGAGTGCTTAACAGAGTGATTGCACAGATGCATGGACATAGCGACTGCATCCATTAGGATCCAATCCGGAGATATTACTGGAAGCGATGGAGCTGTAGACACTATGGGCCAGATTTACTAAGCTGCAGGTTTGGAACCCATAGCAACCAATCAGATTCTATCTTACATTCTCAAGTATGTAATAGGAAAGTGAGAGCTAGAATCTGATTGGGTGCTGTGGGCAAAATCTCAACTTTTCAGTTATGGCCCCATAACCTCATAATATTTATTTAATTAACAGGTTTTTATATAGCGCTATCAGATTACGTAGCGCTTTACAGAGAATATTTCACACTCATACCAGTCTCATTGGAGCTACATACTAAGGTCCCTAACACATACAATAGGGTTAATTTATTCAGCAGCCAATTAACCTACCAGTATATTATTGGAGTGTGGGAGGATACCCACGCAGACACAGGGAGAACATTCAAACTCCACGCAGATAAGGCCTTAGTTAGTACTCATCAGTCCGTGCTCTGCCCTGTATTTGTACACTGTTCGTTAGTTCTGGTCTTTTATAACTTATCTGCTTTTCTCACTTCTCTTTTCCAGATGGCTATGCATTCTCTCAAGAAGAACACGGTGTTGTTTCTCAGTCTGAAGTTGTCCGATCCTACGACACAACAAAACAGAGAACTGGAATAGAATAGCAAAGACTGGTGGCAGAAATAATGAGCTTTGGACAATAAATCTTCTGTTAACGGATATTTGACTAAGTTTGGCCGCAGTAGCCAAAAACTGGGAAACCCATTTCTGTGGCCTTTGCCAACAAATTTCTGAACTTTATTTTTTTCTTTTTCCACCAACAGAGCCTGCATGAGATTTAAATCCAACTATGCATTACAGGTCTCTCTGGGAGCGAAGAGATTAATAGGTGGACGTTTACGTGGGACGCAGCATGTTCACTAAGAAAGAAATGTCCGTATTTTTCTCTTCCTGTGTTCTAATTCTAAGTTTTATTTTTACCTCCAGTACAGACACACCTGCTATTAGTCGAAAACAGCAATTACAGGATCCTGCCCTTAGGGGCCATCCTTTCAAACAGTGGCACAGTGTACCGAGGAAAAATGGGAATTAGCCAAAAGCAATATGTGTGTTAAGAATTGATTTGAAACTAGGTTTTACATTTGTTTGTGCTCTGTACAAATAGAGGATAGCAATAATTTGTTTACAGTGCTAAACTTTTTAATTGCTAAACATGCCAGAATTCTTATGGTGGATACATTGAAATTCAGACATTTTGCATGACCAGGATGAGGTTCATGTGTCAGGCCGCTCCTTGGCATTACATTACTGGATGCCCACAGCATGTTGTGTAACTCTGACGCATGGAGAGACTGTTCACTGGGGTACCATTCACTGGGCGTCATGGCATTGGGCTATGTCAGGGAACATTTGTGGCCCAGTACTATAGTTTGGCATTAGGTCCCCTTGGGAGGTCAGGGCCTGTCAAGAGGTCCCCATTACAACTCTCATCCCTGGCACCCCACCTTACCACCCCCCATTAAGTGTTGCCGCTAGCCATGTGAGTAATAGGAGACCTGCCATTGGTCAGACCCGGGATATATACTCAATGTACCTGCACAGGTGGGGCGATGCACTTATATGGACAGATTGGTTGTTGACTAAATTGCCATCATTTGTACACGTGGGGCCATATTTAAGCAGAAAATACACTGCATGATCCACCAGATTTCACTGATTATCATGCAGTGTTTGGCCCCTGAGCCAGATCCCACAATGGCCATTAAATATGAATAACTGCTGCTGATATTATGGTTGGATTTGTGGAGAATGTTAAGCTACCACTTATCAATTCACCGGATAATCACTCGTGTTTGGCCAGCCTTAAGCCGGCTACACACTGCATTATATCCCTGGTGACTGATATAGCGTTCTGACAGGCGAGGATATGCACACACTTTGTGATTATCAGGGCTCTCAAGGAGGCGATTATTGGGAAGAAGTGGTAATAGGCCAAATTGATCCATTCTATGCACCACGCGATTGTCAGCTTATTGACCCAGTTATTACATGGTGTTTAGCCAGCTTTAGATTTGCTGAGCTTTAGATCCCAATTCAGACATGGGGCCAGATTTACTAAGCTGCAGGTATGGAAAAGTGGAGATGTTGCCCATAGCAACCAATCAGATTACAACTGACATTCTCAAGTATGTCATAGGAAAGTGAGAGCTAGAATCTGATTGGTTGCTATAGGCAACATCTCCACTTTTCCAAACCCACAGCTTAGTAGATCTAATTGCCAATAGGAATATAATTGATTATTGAGATTTTATTCGTTATAAAAAGGTTACATACAATAGATTGGATGACTAACCAGGATCATACAGGGTTTTTCCAGTTTAAAGTGTTTCAGCAATATATAAGTTAAGAGAAACGATTTAAAGTTGCGATTGTTGGGAAATATTTGATTACTATGCACAGCGGACCTCTTGTCTGTAACCCCACTGAAGGCCGCAGTAGCCGAGCTGTCTGACATAGATAATAACTGCCGACAACAGTTTGCAAATGTCAAACATCTTGTGTTCTGTAAACTTATGGAGACTTTCGCATATATATTTGTGAACGTCATTAGTGCAGTCAGAAGACAAATAGCATTTTACGTCTAGTGACAGGTTTTGATGACTGGTTTATTTATCATACAGAAAAGTACAATATGAAGGACTTGTTTACAGGAGAAACCCCCAGTCTGTTGGTAGCTTCTTATCGCAGCAGAATGTGTTATTCTTATATTACCTTTATATGCTAGCTTTTGGGGGTTTGTACAAAACCTGCAAATATCATATATAATCATGGAGCTTGCCATCACAATAACTGTGCAGCCAAGGACGCAGGAACAGAAAAATGACTACACTCGCATATCACGACCGTTATCTGACTTGGCTTAACGTAACACCCCCCGTTGATTTTACCTGCTGTCTTAATCATGCAAAAAGTTGAGTACATTCTCCACTATATTGATGAAATGTGTCATTTTATTTATTTATTTATTGTCTTTATTTTATTTCCTACTGGTTTTGCAAATATATATTTAGTGTTCTAAGAATAAATAAGAAGTCTAATTACCCATCTCATTGCTGGTTCTCATTATTATATAGGATGATCAAGGACTGAGCAGAGGTCAACATTCAGTCTATGCAGGTCCGCCACCTGAAATTTTGGAGCTTGGGACACCTCTATAGTGCTACCCCCGTGTGACTTCACTATTAGCAGGTTTTTATTTAGCGCTATCAGATTACGTAGCGCTTTACAGAGAATGTTTCACATTCACAGTCCTTGCCCCTATTGGAGCTACATACTAAGGTCCCTAACACATACATACTTCCACACACTGGGCTGGATCCAGACTTAAGTAAGTGCTTGAAATGAGTTACTCCTGGGCTAAACCATGTTGATTGCAGGGGGAGTCAAGATAATTGTATTCTTTGCATGCAGGGATATACCTTTGAATTGCTTACTGCACACAGATACTGACCAGCTTTACTATCACACTGTTATTTAGACTTGGGATAGGAAACATCACCTTTCAACTCTAATACTGTTTACAACAAATGAAATATGACTCCCCTGCAATCAACATGGTTTAGTCCAGGAGTAACTCATTACAAGCACTTACTTAAGTCTGGATCCAGGCCTCTATGGTTAATTTAGTTGGCAGCCAATTAACCTACCAGCATGTTTTTGGAGTGTGGGAGGAAACAGGAGCACCTGGAGGAAATCCACGCAGACACAGGGAGAACATACAAACTCCACACAGATGAGGCCTAGCCCGGGAATCAGACTCATAACCTCAGCGCTGGGAAGCACAAGTGCTACTCACTCAGCCACTGTGGTGCCCACGTATAGGTGGACCGCCGCGGACCTACATTAACAGCAAGCTTATGCGCAGAGAGCTCCTTCCCTGTGCATTGGACCGCTAATGTGCAGCTCTCAACAGTAAAGTATCAGCAGATCCCATCTGTCCCCGGGCCAGGGACCATAGCCCCGGCTCTGCAGCCCTAAATCTATGGACGAGACATTGGTAATCTCTGGAATGGAATATGCTCTGAGGGTCCTCCATGTATCCTGGGATTATTATATATTGGTGTATTGTATAGGCTTGTAACTATATTGGGCGCAGGGGGTACAGCTGCTATGAGGCCCAGAGGAGAGTACTGTAAACATGCTGACAGCTTAAAACATGGCTTGGCACACGACTTTCTAAATACATTGCAAGCAGCTTTTTTTTTTGGTCTGAGCATATAAATCTCAGGATTGCCAAATTCATACTATATCATGGCCGCTCCCAGTCAGCAACAGCTAACATTCTTCTATAATTATAATTATAACTTTCAAATGCAGGAATCAGATGTCACGTTCAGCGGCAGACGCCGCCGCACTTGCCTGACCACGTCATGCCCGCTCTACAGCCCTCCAGAAGTGCCAATCCCAATAGTGGTAGCCTTCTGCACAGTGTCCATTGCAGCATAGTGTCTGGGAATTGGGCATCTGCACCACTATCCTCTGGTGCATGGACGTTGCAATCTTGCCTCCTGTCATGTGATTTCCAGCAGCCACTCGGACACTACCTCTGCAGCACACATGATCCCTCCAGGAAATCCGTGCTATTTAAAGCCTGTGCACTGATCCCTCAGTGCCAGAACGACTTGGTCTCTCAAGGTGCCTGGGTCTCTTGTGTGTTTACTTGTTACCTGATTCCTGAATCCCTTGCTAGAGAGGTCAGTTCTCTAAGCAGTATCAAGCCTGCTTTTCCAAGCTCAGCTGCTTCTCTAATCAAGCCTGCTTGCCAAGTCCAGCTGCATTGCCAGCTAAGGTGGATCAAGCCTGCTTTCCAAGCTTAACTGCATTAACCCTACAGTTACCAGCTTATCTGCACTACAGCTACCAGCTTACCTGCACTACAGCTACCAGCTTACCTGCACTACTGCTACCAGCCTGTCTGTACTACTGCTACCAGCCTGTCTGCTCTCCAGCAGTCCGCTGTCCAGTCCAGTCTCTGGAGCAATCTAGTCCAGTCCAGCAGTCCGCTGTCCAGTCCAGTCCAGTCTCCAGAGCAATCCTGTCCAGTCCAGTCTCTGGAGCAATCCAGTTCAGTCCAACAGTCCATTGTTCACTCCAGTCTCTGGAGCAATCCAGTCCAGTCCACTGTCCAGTCCAGTCTCTGGAGCAATCCAGTCCAGTCTAACAGTCCGCTGTACTGTCCTGGTTAACCTAGTTCCGCCTACCTCCTATGCACAAGCACTACCTCCGGCTTCCCAGCTTCCACTACGGTGCCAGTCGTCCTACACATCCCTCGGAACCCACCACTGATCCCAAATATACCCAGATCGTGACATCAGTGGCTGGTCAGGGGCATTTTATTAATCCCAACAATTTTGAGGTATACATCCAAACATATAGGCAAAAACAATTCACCCCAAAACTGTGCTTGGGACTAAAAAAGCTGCCAAAAGAAGGGCGTGAGGCTCTAAACAAGTGTACAAGCTAGAGAACAGCGCTGGTTATCTGGATTTTAAAATTGGTTTCCGAGCACATAGACAGCACCTCCTAACATTGGTCCTGATCCAGATTTAGTAAGACATCCGCACGTAGCCTCAGCAATGGAGGCTAACGTATGGAACTTCTGATTCACAATACTGCACGCAGGAAAGAGGCCACTCCCCCTGCTCTACTGCATGCGGATACTGGATCCTTGACCTGGGGGCACCCTTACTGTACACCCAGCCTGATTGTACAATATAAATGCAAAACGCCACCTACTATGCATATCTCCTACACATGGTGGCCCTGCCCTCTAGCAGAGGCTGCATTCTGCACGGTACACAGCATCGGGCAGCTGCTTTCCACGCACAGTACCTATTCAGAGCTGACTTACGTGCGTGGCGTCCATATGTCAGCGGGATTTATTCATTGTGAATCCAGCCCATCAGGTCTGGATAATGACAAATGCTTCACTGTAAAAACAATCAACACCAAAAACATTGGGCCGTATTCAGAGATCCGTTTTTTAAAAGTACGCAATTATACGCACGCACGTAGCAAGCCAACACCCAGGACACTCCCCTCTCCCGGCCGTGCAATCGTAGATTTACACCTCCATAGACCACTTTGGTTTGTACTTACGTGCGTATATGTCCTCTGTGCATGCGATTCAGTATAGCCGTGCCTCCCCCCACCCACTTTCATGTAAATTTTCAAGTACGTATTTCTACCCCGCCCCCCGTACGTATGTCCCCAAGTGCGATTCACATGTACGTGCCTAAAGCACTTATTTGTGTATATTCAACATAACTTACGTAAATAAAGTTACTACACATGCGCAGTTACACCGTACCTAAAAATACGCACGCAACTCCACGTGAAAACGGATCTGTGAATACGGTCAATTATTTGGACTTAATGAAGAGTATTTGGAGATACATTCTGTGTGGTTCTACCCTTCTTCAGGTTTCTATCTTCATTTCATGGCTGTTTTCTCTCACATGTTGAATATTTGCTATTTCTTTTCTTTTGGGATAATTTGCTGCAGTTTCCCACAATAAAAGTTTCCTAGGAACGACAGCTGTCCCAGATGTGTGATTTATAGTCTCATTATACCTTAAGACTTAATTGAGGTCAGAAATGGCCACGCCCACTGTCTCTCTCTCCATTGGACTGAGCTATTTTACATATGTTAAGCAGAGGCAATCAATGAGAATAACACATGGGGTTTGTCACTTAGTGCTTCCCTGGTTGACACAGGGTCACCCTTTATCAGCAATTTGGGACAGTCCAGTAAACCTGTGTTAATCCTGGAGCTTTCAGCCAGGTCAGGTCACGCCATTCTCCCTGCCTCAGTGCAGCCTAGCGAAGAGATAACCTAAGTCTGTTGTTCTTCACATTTACATTTACTAAATAAACATGAGAACAAAAGGTAGCTGATTTTTCTCACACCGTACATTTTGTTTATATGGGAACGTATAATAAATGGCCAAAATACAGATTTTCTGAGTTCTGTAATATAATTTTTCCTAAATAAAAAATGAGTTTATTCCCTAAAATACTAAAAATTAATGTCTGTGCATCTTGGAAGGGCTGTGATAGCTATGAAAAGAACAAGGAAGATGCTGCTATCCGGAGAAGATATCCGCATCCTCCTCCATCAGGTACAGACCCTCCAACATGGCCCATTCCATTAGATACAATTTAATCCGTTCCGGAGCTTCGAACTGTCACTCACCTGGTTGAAATGAATTAACTGATATTTAAAAAACTATTTTGCCTCTTCAACAAAGGTGGTTACCATAGTAACTGACAGTTGGAACCTGAGGAGCAGAGTATTTTGTACCTAATGGAATGGGTCATGTTGGAGTCTATCTGTACATGCGCAACACATCTACTGCAGCTGCCCTCTCTCTCATAGGAAACCATAACACACGTGCCCTCATTTTGTAAACTGTGTAAGAAGAATGACAGCGGTTGGCTGTGAGTGGTGGTCGTGCACAATATGACGCCTCCCTTTCCAAACTGCAATGTAAAATGCATTTTTGCTCAAATCAAGTGATCCACCAAATAAAGTATCAGTTTGTGGCCATTTTCAAGACCAGGGATCTATACAAAAGGTGCAAACTTTCTAACGCGTAAAGCTGCTTGAGAGACCCTGCGCAAAGAAATTAGGACGGATATAGAGTTTTGCTGGGTCGCGCCATACATACAGCCATGCATTCACATCTTAACCCCTTCCACGCACGCATGCAGATTTCTGACAGCCAATGTCTAACCTGAGTTCACTGAATCAAGTGCAGGAAAATTTCTGGAGACACTGAGCTCTGGATGGATACACCTATACAACTATAATGTATACTGACTAAGAAGGAACGGCCTCTTGTGAACTCAGCCCAGGGCTTCTGGGGCAAGTGTCATTCCTCTTAAGTCTTGATGGGCCTGATCAGCTGGAATGGATTCTCAAGCAGCTCTGGTTTTGTGCAGTGGGGAAACATGACTGCAATCTGACAGAATCAACCAGGTCTGGATTTGAACCCTTATTTTTTAGGTGTGGATTGTTATAGGGGAGGGTGAGGGTTGGCGGTGAGAGCAGCCCATTTTTGAAAGGGCCATTTTCTCCCAGTCAGTATCGAACTGGCTCTCAAATCAATTGCAAAGCAAGATGGGAAGTGTAGTTTCACAACACCTGGAGTGTCACAGGTCAGCCATCACTGATCTAACCCCAACCCTTATCCTAATCTTTACTCTCACCTTCCCCTACCATTACCCTATCCCTCCCCTTCCATTGCCCTAATTCTAAACCTATTCTCCCCACAGCCTAACCCTAAAACTCCCTTCCCCACTGCCTGACCCTAAGACTCCCTTTCCCACAGCCTGACCCTAAGACTCCCTTCCCCACTGCCTGACCCTAAGACTCCCTTCCCCACTACCTGACCCTAAGACTCCCTTCCCTGCAGCCTAACCCTAAGACTCCCTTCCCCCAGCCCTACAGTGCTCAGAGCACTGTCTAAGCTGCCAGTCTCTGATAATTACTGTTGCATTTGCAGAACTCCTTCCCCAAGTGCAGACTCAGGTCCTACCTCCTTGCTATGGGGCCTGAGCAATGGACTGGAACCAGACTTACTACAAAGGAAAGCTGGCACCACTTTTCCAGATCTGGATACTGAATTCTTTCCTGGTTGAACAGTGGGCTCCCCTTATCTGTATGGATGTCTGAATGCAGCAGGGAACTACCAAGGGATCACCGCTACCACTGGAACCCCAACCGAAGCGGTAGATGCTCCAATATTCATCATTGTAAAATAAACTGGCACTGGGTTATATGAGGAGCAAGCAATTTTTTCTAAACTTTATGAAAACTCATAGAAAGTAAAGTCAGGAGAGGTGTCTGTGTCGCTGCTCTCAGAAATACAAGAAAAAGGTGGCATTGTTTCCATGAATAATGACAGCTCTCCCCTATCTGCCTCTAGAGGAGAGACCGCGTCTGGCCTGTATGAATGACCTGTATTGAATCTGTTATGAAGCCATTGAGACTTTTGTCCAGAAAGCCTTGTACTGGGATTCACGGCAGGGATTACACCATAATTAGGAACAGTGCGGATAAAAAAAATAATAACATATATTTTAAAATGACTTGTCTTTCCCCACATTGTTCTTTGCCTCCCCCTCCCCAGTGACTACACAAAGAAACTTTGTGAATAGGTCTCTGTGTGTAACTAATGAAAAGCTGCACTTACTACTTTATTTTTGGAACTTTCTGAATAACAGGTTTGCGTATAATAGGCCTTACACCTGTATTTACTTTTCTTTCGTCTTCCCCACATTCTTCATTCAGTGCCTCTATAGCAGTCTCTCATCATTCCTCCAGAGCCAGCTTATAAAACTGCATTAAACATTTGTCTCAGTCTGCTACAATAGTCCATCATTTCTTGCCCACTTGACCATTCATTCAGTCTTAAACCCACCACTAAAATCATTGTAATCCCTTCGTTCTCAGAAGTCCCAACTACTTTCTAATCAGCTCACGACATCTGCCCTTCTCCTCCATGATCTGTGTACACATATAGTCAAGTATCCCTGGTCAGTATATTAACCCATAATCCCTTTATTATAAAGGATTCTCTATTCTCTACCTATAACAGTGCAGATCGTTACAGCAACAATCACACATTGGGCAATGATACAGTTTTTTAAGGGTTTTAAATGTTATGTTGGCAGGAATACTATGGTGTCAGTCATGTTTGGCATGGTACCTCTTCGTAACACCAACATTTAAAAATTTGCCAATTATTAAAAATAATTTAAAATCACAAAAAATACATTTAAAAAACTTGAAGGTCCTGGTTCAGAGTTCGAAAATAAGAGAGGAAAGTTACTCCTGGGATAAACCATGTTGATTGCAGGGGAGTCATATTTCATCTGTTGCAAACAGTATTAGTGTAGAAAGATGATGTTTCCCAGCCCAGGTCTAAATAAGTATGATAGTAAACCTGGTCAGTATCTGTGTGCAGTATGCAATTCAAAGATATATCCCTGCATTTACAAGGTCCAAAATCTATATAAAAAAAAAAAGTAATACATTCCTTACCTTTTTCTCGCTCCTGCCTCTCTCTATAAGCTAAACAAAGACATGGGGGTGAACCGAGGATCAGTCATCTAATAAAAAGTTTTTTGAATAACGTGCAGGAGAATCAGTAAATCGCAAAGAGATACTACAATGCTTTAAACTTAGACTCTGTTGAATTTATTTATTGAAAATTATTATAATATATATAGGGATGGATTTACTAAGGGGTGAGTTAGGCAGCGATTATAAATCGTTGCTCATCGCTCTGCAATTTACCGGTGATTTGGGTTCCCAAATTGATGGATTTAAGGGATTCTTTGTGTTGGCGATTTAGAATCTCCAGCGGTGTGTGTCGATTTTTGAGGAGTTAAATCTCCACGATTTAGCCGCAGACTGGGCCCCTTAATAAAAATATATATATATAAAAAAGCTGTAATAAAAATGTTAACAATAGCTCTTTCTCATTTAAAAATACATAGGGTGGCATGCCATTAAACCTTAGTAGGCTTCCGCATATATTACTAGAAGGCACAACATGCCCATGTGTTGCAGGGCATGCTGTGACTTTTAGTACCATAAGTGTAAGCATGCCAAGTGTTAATGGCATGCTGCACCATGGATAACATGGCCGCAAATACTATTCCAAAGTCCATTAAAAAACAGTCCCTAAAATTTTAATTTTTTTACATCAAATTTACACTCACAATCGACGCATGTGAATAGTGCTTTTTTATGTGGATTTTGCTGCAGTTTTAATAAGCAACACTTAGTAAAGTGTATATATATAAAATGCCTTTTCAAAACCGCCATGGCAATCTAAAATACGGTGATTTTATTGCAATTTTGCTTTAGCAAATTTTTACAAGTCACCCTTTAGCAAATCTGGTCCTTAGATCACTTTGTATATTACCAGTATCTTTTACATGTTTAAATCATTGTTGCGTTTCTTCACAATTTACTGATTCCACTGCACACAATTCAAGCAGCTGTGTATGTAGGTATGGTTTATTTCGTTTGTTGGATTACAGTTAAAGGACCAAATACAGATTTTCAAAAAAGGGGCATCTGATTTGAAGTGTCTATGCGCACGCTACACATTTCCATTTCAAAACTGGATCCTGCATTCCGTAATGGAATTTCTAACAGCGGGTCGGGACAGGGCGGTAATTGCATACTCTCCAACATGACCCCCTCCATTCGGTACAAAATACTCTGCTCCTGCTCTTCCTTCCTAATCTCTGATTGCAGTCTCCTGTGTTACACACCTTTCTATTCAAATAACTAGTATAACACAGGTGACTGCAATCAGA